>CAWUFW010008068.1:567500-882500 GCA_963921515.1 Calotriton arnoldi
TTTTAGTTTTTTTGCAGTTTTATGTAGTGCAGACTGGTCAGGTATTGTAGCATTGCATCTTAAAACATGACCCCCTACACTACAAAAACACCACTGCACTACCTTAAACCCTAAAACACTACCCCCAGCATGACCCCCTACACTACACAAGCACCACTGCACTATCCTAAACCCTAAAACACTACCCCCAGCACGACCCCCTACACTACCCAAACACCACTGCACTATCCTAAACCCTAAAACACTACCCCCAGCACGACCCCTACACTACCCAAACACCACTGCACTAACCTAAATCCTAAAACACTACCCCCAGCACGACCCCTACACTACCCAAACACCACTGCACTACCCTAAAACATGACCCCCTATACTACACAAACACCACTGCACTACCCTAAACCCTAAAACACTACCCCCAGCACGACCCCCTACACTACACAAGCACCACTGCACTACCCTAAATCCTAAAACACTACCCCCAGCACGACCCCTACACTGCCCGAACACCACTGCACTGCCCTAAACCCTGAAACACCAGCCCCTGCATGACCCCCTACACTGCCCGAACACCACTGCACTGCCCTAAACCCTGAAACACCACCCCTAGCAAGACCCCCTACACTGCCCGAACACCACTGCACTGCCCTAAACCCTGAAACACCACCCCCTTCACGACCCCCTACACTGCCCGAACACCACTGCACTGCCCTAAACCCTGAAACACTACCCCCAGCATGACCCCCTACACTGCCCGAACACCACTGCACTGCCCTAAACCCTGAAACACTACACCCAGCAAGACCCCCTACACTGCCCGAACACCACTGCACTGCCCTAAACCCTGAAACACTACACCCAGCAAGACCCCCTACACTGCCCGAACACCACTGCACTGCCCTAAACCCTGAAACATCACCCCCAGCAAGACCCCCTACACTGCCCGAACACCACTGACCTAAACCCTGAAACATCACCCCCAGCAAGACCCCCTACACTGCCCGAACACCACTGCACTGCCCTAAACCCTGAAACACTACCCCCAGCATGACCCCCTACACTGCCCGAACACCACTGCTCTGCCCAAAACCCTGAAACACCAGCCCCAGCACGACCCCCTACACTGCCCGAACACCACTGCACTGCCCTAAACCTTGAAACACCAGCCCCTGCACGACCCCCTACACTGCCCGAACACCACTGCACTACCCTAAACTCTGAAACATCACCCCCAGAACGACCCCCTACACTGCCCGAGCACCACTGCACTGCCCTAAACCCTGAAACACCAGCCCCAGCACGACCCCCTACACTGCCCGAACACCACTGCACTGCCCTAAACCCTGAAACACCAGCCCCAGCACGACCGCCTACACTGCCCGAACACCACTGCACTGCCCTAAACCCTGAAACACCAGCCCCAGCACGACCCCCTACACTGCCCGAACACCACTGCACTGCCCTAAACCGTGAAACACCAGCCTCAGCACGACCTCCTACACTGCCCGAACACCATTGCACTGCCCTGAACCCTGAAACACCAGCCCCAGCACAACACCCTACACTGCCCGAACACCACTGCACTGCCCTAAACCCTGAAACACCACCCCGTGCATGACCCCCTACACTGCCCGAACACCACTGCACTGCCCTAAACCCTGAAACACCACCCCCAGCGCGACCCCCTACACTGCCCGAACACCACTGCATTGCCCTAAACCCTGAAACACCACCCCCTGCACGACCCCCTACACTGCTCGAACACTACTGCACTGCCCTAAACCCAGAAACACCATCCCCAGCACGACCCCCTATACTGCACGAACACCACTGCACTGCCCTAAACCCTGAAACACTACCCCCAGCAAGACCCCCTACACTGCCCGAACACCACTGCACTGCCCTAAACCCTGAAACATCACCCCCAGCAAGACCCCCTACACTGCCCGAACACCACTGCCCTAAACCCTGAAACACCACCCCCAGCAAGACCCCCTACACTGCCCGAACACCACTGCCCTAAACCCTGAAACACCAGCCCCAGCACGACCCCCTACACTGCCCGAACACCACTGCACTGCCCTAAACCCTGAAACACCACCCCCTGCACGACCCCCTACACTGCCCGAACACCACTGTACTGCCCTAAACCCTGAAACCCCACCCCCAGCATGACCCCCTACACTGCCAGAACACCACTGCACTGCCCTAAACCCTGAAACACCACCCCTGCACGACCCCTACACTGCCCGAACACTACTGCACTGCCCTAAACCCTGAAACACCACCCCCAGCACGACCCCCTACACTGCACGAACACCACTTCACCGCCCTAAACCCTGAAACACTACCCCCAGCAAGACCCCCTACACTGCCCGAACACCACTGCACTGCCCTAAACCCTGAAACATCACACCCAGCAAGACCCCCGACACTGCCCTAACACCACTGCCCTAAACACTGAAACACCACCCCCAGCAAGACCCCCTACACTGCCCGAACACCACTGCACTGCCCGAAACCCTGAAACTCCACCCCCAGCAAGACCCCCTACACTGCCCGAACACGACTGCACTGCCCTAAACCCTGAAACACCACCCCCAGCACGACCCCCTACACTGCCCGAACACCACTGCTCTGCCCAAAACCCTGAAACACCAGCCCCAGCACGACCCCCTACACTGCCCGAACACCACTGCACTGCCTTAAACCCTGAAACACCAGCCCCAGCACGACCCCCTACACTGCCCGAACACCACTGCACTGCCCTAAACCCTGAAACACCAGCCCCAGCACGACCCCGTACACTGCCCGCACACCACTGCACTGCCCTAAACCCTGAAACACCAGCCCCAGCACAACCCCGTACACTGCCCGAACACCACTGCACTGCCCTAAACCCTGAAACACCAGCCCCAGCACGACCGCCTACACTGCCCGAAAACTACTGCACTGCCCTAAACCCTGAAACACCAACCCCCTGCGCAACCCCCTACACTGCCGGAACACCACTGCACTGCCCTAAACCCTGAAACACCACCCCCAGCACGACCCCCTACGCTGCCCTAACACCACTGCACTGCCCTAAACCCTGAAACATCACCCCCAGCACAACCCCCTACACTGCCTGAGCACCATTGCTCTGCCCTAAACCCTGAAACACTAGCCCCAGCACGACCCCCTACACTGCCCGAACACCACCGCACTGCCCTAAACCCTGAAACACCCCCCCCAGCACGACCCCCTACACTGCCCGAACACCACTGCACTGCCCTAAACCCTGAAACACCAGCCCCAGCACGACCGCCTACACTGCCCGAAAACTACTGCACTGCCCTAAACCCTGAAACACCAACCCCTGCACAACCCCCTACACTGCCGGAACACCACTGCACTGCCCTAAACCCTGAAACACCACCCCCAGCACGACCCCTACACTGCCCTAAACCCTGAAACACCACCCCCAGCACGACCCCCTACACTGCCCGAACACCACTGCACTGCCCTAAACCCTGAAACACCAGCCCCAGCACGACCCCGTACACTGCCCGCACACCACTGCACTGCCCTAAACCCTGAAACACCAGCCCCAGCACAACCCCGTACACTGCCCGAACACCACTGCACTGCCCTAAACCCTGAAACACCAGCCCCTGCACAACCCCCTACACTGCCGGAACACCACTGCACTGCCCTAAACCCTGAAACACCACCCCCAGCACGACCCCCTACACTGCCCTAACACCACTGCACTGCCCTAAACCCTGAAACATCACCCCCAGCACAACCCCCTACACTGCCTGAGCACCATTACTCTGCCCTAAACCCTGAAACACTAGCCCCAGCACGACCCCTACACTGCCCGAACACCACCGCACTGCCCTAAACCCTGAAACACCACCCCCAGCACGACCCCCTACACTGCCCGAACACCACTGCACTGCCCTAAACCCTGAAACACCAGCCCCAGCAAGACCCCCTACACTGCCCGAACACCACTGCATTGCCCTAGACTCTGAAACACCAGCCCCAGCAAGACCCCCTACACTGCCCGAACACCACTGCACTGCCCTAAACCCTGAAACACCAGCCCCAGCATGACCCCCTACACTGCCCGAACACCACTGCACTGCCCTAAACCCTGAAACACCAGCCCCAGCACGACCCCCTACACTGCCCGAACACCACTGCACTGCCCTAAACCCTGAAACACCAGCCCCAGCACCACCCCCTACAATGCCCGAACACCACTGTACTGCCCTAAACCCTGAAACACCACCCCCTGCACCGCCCCTACACTGCCCGAACACCACTGCACTGCCCTAAACCCTGAAACACCACCCCCTGTACCACCCCCTACACTGCCCGAACACCACTGCACTGCCCTAAACCATGAAACACCACTCCCTGCACCACTCCCTGCACCGCCCCCTACACTGCCCGAACACCACTGCACTGCCCTAAACCCTGAAACACCACCCCCAGCATGACCCCCTTTACTGCTCGAACACCACTGCACTGCCCCAAACCCTGAAACACCACCCCAGCATGACCCCCTACACTGCCCGAACACCACTGCCCTAAACCCTGCACGACCCCCTACACTGCCCGAACACCACTGCACTGCCCTAAACCCTGAAACACCACCCCCTGCACGACCCCCTACACTGCCCGAACACCACTGCACTGCCCTAAACCCTGAAACACCACCCCCAGCACGACCCCCTACACTGCCCGAACACCACTGCACTGCCCTAAACCCTAAAACACCACCCCCAGCACGACCCCCTACACTACCCGACCACTGCACTACCCTAAACCCTAAAATACTCCCCCAGCACGACCCCCTACACTACCCGAACACGACTGCACTGCCCTAAACCCTAAAACACTCCCCCAGCACGACCCCCTACACTACCCAAACACCACTGCACTGCCCTAAACCCTAAAACACTCCCCCAGCACGACCCCCTACACTACCTAAACACCACTGCACTGCCCTAAACCCTAAAACACTACCACCCGCATGACCCCCTACACTACCCAAATACCAATGCACTACCCTAATCCCTAAAACACTACCCCCGCACAACCCCCTACACTACCCAAAGACCACTGCACTACCCTAAACTCTAAAACAATACCCCCGCACGACTCCCTACACTATCCAAAGACCACTGCACTACTCTAAACCCTAAAACACGACCTCCTACACTACACAAACACCACTGCACTACCCTAAACCCTAAAAAACTACCCCAGCACGAACCCCTACACTACCCAAACACCACTGCACTACCCTAAACCATAAAACACTACCCCCAGCAGTACCCCTACGCTACCCAAACACCACTGCACTACCCTAAACCCTAAAACACTACCCCCAGCAGTACCCCTACACTACCCAAACACCATTGCACTACCCTAAACCCTAAAACACTACCCCCAGCAGTATCCCCTACACTACCCAAACACCACTGCACTACCCTAAACCCTAAAACCCTAAAACACTAACCCCAGCACGACCCCCTACACTACCCAAACACCACTGTACTACCCTAAACCCTAAAACACTCCCCCAGCACGACTCCCTACACTACCCAAACACCACTGCACTACCCTAAACCCTAAATCTACCCCCAGCATGACCCCCTACACTACACAAACACCACTGCACTACCCTAAACCCTAAAACACTACCCCCAGCACGACCCTCTTCACTACCTAAACACAACTGCACAATTTGTTACAGGCGTTGCAACGCAGGCCTGTGGTGCTTACTGGAAGTACCTGGTGGGCTAGTTGGGCCCCAGGGACTCTCAGGATTCAAGGTGACCTAATCCCCGAACTTAAAACGCGCCACGGGCGCGTTTGCACAGTGGTGAAGGGAGGGCGGGGCCTCAGGTGACATGTGCGCAAACACGCCCTGTGGTGCGTTTTAAGTTGGGGAGTTAATTCCCTTTGAATCCTGGGGGCCAACTAGCCCACCAGGTACCTTCAGTAAGCACAACAGAGTTGCGTTGCTGAGAGGTGAAAAAGGTGCGTGGCCTCGGAACGCCTCTCTGCAACTCAGCTCTGTGGTCCTAACTGTAGGTACCTGGGGGGCTAGTTGGGCCCCAGGGACCCTCAGGATTCAAGGGGACTTAATCCCGCAACTTAAAACGCGCCACGAGGCGCGTTTGCACACATGTCACCTCAGGCCCCCCCTCCCTTCACCACTGTGCAAACGCGCACTGGCTCTGGTTAGTCAGTCAGTTACCACCAGTACCCGTCTGAAAAAGTTGTGGGCACAGGATGATTTTGCAACAAGGCCTCTTTCTGCTCCTCTGTTGGTTCTTTCTGCACATCTTTTGCTTCTTTCTTTGCGTTTTTTCTTCTTTCTTCACATGTCCTACCTCTGTTGGCATAGTTAGAAACTAGCATTTAAAAAACCTTTGAAATTCACTTAAAAAATCATAGGTTTCAGGCACGTTATAGTTAGAAATTAGCATTTAAAAAACCTTTGAAATTCACTGAAAAAACCATAGGTTTCAGGCACGTTATAGTTAGAAATTAGCATTTAAAAACCTTTGAAATTCACTGAAAAAAACATAGGTTTCAGGCACGTTATAGTTAGAAATTAGCATTTAAAAACCTTTGAAATTCACTGAAAAAACCATAGGTTTCAGACACGTTATAGTTAGAAATTAGCATTTAAAAAACCTTTGAAATTCACTGAAAAAACCATAGGTTTTAGGGAAAGTTATAGTTAGTTGGACATTGCACTCGTACAAAACCCGTGAAATTCCCCGTTATAGTTAGTTCAGCTAACTATAACTCGCGCCTCGCAATGCACTGCTGATGACGTCACATATTACATCACTCATGACATGGTCAGTGACATCACTGATGACATCACTGATGACATCTCAAATGACATCACTGATGACATCATCCATGTGAGAATTTAATGCATCTTCTCACACCCTAATATAACTTTTGATACACCCACTCTAAATTACAGACTGCCATTCTCAAAACCATACACACTCCAATACCAATAAGTACATACCCACTCACTGATTCTTAGGTCTACACACACACATCTACTCACTCACCCGTACAGTCACTCATACTTAGTCACTCAGTACAGGACTATCATATGCACTCATACACCTATAAAAACACTCACACAACGCAACTCATCCATAGAGGTACTCACACACCTAGTCAGTCATGCAAATAATTAATCGCACTCCAATTTACTCACCTATACAGTTATACACACCAGCTCACTAACTCATAAAAATACTAGCACATTCTTACGCTCCTATGCAATCACTGATGCAAGCACACACTCATCCATATAGCCACTCTCACAATCACACACTCTCACTTATAGCCATTTATATACTCCAACACACATATATACTGCCTTTCACATATGTAGTTACTCACACATGTACCACTGAGATATACATTCAATCACTAACACACCCATACACACACTCACCCACCCATACAGTCCATCACAAACGCACTCTTGAAACCATGCACCCAGTGAATCACCCACTCACACATATATGCACAGAGTCACACACACCCCACCCACACAAACACTGAGGCACCCATACAGATACTCAGAGAACCAATCCATAACCCATATAGACACTCATTTAGCTAGTCAGAAACCCATGCAGCTGCTTGCACAACAACAGACACACTGATACAGACATTCACACAGTTTAGTCACTCACCCATGCATCCAGTAAGATACATTTAATCACTCACTTATAGACTCAGTCACGCACTTACTAAATCATCCATTCAGACGCTTATACACCCACTCATTCTTCAATACGCCTTTCCCTATATATATTAAACATATTTAAACTTTACAGAAACACACAGTCACTGCATGATGTCATCAGTGATGTCATCAGTGATGTCATCAGTGATGTCATTTGAGATGTCATTTGAGATGTCATCAGTGATGTAATCAGTGATGTCACTGACCATGTCATGAGTGATGTGATATGTGACGTCATCAGCAGTGCATTGCGGGGGCGCGAGTTATAGTTAGCTGAACTAACTATAACGGGGGAATTTCACGGGTTTTGTACGAGTGCAATGTCCAACTAACTATAACTTTCCCTAAAACCTATGGTTTTTTCAGTGAATATATATATATATATATATATGTGTGTGTATATGTGTGTATATGCATATTATTGGCTATTGCTCCGGGGTCCCCGCACGTGGGCGGGACTACTCAGTGCTTATGACTTTGATGAGTATACCCCTGGAAGAGAACTAGGATTACAGGTAAGTAACTTATCCTTTTTGTACTAAGTTTCTTCAAAATCCATCTTTAAGGCCTATTTTCCGTTTTCCTGGTTATTCGGGGATCCGTGACGATGCAGTTAACTGTGACGAAATCTAGCTGCAGGAGAAATGCTGGTGGTAAGGAGTATTGCCAAGGGGGAAGCCCTGCCTCTTCCTGTCACTGATGGGCCTTGGCGCGGCTTGCACAGCGGGGCTCAGCCTCTAAGATGTACTGCATAAATGTCCTTCGGTGTGCCCCCAGACAGAACAATGCAGACAGAGCATGGGTTATTTTCCCTCAGTGCAGACTTCAATATGGCTTCTGAAGGAGTCCCCAGCAACAGCAGAAAACCAGCCGACATGACTATCGATATACCCAAGCGAGCTGAAAACAATACAACAATTGCCTTTAGCACTCTAGCAGCAGCTGTGGAGTACAGTTATCCAACAAATCAGTGTGTTCGTCAAAAAACATGTGTTGGACCTGACATCCTTGTTGTGGGTTCTCCTGTATTTTTGCATTTGCCTCCTGTGTTTTTACTTTGTAGAATTTGTTAGTGCTGGTCTAGATGCTTTGGGCACTTTGCCATTGCTGTTCAGTGCCAAAGTGCAAGTGCTCCCTCTGTAAATTGTTGTCCTGGATTAGTGTTTCCATAATTGGCTTATTTGGTTTACTGTTAAGTCCTTAGTACAGTACAGCGCTTTGTACTTGCCTAGGGCTGTAAACTAAATGCTGCTAGTGGGCTTGCAGCACTAATTGTGCCACCCACACAAGCAGCCTTGCAAAAGGGTCCCATTGTGTGTGTGTGTGTGTGTGTGCGTGTTCTAGTACTGCCATGTTGACCTGGCAAGTGCACCCACTTGCCAGGCCCTAACCTTCCCTTTTCTTACATGTGAGTCACCCCTAAGGTAGGCCCAAGGTACCCATGTGGGCTGGGTGTAGTGTATGTGAAAGGTAGGACATGCCCTGATGTGTGGGGCATGTCCTGATAGTGAAATACTGCCTATTTCGTTTTTCGCTATTGAAAGGCTATCTGTCCCATAGGATAGAATGGGGAGTTTGCTTATAACATCTTATAAGCATAACTGCCCATGGGAACAAGATAGGAAAATGGAGTTAAGTATGCCTGAACTCAAAATCTACAGATGCATTCTTTTAGTAAGGATGATTTTTACATTCTGGGTTTGAAAATACCGCTTTTAGAAAGTAGGTAGTTTCTTTCTTAGCCATTCAGTGTACCTCTGCTAAGTTTGTGTATTGTCTGGCTGTGGAGTGACCGGGACTGTGCATTCTGTTCAGACAGCCACTTGGGGTGGGTGAGTTGTGTCCTGCCTTTCATGGGTGAGTCAGGGCCGGGCTGCATAGACCTGGGCTGCATTCAGAGTAGGGGGGAGGAGATTTCTTTCACACCTGAATGGGCCTGGTCTGCCTTGGACAAGGCTGTCCACCGCCTGTCAGGAAGCTGCACCAGAGAGTACAGAACTGGTTTTGGCTGGGCAAAAAGCTTCTCTGCCACCAGAGAACAAAGGAATATGTGCTTTAAAAAGTGGGGCCCAGACTTTTAGTTTACTTCTGGGATTCAAGAGGAACCTTGCCAAGGAGAAGAGCTGGTGAAACTGAGAATTACTGCCCATGGCTGTGTGCTGTCTGGGGGGGGTTGGCCTGCAGCGGCTGTTTCTGCCAAGGAAAGGACAAGGACTTGGCTGTGTGCTGTGTCCCCTGCTTGAGGAAGATCTCGAAGGGCTTTAAGTAGAGCTTGCCTCCTGTTCTGAAGTCTCAGGGACACACAGACTTCACCCCCAGTCCCCCCTGAACTCCTTTGCTGGGGGTTCTGACCTGCCAAGAGGTGCCTGCCAGTGTTCTGGGCCTCTGAAGGTTGTTTCTGGGGCTGGGAACTCCAACAAACTGAAGAACTGTGAAAAACGACGCATCGCCTGGTTCCGACGCATCGCAGCGGTGAGAGAAGGATATCCGACGCATCGCCACCGCCAAAGAATTGACGCAGCGCCTGCCCGCGGTTGAAGGGTCTGCCGTGCAGTGAGTCCTGTACACGGATCTCCAAAGTCGGAGATCACCGCACCTACTCTGACGCAGGCCCTGCTGTGTAAGAACCGACGCATCAAGGGGACACGGCTGGCATCGTTGCAGCGCATCCCGGGTCTTCATGCATCGTCCCGGATTGTCACGCATCGAGGCGCCAGACACTGTCGCATCGCTGGGGGACACAGTAAGAAACAGACGCATCACCTCTTCTCCGGTAAGGAACCGACGCGTCACCTCCCCTCCGCAGCAGTAAGGAGCCGACGCATCCCCTCCCCCGGAGCAAGCAACCAACGCATCACCTTCCCTGCGACCCTTTTTGCTCGTTCTTGACGCATCCAAGGTACTTTTTGTTGAAAGGGTCGCATCCACCATTTTCTATGAACAGAACTATTTCTACCTTTTTAAAAGTCATTTTTATTACTGTATTGTGAATTTTTGTCGTTTTGGTCTTGTTTGGTTTAGATAAAGATTACTTTTTCTAACCTGGTGTGGTGGCCATTTGTAGTGTTTTCACTGTATTACTGTATGTGTGCACAAATGCTTTACACTGCCTCTGAAATGAGCCTGTCTGCTCGTGCCATTCTACCAAGGGGGTGAGCAGGGGTTATTTTAAGTGTATCCCCCTTACCCTGACTGGACTTGGACAAAGGTGCAAACCGTTGCCAACTAGAAACTCACATTTCTAACAACCCCAATAACTGGATCAGGTAGGGCTAAAACCAATCAGACGGGTGGAAAAGGAGCAAGCCTCTGAAGAGAATCTGTCCTTGCACATGGCATATCTTTACAAAATGCGACTGTTGGGTACTACACACACTTGCTCAAATGAACACATTTGCCCCGTAAACTAGAAGGCCCTAATCCATACCATTAGCAAGTACAGCCCTTGTTCGGGAAGTTATAATAGGTAATAACCAGGAAACAAAATCTGTACCAGCCCTACCAAGGCGAGAGCAGAATGGCCATTCAAACTGTAATATAGAAGTTGAAAGATTATTGGTCAACTTATATAGAACAACTCGCCAATTGGGAAGAGTGAATCAAAATTCAAATCCACAAAAAGTCTAGAAAATGATCAACCCTTCTCTAGGCAAGAATTTCTTTCCTTTGAAGAAGATAAACCAGCAAATTCTTCTAAAACCAGAATGATTCGCAAGGCCTACAGGACACCCTCCATAGAGGAAACCTAATGAGACTACTCTCAGAAATTCCTGGTTTGAAGCTATTCAAATCAGATCTGCCATCTTCTTTCTAATGAAGATCGTAAACAAATAGAGCAAAGCCTTACTACATGGAGACCTGAAGAAATGGCACTTTAAATTCTGTACTTTGAACAGCAATTCAAAACATGGGGCATTACTGTCGAAATACACAAAGCTTCGATACCCTCTCCCTTTATTGCGGATGACTGGGGCAAAAACATTCCTAGAAACAGCCACTGTGTACTCAGTCCTGGCGACTGCTTGGGGAATAGCTACCAGTATGGAGCCAACAAGAAACAAACAGGCTAGTAATTAAAATCTGATAGACTGTTAGTTGTAGATTCCTTACCTTAGAATTTCCCCCAGGTGTCAGTCTGGGTCCGGAGATTTTTTCTTCAGCAATACTCCTGCGTGTCAGTAGGTTGCGTCGGTCGACTCCGCCGTCTGCATCGTGGTCACCGGGATGACGTTGCTGTGCCTACTTAGACGCCGCCCCTGCTGACGTCAGTTCTGACACAACTTTCCACGCCAGAAGCGCTGAGCCATGAAAGACACTGACCACTGGTGCGCCACAACCAGGGCCCTGTAAGGCAATCTCTATTCCTAGAAATCAATTTGCAGAGCAAAGAGGATGGGTGGAGCGGTAAGGAATCTACATCTAACATGTGTCTACCAGATACATCGTTACCAAAGGTAAGTAACTTGTTCATCTGATGGAGACTTAGTTGTAGATTCCTTACCTTAGAATAGATACCCCAGCAATACCAAACTGGGAGGAGGGTCTGCGAACCAAGTTCACACGAGAAAGTCCTGGAGGACCGAATGGGCAAAATAGCTGTCCCTCCAGACTTGACTGTCCAGGCAATAGTGTCTGGTAAACGTGTGCAGAGATGCCCACGTTGCTGCCTGGCAGATAGCAAGGAGTGGGACTTAGCGTGCCAATGCAGTGGTTGCTGCCGTAGCCCTAGTGGAAGATCCTTCTTAGGTAAAGCATAGCAGATCTTAATGCAAAGGACAACACATCGAGAGATTGGTACGTTTTTGAACAGCCCGGCCTTTCTTGGCACCCACATATCCAATAAAGAGGTGATCATCCACCCGGAGGTCTTTGGTGCGGTCAAGATAGAATGACCGCGCACGTTAAGGGTCCAGACGGTGGAGTGTCTTCAACTTGGAATGGTGCGAAGGTGGGCAAGGTAATAGATTGTCCTGCATGAAATGGTGTAACCACTTTAGGAAGGAACTAAGGCCTTGTTCTAAGCACCACTTTGTCCGGATGCACAGAGAAGAAAGGGGGCTGGGAAAATTGAGCCTGACGCTCACTCACCGTGCGAGCAGAGGTGATGGCAACAAGGAAGGCAGTCTTGGGAGGGAGGAGCCTGTGATGATGGTTATGAAGGGGCTCGAAGGGAGCACACATAAGAAACATGAAAACAAGATTCAAGTCCCACTGGGGCATTATGAATGGAGATGTAGGAAACCGATGAGTAATGCACTATCTCTACCACCCCCCTCCCAATTAACAGCCAAGGGCTCCTTCTGAGATAAATTACATCTCTTCTCCTGGAATATCACGGGGGCAAAATCTTTATTTCAAGACAGTATATTGTCACAGAACTGGGATAAATATGAAATTAACACATTGCAAGCAACTTGGTCAATCAAAACCCTGCCACTGGGAGGCTATGTACATGTTAAGGCCGTAAAAACAGAGCGTCATGGGAGACCTAAAGGGGGCTTGCAGTTAATACATCAATAGCTTTAAACGGCACTGAACAACTCCTCTCCGAATCCTGGCCTTCAAATAATTAAGTTTAGCAAGTGGAGCAAGCATGTGATAAATCCAGTCCTGCTGATCTGATAGAGACTATTAGTTATAGATTCCTTACCTTAGAATTACCCCCAGGCGTCAGACTGGATCCGGAGAATTTTTTCTCAGCAGGACGTAGGTAGGAGGAGTCTGTCGACTCCACGTTCTTCGTCTGCATCGCCGGGATGATGTCACTGTATCTACTTAGACGTTGCTCCTGCGCGCTGTCAGTTTTCTTTTTCCGCACCAGCCAGTGCAGATCGGGAGAGAGCGGTACCTTTAATCACTTTTTGACGACAACTTTTTTGACTTTTGTCGACATCTTTTTCGAGTCGTTAGGCTCCTGGTGAACGTAGGTATGTCCCATTGGACCGGCTTCAAGCCTTGTGACTCCTGTCACAAGTTGATGTCTGTCGCGGATCTGCACCTTGTGTGCCTCCTGGTGCTTGGAGCTCGACCACAACCCGAAGTCGTGCTCTGACTGTCGGGCCATGAACCCGAAGTCTTTGCGGGAGCGGTCACGAAAGCTTCTGGAGGCCCGGCAGTCTGCTCCGTGCCGCTCGAGGTCCCGGTCAAGAGGCAGGTCGCAGGACCGGTCGCAGAGCCACCACCATCATTCGTCATCGGATAAGTCTATGCACAAGAAGGCGAAGAAGCATCGTCGCTCTTCGCCTTCTCCCGTCTGTTGACCAACACGGTACACGGAGGTTCGCCGTCCTCCGGCTCTGCCCTCGGAGCCTGCTGGGACGGCTCAGCGCTTCCCTCCCTTCCCAGGAGCCAGAGCATTCCCTGCCCAGCTTCGTGCATTTTACGAAGCCCTCCATTCCATCTTTTGGCAGCCTGACTCCGCCGGCGCACCTTCTGGCCCTGCGGACTCGGCTGGGGGCTCTAGGCCTTCGATGCCGGTGGCTCTGGCCCTGGCGCCGCAGAGCCCCCAAGGATCCAGACCTGGATCCGGGTCAGTGCCGGTTAACCTCACGGTACCTTCCCCGGCACCGATCCCTCTGACGATGGTTGCGGCCCCGGCCGGTGTTTACCCCGGCCTCCCCCTCGACTTGGACATGGAGCCGGACCAGCGTCGACAGATGCCGGTGCCGGAGGGTACTTTTGTACCACTGTTCTTCCCTGGCGTTCCTTATCGCCCTCAGTGGTGGCCAGAGGAGGGTGAGGAGGACTGGGAGGTGTCTGTTGACTCTCTGGCAGACCAGCTTGAAGAGCCGGACTGGAGAGGAGTTAGGTGATGCCAATGGAGGGGGAGCTTCCTACGCTATGGTGTTGCGTAGGGCGGCTGAGGCCTTGAGCTTCCTACGGTGGCGGACAGGACTAACCTAACTGAGGTGCTTCAGCCGGCAGCAGCCTCTTTGGACCCTTGCTGCCTTTCAGTAAGGCCCTCACTGACGTCCCTCTGGGCTCCTGGTCCAAGCCCAGCACAGGGGCTCCTGTGGATAGGCTGATCGCCCGATGCCACTTTTCCTCTCCCAACACCCTACCCCAGAGAGCTTGGTGGTTCAAGCCTCCTCTTCGAAAGGAAGCGCTTTCCCTGCAGCTCCTCAAGATAGGGAATCCAAGAAGCTGAACCATCTTGGGAAGATGTTTTCTTCCGCCAGCTTAGGACTGCGGTCGGTTAACACTGCATGTCTCTTGGGCCGTTACACACATTCAGTGTGGGACACGGTTGCGCAAGTGCTGCCACAGTTCCCGGGGGAGGCCCGGGCAGTGGTCGCCTATGCTGTTGCTGAGGGTCGAGACTCAGCAAAGTTCACCATCTGGTGTGGACTGGATACTGCTGACTCGCTGGGTAGGACGATTTCCACGTCAGTAGCCCTGAGACGCTACGCCTGGCTGAGAACCTCTGGCTTCTCTGGGGATGTCCAATCTACCCATTTGGACATGCCCTTTGATGGCCGTTGGCGACAAGGCAGACAACGCGCTCGAGCGTTTCAAGGACTCTAGAGCTGCGACCAGGTCCTTGGGCCTTGAGCGACTTCTCTCCCCATGCAGTCTGCCTTTCTCCCCTTTCATGGCCACAGAAGTGGTGCCCCACCACGTTCCACCCAGGGCCGCACAAGCCACCCAGCCAATGTGCTGCCGGGGACGTGGGACCCAGCGTTGTGGGTCTGGGGGCCAGAGGGCGGGCCAGTCTGCCAATGCCCCCCCCCCCATCCCTCCTGCAGCTGCCTCCAAACCTTCCTAGTCTGACCTTTCAGGGCCACCAGTTGCCAATGGGCGGCAGGATGCGCCATCACCTTCCCCACTGGCACAACATCACGTCTGACAGGTGGTTTTTGCAGATAGTCCGAAGGGGCTACTCCCTCCCCTTCGAGACTACCCCATCCTCCATGCCACCAACACTCCATCGCATGTCGGAGGATCACTTGGCCCTTCTGTCAGGAAGTTACGGCTCGCTTGGCTAAGGGAGCTATCAAGCGAGTCCCTGTGCCAGAAGTAGGTTGTGGTTGTTCTTCCCACTACTTCCTGGTACTCAAGAAGGACAAAGGCCTGCGTCCTATCTTGCATCTCAGGGACGTCAACCGCTTCCACCGGAAGGAGAAGTTCAAAATGTTGACATTAGCTCGGGTCCTGTCTGCCCTCGACCCTGGAGA
Source organism: Calotriton arnoldi (assembly GCA_963921515.1). Lineage (NCBI taxonomy): Eukaryota > Metazoa > Chordata > Amphibia > Caudata > Salamandridae > Calotriton > Calotriton arnoldi. Next base: position 583,464 of record CAWUFW010008068.1, read on the forward strand.
CTGGATGGTAGCGTTGGACTTGCAGGATGCTTACTTCAACACCCCTGTCCTGCCAGCCCACAGGCGTTACCTACGGTTCACAGTAGGCCACAAGCATTTTCAGTTTACCGTGCTCCCCTTTGGCCTTACCAGCACCCCTCGGGTGTTCACGAAAGTGATGGCGGTGGTCGCAGCTCATCGCAGCAGCAGCAGCAGATCACGGGTTCCAGTCTTCTCCCATCTCGACGACTGGTTGTTGAAGGCGAGCTCGCCACAGGCTGTCGTCTCCCACCTCCAGACTCCGGTGGACCTCCTGCACTCGCTGGGGTTCACTATCAACGTGCCAAAGTCGCACCTGATTCCCTCTCAGAAGCTCCTTTACATCGCAGTGGTTCTGGACACAACGCAGTTTCGGGCCTATCCTCCCGAGCAACGAGTCCGGAATATTCGGGCTATGATACCGATGTTTCAGCCTCTATCCCGGCTTTCGGTCAGAATGACCCTTCGGCTCATTGCCTCCTGCATCCTGCTGGTGGATCATGCCAGGTGGCATATGCTGGCTTTGCAGTGGGACCTGAAGTTCCAGTGGGCGCAGCATCAGGGGAATCTTTCTGATTGCATCTGGATCTCGGTCTGCAGTGGTGGCTAACTGACCAGGATTGGGTCAACGGCAGATCCCTCTCCCTTCCCCAACCAGAGTTCACAGTGGTGACAGATGCGTCACTCCTGGGATGGGGATGCCACATGGGAGAGGCGGAGATCAGAGGCCTCTGGTCTCCGGCGGAGTCCGGGCTCCACATCAACCTTCTGGAGCTCCGGGAGATTAGTCTTGCACTGAAAGCATTCCTTCCTTCTGTCAGAGGAAGGGTGGTGCAGGTGTTCACGGACAACACCACCGCCATGAGGTACTGCAACAAACAGGGCAGGTGGGGTCGTGGACCCTATGTCAAGAGGCTCTTCGCCTTTGGACGTGGTTGGAACATCGGGGCATGTCCCTGGTGGTTCTACACCTGGCAGGTTCCCTGAATGCCAGGGCGGACAAACTCAGCCGCCGTTGCATGATGGATCACAAATGGCGTCTTCACTCTTAGGTGGTGGAGCCTTGGTTAGATCTGTTCGCCACCGAAGAGAACACGCAATGTCAGCAGTTCTGCATGTTGGAATTCCCAAGGCGGCACTCGCTCGGCGATGCTTTTCGTCACGAGTGGAATTGCGGTCTTGTATACGCCTTTCCACCTATGCCACTTCTGCCCAGAGTGCTGAAGATCAAGTTCGACCGGGCCCAAGTCATTCTTGTGGCTCCTGGCTGGGCACGAAGAGTCCGGTATCCCAAGCTCTTGAACATGGCCATCGATCCTCTGATCAGACTGCCTCTTCGGGAGGATCTTCTGTCGCAGCAGTAGAAGACGGTCCTCCTCCCGAACCTGTCCAGCCTCCACCTCCTTCCGTGGAGATTGAGCGGCGACAGTTGACTGCTTTCGACCTTCCTCCCCAAGTCTGTAATGTCATCTTGGCAGCCAGGCGCCCCTCTACTAAGACAGTATACGCCTGTAGATGGAACACATTTGTGTCATGGTGCACCGAAGGCTGTGGATCCCCTTTCTGCCCCTCTCTCAGCTTTCTTTGGCCCAGCAGGGCTCTGCTCTGGGCACCCTTAAAGGATATCTTTCGGCCTTACTTCACCTTCCTGATCAGCCTGCTCTTTTCAAGTCCCCTATTGTAAATGGGTTTCTTAAAGGCATTACTCACCTCTTTCCTCCTATTCCTTTCGTAATGCCCCAGTGGGACTTGAATCTGGTCTTACCTTGTGTGCTCCTTTCAAGCCACTACATAATTGTCCTCTGACTCTTGACTTTAAAAACTGCTTTTCTGGTTTCCATCACCTCTGCTCGCAGGGTGAGTGAGCTTCAGGCGCTATCTTCTAAACCTCCTTTCCTTGCTGTCCATCCGGACAAGGTTGTCCTTCAAACTAGGCCTTCTTTTCTACCCAAAGTGGTTACCTCTTTCCACATAGGACATACCATCACTTTGCCCACCTTCTTCCCGCCCGCATCCTTCCAAGGAGGAGGAAAGACTCCACCGTCTGGATCTAAAACGTGCGTTCTCATTTTATCTGGATCGCAGAAAACAATTCTGGGTGGACGGTCAACTCTTTGTTGGCTATGTGGGCGCCGAGAAAGATCAGGCCATGCACAAACGGACCATCTCTCAATGGGTCGTCCTTTGCATTAAGATCTGTTACTCCTTGGTGAAAAAGGAGTCTCCGGTAGGACTGCGCACCCATTCCACCAGGGCGACGACAGCCACTACTGCTTTGGGACGTGGAGTCCCCCTTGGTGACATCTGTCAGGCAGCCAAGTGGGCATCACTGCACACGTTCACTAAACATTACTGCCTGGATAGTCCAGTCCGGAGAGACCGCTTCTTTGGCTGTTCAGTTCTCCAGGACTTTCTTGTGTGAACTTAGTTCGTAGACCCACCTCCAGGGTTGGTACTGCTGGGGTATCTATTCGAAGGTAAGGAATCTATAACTAATCTCTTTCAAATGAACAAGTTACTTACCTACGGCAACAATATATCTGTAAGAGACATATATTAGTTATAGATTCCTTTCCGCCCCACCCATCCTCCTGTTTCTGCGAAGTGACTTTTAGAGTAAGGGACTCCTTTTCAGGGCCCTAGTTTTGTGCACCAGTGGTCAGTGTCTTGCATGGCTCTGCGCTTCTGGCTTGGAATGTCGTGTAAAAGAACTAACGTCCTCGTGCAGGGGCAGCGTCTAAGTAGATACGTCATCCCGGCGATCACGACGCAGACTACGAACGCGGAGTCTACCAACGCCACCTACCGACTCGCAGGGGTACTGCTGACAATTTTTTCCAGATCCAGTCTGACGCCTGGGGGTAATTCTAACGTAAGTAATCTATAAATATGTCTCTTACAGATGTATCGTTACCGAAGGCAAGTAACTTGTTCCTTGTGATTCTTACTGCTGGCTTCGGAATGCACACCTATATTATTTTATTATGTAAAACTTTAAATAACGTTTTTTTTTTTTTTTTTTTTAAAGTTAAACCAGGTAAACTTGCATTCACTGTGCTTAGGCTCCTTAAGTCTCACATCTCTCCTATGCAGATGATGATGTATTGAGTAGTATAACAAAAGTTGGATTACAAAGATCAGTCATTAAACTGAAACTACAGCAGTGCGAACAAATTTGAAATTAATACAACCAAAACTAAAACAATGACGATCTGGAGCCGAACAGGGCACCTGGACGAGACTGTTAGAAGAGGTTAACAGTTAAAAGTATCTGGGAGTATATATTGACAACAGAGTAAATCATGAGCAGAAACAGTACAAGGCAAAGGGAAATGCCCTGATGGTTCTGCAAAAATTAGATGGCCCCGCCTCCAAACAATTACTATCAGCAATAGTGGCCAAATTGCTACCAACAGTGGCTTACGCAAGCGTTACTTTGCATTGGAAATATTCATCCCTTTTGGACAGACTGCAGATGAGCACACTTAAGTGTGTCTTTAGGCTTCCTCAAAACACCTCTGGCGCAAGTCTGCTTGGAATTTGGGCTCACAAACGAGGTACTGGGGAGAATGTACTCCACCATAAAGTGCTGGTACAAAATTAGATCAAATAAAGGAAGCTCATTATTAAACAACTCATTATGGTCAGACCTTGAAAAAGATCCACAATCTACTTACCATAAATCTCTATACTCATTAAAATTGACAAATGGAGCCGAGTTTTGGAATGAGAATCTGCTCTTTTAAACTTTCAGGCAAGAGGTAAATAAAGCTGTGGAAATGCACTCTTATCTGGATGACAAAAATCGCCTCCGCTGTTGCTCGCACGCCTGGATGATGCTTAAATACTATGACAGGCTAAAGCCAGCTCCATATCGAAGTCTTTCATTCTCTGTGCATTTAGCACTACTGCATTTAATCAGTGAACTTTATTTTATTAAAGTTAAGTTGTTGCTAATTTGATCTGTCAATAAATTGGAATTGTTGCATTTTATAAAGTTTTGCTCATTTTATGTATTTTGTCTAGTATATAGATTTATCTGTAAGTTTAGTAATAACGTTGTTACTGTTTTAATTAACAAATCAATTTAGAATTTTATTTGATAACCGCTACAAGGGAGGTTACGTTTTTTTTTTTTTTTTTAAACAATTGTATAGTGCATTTAATTTTGCCTGTATTTGTATATAGTCAGCAGAAGCCGGTGTTCAGGTCTTAAAATGTAAAACACTGCAACAAATCCACTAATATTTTAGCCTTAATTTTGTACTGGTCCCTATGTTCACACCGGTGTAATATTTGTTCATTGATTTAAACTAATGGTAGAATAGCAAACATTTGATTGTCATGGAGTTGTGGAAGACTATTTAGGCCATTTCTCACTGAATGCCACAGAAGAATGGATCTGAAAGAGACACGTTAGTGACAGATTCCTTACCTTAGAATATCCCCAGGCGTCAGGCTGGATCCGGAAAGTTTTTGCGTAGCAGTACCCTTGCGCGTCAGTAGGCGGCGTCGTGCGGCTCCGCGTCAGTCGTCGGCGTCGTGATCGCCGGGATGACGTCGCGGGCAGTACTTAGACGCCGCCCCTGCGCGCTGACGTCAGTTCTTCTTTTTCCGCGCCAGTAAGCACAGATCCGGGAAGAGCAGTGCCCTAGTCAATTTTTGACTAACTTTTTGGGTGAATTTTTTCACTGTTTATTCATCGAGTCTTCACGACTCCTAGGTGTCGTAGGGATGCCCGACTTCAAGCCATGCGGAGCCTGTGGTCGCATGATGTCGATCACGGAACTGCATCTCGAGTGTCTCTTGTGTCTCGGCCGAGACCACGACACGAAGTCGTGCCCTGACTGCCGGAAACTTCATCCGAAGGCTTTGCGAGAGCGGCCTCGAAAGCTACTCAAGGTCCGGCAGTCGGCTCCGAGCCGCACCAAGCCCCGGTCCCGGGAGAGGTCGAGGGGCCGGTCGCGGAGTCCCCGCCGGTCGTCGGAGTCCAAGTCTTCGCGCTCCTCGGGTAAGTCGAAGCACAAAAAGTCTAAGAAGCATCATCGCTCTAAGACTTCGCCTCGCCGGTCTCGCGACTCGGCTGAGGCCCCAGTCGGCACCGTCCCCGCCCCGCGGCCCTGGACATGCCTGTAGAGCCGCCCCCGCATTACCCGTCCTTTCCGGGTTCGGGGGCGACTCCAGCCGAAATACAGGAATTCCTGTCGGCCATGGCCCGCCTCTTCGGGCCTTCAGGTCCCTCCAGTGCGCCTTCGGGCCCCGCGGGCCCTGATTGGGTTGCCCCGGCGCCGCCGTAGACTCCGGTCCCGGCGTCGCCTGTCCCACCAGCCTTCATCCCGGCCTCGGCTCCGGCCCCGGCCTCGATCCCGGCTCCGGTGGTACCGCAACCCCCATCGACGCCGGTTGACCTAACCACGCCTCCGCCGACGTCCCCGGTGCCGTTCCTGACGCCGTCCGCCGGACATGGAGCCGGACCGACGTCGCTCGGCTCCGGCGCAGATGAGACCTTGGGTCCCAAATGTCCCTCCTCCATATTTTGAACAAGAGGAGGACCAGGAGAGCTGGGAGGGGTCTGAGGACCCTCTCACACAACAGTGTGAGTATGATCCGGACTGGGCTGAGGAACCTTGGGGATGCCAGTGGTCTAGACACCTCCCCTGACACTGGCATGCTGTCTCCTCCCGTGGCTACGGAGGAGGGAGCTAATTTTGCAACGGTGTTGCGTAGAGCAGCTGGAGCCTTACATCTCCAATTGCCTACTGTGGCCGTCAGGACTAACCTCCTGACAGAAGTGCTTCAGCCGGCGGCTTCCTCCTCGGAGACTGTGCTGCTGTTTAATGATGTACTCACTGACGTTCTTTTGGGTGCCTGGTCCAAACCCACCACAGGGGCTCCTGTGGATAGGAACGTGGCCCGACGCCATCGCCCTGCTCAAGGGGGACCCCTTGTTTCTCTCCCAACATCCCACCCCCGAGAGCTTGGTTGTCCAAGCCTCTGCCTCCCAAACCGCTTACCCTACCGCCCCTCCGGATAGGGAATCCAAACGCCTGGACCAATTTGGGAAGAAGGCTTTTTCTTCCTCCAGTGCTGGCTTGCGGTCCGTCAACACCGCTTGCCTTTTGGGCCGATATACCCACTCCCTGTGGGATTCGGTGGCGGCTGTTTTGCCGCAGTGTTCTGAGAAGGTCCAGACACTGCTTACCCGCGCCATTGTGGAAGGGCGAGATGCGGCTAAATACACCATACGTTGTGGCCTTGATACCGCCGACTCGCTGGGCAGATCGCTTGCGACGACGGTGGCGCTACGTCGCCACGCCTGGCTGAGAACAACTGGTTTCTCGGGTGATGTCCAGAATACACTCATGGACATGCCCTTTGATCGAGTCGGTCTTTTTGGTTCAAAGGCAGACAATGCGCTGGAGCGGTTTAAGGACTCACGGGCTACTGCCAAGTCCCTGGGCCTTTCTGTTGTACGCCCTCCGCTCACCTCTGCTTTTCGCCCCTTTCGTGGCCACGGAAGGGGCGCCCAGTCACGTCAGCTGCCCAGCCACCGGCCCGCGCAGCAAGCGTCTTCGCGTGGCCGAGGACGTGGATACCGCCGTGGCGGTTCGGGCAACCAGCGTGCGGGTCAGGCCACCACCTCCAACCCGTCCGCGGCCTCCAAACCCTCCTTTCCGGTGCACAGCACGCCAGTAGGGGGCAGGGTCCGCCATCACCTTCACCACTGGCGTCCCATCACCTCGGACAGGTGGGTCTTGGACATTGTCCGAAGGGGCTACTCCCTCCCCTTCGAGACCACCCCCCAGCCATGCCACCTCAATTCCACCGCATGTCAGGGGATCACTTGGTACTTCTGCAGAAGGAAGTCACGGCCCTCTTGGCCAAGAGGGCCATCGAGCATGTTCCGACCCCAGAAGTAGGGCGTGGTTGCTACTCCCACTACTTCCTGGTGCCCAAAAAGGACAAGGAGGACATGCGTCCTATCTTGGACCTCCGGAACGTCAATCGCTTCCTCCGGAAGGAGAAGTTCAAGATGCTCACCCTAGCTCAGGTCTTGACTGCCCTCGACCCTGGAGACTGGTTGGTAGCGTTGGACTTGCAGGACGCTTATTTTCACATCCCCATCCTGCCGGCCCACCTGCGTTACCTGCGGTTCACGGTAGGCCTCGAGCATTTTCAGTTCACCGTGCTCCCCTTTGGCCTTACAAGTGCCCCTCGGGTGTTCACCAAAGTGATGGCAGTGGTCGCAGCTCATCTGCGCCGGGCAGGGGTTCCAGTCTTCCCCTACCTCGACGACTGGCTGCTGAAGGCAGGCTCGTCCCAGGCAGTCGTCTCCCACCTCCAGACTACGGCCGCACTCCTGCACTCGCTGGGGTTCTCCATCAATGTGCCGAAGTCGCATCTGATTCCTTCTCCACAGCTCCTTTTCATCGGAGCAGTTCTGGACACGACGCAGTTTCGGGCCTATCCTCCCGAACGGCGAGTCCGGGATATTCAGGCTATGATTCTGATCTTTCAGCCTTTATCCTGGGTTTCGGTACGGATGACCCTGAGGCTGCTGGGCCACATGGCCTCCTGCATCCTGCTGGTCACTCATGCCAGATGGCATATGCGGGCTCTGCAGTGGGACCTGAAGTTCCAGTGGGCGCAGCACCAGGGCAACCTGTCCGATCACGTCCAGATCTCGGAGGGGACTGCAAACAGTTGCAGTGGTGGCTCTCGAACTGGCAGTGGGTCATGGGCAGATCCCTCTCCCTTCCCCAGCCAGAGCACACAGTTGTGACGGACGCGTCCCTTCTGGGATGGGGCGGTCACATGGGAGAGGCGGAGATCAGAGGCCTCTGGTCTCCGGCGGAGTCCCGGCTCCATATCAACCTTCTGGAGCTCCGGGCGATCCGACTTGCACTCAAGGCATTCCTTCCCTCTGTCAAAGGGAAGGTAGTGCAGGTGTTCACAGACAACACCACCGCCATGTGGTATTGCAACAAACAAGGCGGGGTGGGGTCGTGGACCCTTTGTCAGGAGGCTCTGCGCCTCTGGACATGGCTGGAACATCAGGGCATGTTCCTGATGGTTCAACACCTGGCAGGTTCCCTGAACGCCAGGGCGGACGAACTCAGCCGCAGGTGCATGATGGATCACGAATGGCGTCTTCACTCGGAAGTGGCGCAAGGACTCTTTCTACAGTGGGGAGAGCCTTGGTTAGATCTATTCGCCACCGAAGAGAACGCGCAATGTCATCAGTTCTGCGCGTTGGAATTTCCAAGGCGGCACTCGCTTGGCGACGCTTTTCGTCGCGAGTGGAGTTGCGGTCTGTTGTACGCCTTTCCGCCTATACCACTTCTACCCAGAGTGTTGAAGAAGATTCGGCACGACCGGGACTAAGTCATCCTTGTGGCTCCGGACTGGGCTCGAAGAGTTTGGTATCCCGAGCTACTCAGTATGAGCGTAGATCCCCCGATCCGTCTGCCTCTTCGGGAGGATCTTCTGTCGCAGCAGCAGGGGACGGTCCTCCACCCGAACCTGTCCAGCCTCCACCTGCTTGCGTGGAGATTGAGCGGCGGCAGTTGATTCCTTTCGACTTGCCTCCCGAAGTTTGTGATGTGATTCTGGCAGCCAGGCGTCCCTCCACTAAGGTGGTATACGCCTGCAGGTGGAACAAGTTTGTGGCATGGTGCACAGCAAAGGCTGTGAATCCCCTTTCTGCCCCTCTTTCTGAGGTTCTTCTGTTCCTTCTTTCCCTGGCCCAACAGGGTTCTGCCCTGGGTACCATCAAGGGCTATCTTTGTGCCATCTCGGCCTTCCTCAGGCTTCCTGATCAGCCCTCTCTTTTTAAGTCCACTGTTGTTAACAGGTTTCTAAAAGGCATTACACACCTCTTCCCTCCTGTTCCGTTTGTGATGCCTCAGTGGGACTTGAACTTGGTTCTTACCTTTCTTATGTGCGCTCCCTTTGAGCCTCTACATAACTGTCCTCTTCGTCTTCTGACTCTGAAGACAGCCTTTCTGGTGGCCATCACCTCCGCTCGGCGGGTGAGTGAGCTCCAGGCTCTTTCATGCAAACCTCCCTTTCTGTCTGTCCATCCAGACAAGGTTGTTCTTAGGACGCGTCCGTCCTTCTTGCCAAAGGTGGTTACTGCCTTCCACATTGGGCAGACCATCACTTTGCCCACCTTCTTTCCGCCTCCGCATCCTTCCAGAGAGGAAGAGAGGCTCCACCGTCTGGACCCAAAACGTGCGCTTTCTTTTATATCAACCGCACACAACACTTCCGGGTGGATGACCAGCTCTTTGTTGGCTACGTGGGAGCCAAAAAGGTCGGGCGGTGCACAAGAGAACCATCTCCCGCTGGGTAACCTTGTGTATCAAAGCCTGCTATTCTTTGGCTAAGAAGGAGCCTCCTGTTGGGCTGCGTGCCCATTCCACCAGGGCAACGGCTGCTACCACGGCCTTAGGCCGCGGTGTTCCGCTGCAGGATATCTGTCAGGCAGCTACGTGGGCCTCGCTGCACACGTTTACCAAGCATTACTGCCTTGACAGTCAGGTCCGGAGGGACGGCTTCTTTGGCCGTTCTGTCCTCCGGGACTTCCTTGTCTGATCTTTGTTCGCAGACCCACCACCGGGGTTGGTATTGCTGGGGTATCTATTCTAAGGTAAGGAATCTGTCACTAACGTGTCTCTTTCAGATGCACAAGTTACTAACTTGTGTAACGATATATCTGTAAGAGACAGTAGTTAGTGACAGATTCCTACCGCCCACCCATCCTCCCCGTTCTGCGAACTGATTTCTAGGGTTAAGGACATCCCTTTCAGGGCCCTAGTATTTTTCAGACACCTATGTCAGCTTCTTGCATGGCTCTGCGTTCCTGGCGCGGAAAGTCGTGTACAGAACTGACGTCAACGCGCAGGGGCGGCGTCTAAGTACTGCCCGCGACGTCATCCCGGCGATCACGACGCCGACGACGGACGCGGAGCCGCACGACGCCGCCTACCGGCGCACAAGGGTACTGCTACGCAAAAACTTTCCGGATCCAGCCTGACGCCTGGGGATATTCTAAGGTAAGGAATCTGTCACTAACTACTGTCTCTGACAGATATATCGTTACACAAGTTAGTTACTTGTGCATTGAGCCTCTTGGATAATACCTTTCATTTTACTAACTCCTTTGTCTGGTGAACCCTATAAAGGATCCCTTCTGGACATTAACTTCACAATGTCCCTATGAATGAGCTAAAAGAGGACATTGGCTGCGACACCTGATATTGTTTTTATCCAATATAGATGTGTTTGCATGAACATTTAGCTGTGCTAGATTTAGTGATCTGTTTAATTGTGTGGTTTCCAGGAATACATTCACTACTATTTTGTTGTGGATTAGCAAGCCATGCAGTTGCCAAAAGTGTCCTTAGACTGCAGCAAACCCCTGTTGATATTGACATATCACTTACAAACGTCAAATAGTTTAAACGGGTAATGTCAAATGTCTGACTTCTTATCAAGGAGTCTCTATCCCGTAAGTAGTCATTTTTGCTTGCGAATTCCCTGGTTTCAGAGCGAACACCAATGGTGGAACACTCCCTGCTGCTGAGTACACCATGGACCCAAGTCACAACATTTTATTCATCCCAGACTGGATAACATGCACACAGGATCTATCATAGAAGGGCTTTGTACCCAGAAGGCTTATTAGTGTCCTAGAACTTAAGGCAGTTTCAGACATTATTTTCTCACAATGTGGTGGTATTGCACAGACATGGCAATGATGTACTACTTGCAGAAAAGGCACATATGCCATAGTTTAACAGAAGTATAGAGAATGTGGCACTGGTCTCACCACAGCATCTCCTGTCAGTGTAAAAAAAAAAAAACGTTGCCATTTGTTTTCACCAGGTGTTAGCAAGACAAGTAGAGCATGAGCAGTGTACTTGTACACAGGTAGTTCACCCCTTGTTGGACACCAGATGTTGGTTTGTTTGCTGCAAGCAAAGCATTTGAATACCAACACTTCACCTGCTAGTATTCTCCCCAACAGTCTCCACAGAGTGCTCAGCGAATAGATTGGTCAGGGATATTTACTTTCATTTTCTTCCTTGTGTTGAGAAACGTAAACAAACACCTATTCTTATTTCTCCAACACTGGTTTGACAAGCTCGATTTTTCTCATGTCAGCAGTTTAAAAACTGCCAGAACGTTAAGACGTGCTTGACCAACGTTTGCACAAGAAGTTTGATCCTAACAATTGATCACTAAATTCTGCATGCAAAGTATTCCATTCTTGATAACTCCATTCACTCTTTGAATTTACATCTTTAATTACAGAAGCTCACCTTTCAACAAGTGCATATTATCCTACTAATTGAAACTTTTTGTAAATCACAGAGTTACTTTATTGACAACTTTTCAGTGCAAGATGATTGATATTTACTTAAATGATTTGGTTTAGCCTTCACTTCCATTCATGTGTATTTAACAGCAGTTGCCAGATTTCAAAAATAGTACTTCACAGAATTTATTGAAAGGCCAGAGTCATTCCACCTGTAGGAAGTCATGCCTCTTGTAGTAATGTTCTCCACTTAAGGGGCAGTTTTTTGAGTCGGAACACTACGATGCATGTTAAAGTTGTGGAAAGGTTTTTTTTTCCCTCTCATTTGGAGGCAGGCTATTACTTGAACTCAGTGCTGGCCTTCACTGTGAAGGAAGATGGCAGATTGAGATACAGTAGTATTGCACACAAATCCTATTTCAGTTGAACGTGGTCACCTTTTCACAAAGTTTCCAATCGAGTTTCCTTTATCTAGGGATCACTCTCCTGTATTTCACAGTGCTGCACCTTTCTGTTCTACTGAACTGGTTGTGGTTGTTACACAACCACAGCACAGGCAAGCTAGTTCCAAATTTGGAATAGGTCACTGGATAGTGTGTACATGTGTTGTACGCATTTGAATGGTGTTCTTCATAGTGTTTGTTTTCAGTAATAGTGCTACTGTGTGCTTCTTAGGAAATATGTATTTAGCTGATATCCCCCTGACAGAGGACATCTGAACATATTTACTAAATCTGTAGACTACAAGCTTGAAAGAAAGGCAGATGGGGTGAGTGAAATTTGGTTGGAATTATTTGCTTCCTTTTTTCAATCTATCCTGCGGTCGTCTGTGCATAGTGTGTGAATCTGGAAATGCTACTATCCTGGAAGAACTAGTTACAGATTCACATTTGTCTTCCCACTCTCCCCAGCGTTTAGTGCAGTTTCATTTTTGCATTGGAACATAGGCTTGATACATGGATCAGGGACTAAGGGTGGATACAAAGCTATAATTTAAATTCATGTTTATCCTGGTGGACTTGATAAATCATTCCATTATTGCCTGAAGCCCGAATACACCCAAAAACATGAGATGACAGATTGCATGGCAATATACAACTGAAAAGGCTGCTAGCCATATGTAACAGGTAAGTAACATTTTGTTTTTAAGCAGTCACCCCCTTATTGTAACCATCTTGCTGTCCTTGCTGATGGCTTTGTGTGGTAAGGGGAGTGGGACACACCCTTTAGTTTGCAAGCAACTGGAGGTACAGAAATACTAACAAAAGGTGGAGGGGGAAACTGAACGAGTTAGATTTTGGTCTCTGGAGGGCTAAGGAGTATTGAATGTGTCCCTAGAATGTGCGCTATCCTGGAACTTGCTATGCTGCTAAATTATAAATGGTAGCTGATGTGTGTATATATGTACGTGTATCTGCATCTATATGTATATTGGTTTTCTCTCCTTTTATTAAACATTGCCTCAGTTGCTTTTTAATTTTAATGCATCTTTAGTTAATTCTGTGGCAGTTGCCTTCCTCAATTAACCAAAACATACTTTGTTTTACAGTTGCATCCAAGAATTGACGCGAGAAAAGACAACGAGAACCTAGGAATGCTTCTTGTTGAGTTCTTTGAACTGTATGGAAGAAATTTTAACTACTTAAAAACTGGTATTAGAATAAGGAATGGAGGTGCCTACATCGCCAAAGAAGAAATCATGAAAGCCATGACGAATGGGTATAGGCCATCAATGTTGTGTATTGAAGATCCTCTCTTGCCTGGTAGGAACTGCGCTGGACTTTCAATACCAGCAATGGTACAGCAGAATAGATTGTGGTGCTCATGTTAATGATTTAATTGTAACTAGCTCATTCAGAACTAAGCATGGAAGTCTAGAAAATGTTTAAAATATATAAAACCATTTAGCTTCTGTAACAGTACACGCTTTCCACTGTATTGGTGTTGATACTGTTTTATTCATACAGAAGAGATCTCCACAGAAGCCGTACAACATTGGTAACAAATAGTCATCAAGTTAGTCAGCCTTGGATATTATATAGATCCTTATGCCTGCTGTAAACCACTGAGGGAGTGTACAACTAGAGGGAATACTGAACTTTACAGAAAGGGGTATTTTCTTTGTTCCCTTGCAGCTTGTGTTAGTGGGATGCTTCTTGGCATTGTACAGGATTGTCATGTTTACTTGCTGTTGAACATTAACGCTGCATTGCATGATATACAGTAGAGTCTGGGTGTTATTCCATTGTACTTCTCTTCCAGGGGACACTCCTCAATAGTCATAAGCACTGAATTATCCCCGCCCCCGTGCGGGACCCTAGAGCATATATACAAATACATATAAATATGTGTAGGTTTCGGTTTAAAAAAAAAGGTACAGAGTACCTCCAAACATAGACATATACATGTATACATAAATAAAAACATGCAGCCTAATCTACTTCAAATAGGCTAATATGCCAAAATTACATGGGTTTTTCAGAAAGAGAAAATAATCTCTCATACAAACACTGCAACAGAGAACATACTGTAATAGTGTTCCAACACAGCCCTTTATTTTCAGAGAAAAAGTCAAGTAATAGCAGGCAATTAGCTCATAAGCTGCATAGAAGAATAAACATCACAGTATCAAAAAACTGGCACCCTGCCTTTAAGGATGCCAAGAACCTGGACACCGTGCCTTTAAGACCTCCAGGAGCCCCCTGCTCCCATCATGCACCACAGGTGAAAGTTAGGTCAGTTCTTTTTTCCGGCTCCTTCTGTGAGGATCCTGGAGCTTGAGCTCGTCGGTTTTTGGCTATTTCTAGTCCGAAATTAGTTTCTTTCAACTTTATTCGACATTTTGTACTGCTGGTATTATTTGTCAATCTTTTTCTGACAATTTAACAACTATTTTTTGTCAGAAATGCCAGCATTATTTAATAAATGCCCTTCCTGTGGGAAGAAAATAGCTAAATCTGACCCTCGCTCTGTGTATTGTTTGCCATCTTCACACAACCCTAAGAAGTGCTACTACTACCAGCAATTTTCAAAGAGAACGCTGTGTGACAGAGAGAAGATCGAACTTCATGCCTCAATGGAGAGAGGAAAAGGATATACTAAAAGTGGCCTTGAGAGTAATCCTGCCTCCAAGAAGCCCTCCTCTCGAAAAACAGAAGAAACTGTGTCGATCTTCTTCCCCAGCTTCCAAAAGAAAGATTCCGGATTGCTCGGCGTCGAAATCGACGTCAGAAAGACAAGTAAGACGCTCAACGACGTCGAGAGACAGATCGCTGTCGAAACGGCGAGAACCTCTGTCGACGACAAGTAAGTCGGCGTCGAAGCATACTACTTCGGGCTCGAAGTATGTTGAACATGAAAGATCTAAGTAGACGTCACAGCATCCGTCAACGTTAAGACACCGGTCGGCATCAAGATCTCCGCCTCCTTCACGAAGGTCGGCGTTGAGAGTATCGACAACGAGGAAACACTCACGGACCCATAGACTGTCGACGTTGAGGGCACGATCACCACCGAGGAAGTCTACGTCAAAGACGTCGAAAACCTACAGACGGTCGATGTCGAAGAGACCGACGTCGAGGGCTTCGCCGCATAGACACGAATCCTCAAGTTTATATCCGCACCAGCCGTCGACGTCAGTGGTGGCCCTTTCCGTGTCGTCGTCGAGGCATTGCTCGACGTCTAGGGAGAAAGACCTCACCATCCCTTCAGGAGACGTACCAGGAAAGCCAAGGTCGACGTCGAGGACCATATGTTCGACGTCGAGGGAAGGTTCATCTTCGCCTGGCATTAACATTATTCAGGTTACACCGGATGGATCTCCGGCTCCTAGAGAGAAGACTCCTCCTATTAACATGTCTCCAAGATGGCTAGAAAGCATACGACACTGGAAGGTTCCACCCAGAGTTCTGGGCTCTGAATTCTCCAGAACTCTCTCTCCATCCATAGTTTCTGTGGGACCTCCTCCTACTGCATCCTCGAGGACCTCTCCACACAGGTCTCCGAGAAGATCTAGATCCCCATCAGCACGGCGCTCAAGATCAAGAGGGCGCTCAAGATCTCGCCATTCTCCTACTCCTAAAAGGAGACAGAGGTCACCATCTACCACGTCAACCAGATCGTCCGTTAGGGATTATTCACAGACTTAATCTACGACATCGCCATCCAGGGTTTCCCCGATAGATGATATCGGAACTTTCAATGAGGTTCTCTGCAGGGGTGCTAGCAAGCTAAATATCAATATGTCTGCACCACCAGTTTCGACTTCCGTCATATTTGAGACCCTTCACCATAGGTCTTCGGCAAGGCCTCTGCTGCCTTTAGTCCCAGGTCTGCTAGAGCCAGCAATACAGACCTTCCTGACGCTCCCACACTTATTTCTGAAAAATATAAGGCCCCAGATCAGGATCCATTCTTTCTTCGTGCGGACCCACCTCCAGACTCGGTCATTGTTGCGGCAGCCAGAAAGGCACATTCAGCTACATCCTCCAATGTCCCTCCGGAGAAGGACAGTAAGGATATGGACTCATTAGATAGAAGAATGTGCAATACGTCTGCATCAGTGATGAAGGTGGCTAGTGCTTCCGCCCTGCTGGGTCGGTATGACAATTCTCTCTGGGACTCCTTGGCAAGATTTACAGAAAAGCTACCGAAAGAGGATCAACAGGATTTCCAAGAAATCCTACAGGAAGGCGGTTTGGTGGCAACATAACCAAGTTATCCGCGGGTCTGGCAAGCTTAAGAAAGCTTTAGAGCACAAATAGTACAAGCATACGGCTCCTATTCCGACATGGGGGGGGGTCCTTTTAAAAGGACGGAATCTCATCACCCACCGAAGTGGCATGCTTCATCATCTGGGATCTCCTCTTGGTTGCAACACCTAGTGCAACCAAGGGCTACAACCCCCTCACTGTGAGGGAGGAGCTCCGGGATGTTTTATAGATACTGATCAGTTTGTCGGATCTACTAAAATCCACTTGATGTAAAGCATAGTAATGTTTCAGGGTGATGGGTGCAGTGCAAAAAGAGTGACATGTGATCTAAAATTGGCTACCAAGAGAAAAAAATAATTTATTTTAGTTAACTCTTGGTGTCGAGGTTCAAAAACAGTGCGTGTGCAGTTAAGGAAATATTAGCTGCACTAGTCCAAAAAAAACACTACATGTTTCGGCCGTGATGATCTAAATGAGATTGCGGCCTTCCTCAGAACCTAGATATTATATGCTACTGCAAATAGTGAAACAAGATGCAGGTGACAGTAATATGGTTGGAACAAATACAACTTACAAAAACTAAGGGTCTCGATTGCGAAAGTTCACAATTGTGTAGATGTCACCCGTTGATTACGAGTGAACACCTCACCTGGCAACAGCTCAGAACGTGAGGCACCGCTCTGTCTGTCGGTACCTCAAGCTGTGCTTGAGTGAAGTCCAGGGTACTGATGGACAGAGCGGTGTCCAAACCACACCGAATGGCGAACTTAGCCGCATCTTTACCCTCGGCAACAGCTTGGGACAGCACAGCTTGGGTCTCCTCAGGACTCTGAGGCAACACCTGTGCAACTGTATCCCACACTGCGTGGGAATAGCGGCCCAATAGGCATGCAGTGTTCACCGACCGCAGCCCCAAGCTGGCCGAAGAGAACCGCTTGCCGAACTGCTCCAGCTTCTTGGAGTCCTTATTTGGCGATAAAGCCGACAGTGCGCTGGAGCGTTTAAGGACTTGCGGGCCACGGCCAAGTCCTTAGGTCTTTCCACGAGAAGTCCAGCCACTCCTGGTTTTCGTTCCTTTCGGGGCCACGGAAGGGGCGCCCAGGCACGTTCCTTCAGCAAGCCTGTACAGAACCAGCCTCAGCGGGGCCGCGGACGCGGTTTCCGCAGGGGCGGGTCTGGGAATCAGCGTGGGAGTCAGTCCACCTCCGCCCCGCTGCTTCTACCTCCAAACCTTCCTAATCCGAGCTTTGTGGGGCACCCCATGCCAGTGGGTGGCAGGGTCCGCCATCATCTCCCCCACTGGCATGCTATCACATCGGACAAGTGGGTGTTGCAGATCATCCGCAAGGGTTACGCACTTCCCTTTCAGTCCACCCCTCCAGCCATGCCACCTCAGTTCCACCGCATGTCGGGGGACCACTTGGCACTTCTCCTGCAGGAAGTCACGGCCCTCTTGGCCAAGGGGGCCGTCGAGTGTGTTCCTGGGCCAGAAGTAGGGAGTGGTTGTTATTCCCGCTACTTTCTGGTCCCCAAGAAGGACAAGGGGGGCTTGCGCCCCTTCTTGGACCTCAGGAACGTCAATCGCTTCCTCCGGAAGGAGAAGTTCAAGATGTTGACTCTGGCTCAGGTCTTGGCTGCCCTCGACCCTGGAGACTGGATGGTGGCGTTGGACTTGCAGGACGCCTATTTTCACATCCCCGCCCTGCCGGCCCACCGGCGTTACCTGCGGTTCACGGTAGGCCAGGAGCATTTTCAGTTTGCCGTGCTCCCCTTCGGCCTCACCAGCGCCCCTCGGGTGTTGACGAAGGTGATGACGGTGGTCGCAGCTCATCTGCCCAGGTCAGGGGTGTCAGTCTTCCCCTACCTCGACGACTGGTTGTTGAAGGCGGGCTCGCCCCAGGCAGTTGTCACCCACCTTCAGACTACGGCTGACCTCCTGCATTTGCTGGGGTTCTCCATCAATGTGCCGAAGTCGCACCTGAGTCCCTCTCAGAAGCTCCCCTTCATCGGAGCGGTTCTGGATTCGACACGGTTTCGGGTTTATCCTTCCGAGCAGCGGGTCTGGGATATTCAGGCTATGATTCCGATCTTTCAGCCTCTATCCTGGATGTCAGTCAGGATGACCCTCCGGCTCCTGGGCCTGATGGCCTCCTGCATCCTGCTGGTGCAACATGCCAGATGGCATATGCGGGCTCTGCAGTGGGACCTGAAGTTCCAGTGGGCGCAGCATCAGGGCAACCTGTCCGATCATGTCCAGATCTCGGAGGGCACTGCACGACATTTGCAGTGGTGGCTCACGAATCGCGATTGGGTCAATGGCAGATCCCTCTCCCTTCCCCAACCGGAGCACACGGTGGTGAGGGATGCGTCCCTCCTGGGATGGGGTGGCCACTTGGGAGAGTTGGAGATCAGAGGCCTCTGGTCTCCGGCGGAGTCCCGGCTCCATATCAATCTTTTGGAGCTTCGGGCGATCCGGCTTGCACTGAAGGCATTCCTTCCCTCTGTCCGAGAAGTGTGGTGCAGGTGTTCACGGACAGCACCACGCCATGTGGTATTGCAACAAACAGGGCGGGGTGGGGTCGTGGACCCTATGTCAGGAGGCTCTGCGCCTCTGGACATGGCTGGAACATCAAGGCATTACCTTGGTGGTTCAACACCTGGCAGGTTCTCTGAACGCCAGGGCAGACGAACTCAGCCGCCGGTGCTTGATGGATCACGAATGACGTCTGAACTCTGACGTGGCGCAAGGTCTCTTTCTGCAGTGGGGTGAGCCTTGGTTAGATCTATTCCCCACCGAAGAGAACGCGCAATGTCATCAGTTCTGCGCGTTGGAATTTCCAAGGCGGCACTCGCTCGGCGACGCTTTTCGTCGCGAGTGGAGCTGCGGTCTGTTGTACGCCTTTCCGCCTATACCACTTCTGCCGAGAGTGCTGAAGAAGATTAGGCGCGACCGAGCCCAAGTCATCCTTGTGGCTCCGGTTTGGGCACGAAGGTACTGGTATCCCGAGCTACTCAACATGGCGATCGATCCCCCGATCCGCCTGCCTCTTCGGGAGGATCTTCTGTCGCAGCAACAGGGGACGGTCCTCCACCCGAACCTGTCCAGCCTCCACCTCCATGCGTGGAGATTGAGCGGCGACAGCTGATTCCATTTGACTTGCCTCCTGAAGTCTGTGATATCATTCTGGCAGCCAGGCGTCCCTCCACTAAATCGTTATACGCCTGCAGGTGGAACAAATTTGTGGCATGGTGCACAGCTAAGTCTGTGGATCCCCTTTCTGCCCCTCTGTCTGAGGTCCTTCTGTTCCTACTCTCCTTGGCCCAGCAGGGCTCTGCTTTGGGCACTGTCAAAGGTTATCTTTCGGCCATCTCCGCCTTTCTCAGGCTTCCAGATCAGCCTTCTCTCTTGAAGTCCCCGGTTGTTAACCATTTCCTCAAAGGCATTACACACACGTTTCCTCCCGTGCCTTTCATAATGCCTCAATGGGACTTAAATCTTGTCTTGACCTATCTGATGTGCGCTCCTTTTGAGCCCCTTCATAACTGTCCTTTACGTCGTCTTCCTCTCAAAACGGCTTTCCTGGTAGCTATCACCTCTGCCAGAAGAGTGAGTGAGCTCCAGGCTCTTTCTTCTAAACCTCCTTTCCCTTCTGTTCATCTGGACAAGGTGGTTTTAAGGACCCGTCCTTCTTTCTTGCCAAATGTTGTCACGCCCTTCCACATCGGGCAGACCATCACTTTGCCCACTTTCTTTCCGCCTCCGCATCCTTCAAAAGAGGAAGAGAGGCTCCATCGTCTGGACCCTAAATGTGCGCTCACGTTCTATCTAAAGCGCACACAACCGTTCCGGGTGGATGACCAGCTCTTTGTTGGCTACGTGGGCGCCAAAAAAGGTCGGGCCGGTCACAAACGCACCATCTCTCGGTGGGTCGTTTTGTGCATCAAAGCATGTTACTCGTTGGCTAAGAAGGAGCCTCCTGTGGGGCTGCGTGCCCATTCTACCAGGGCAACAGCAGCCACTACTGCCTTGGGACGCGGCGTTCCCTTGCAGGATATTTGTCAGGCAGCCACGTGGGCCTCTCTGCACACATTTACCAAGCATTACTGCCTTGACAGTCAAGTCCGGAGAGATGGCTTCTTTGGCCGTTCTGTTCTCCGTGACTTTCTGGTGTAATCTATTCGCAGACCCACCACCGGGGTTGGTATTGCTGGGGTATCTATTGTAAGGTAAGGAATCTATCACTATCGTGTCTCTTTCAGATGCACAAGTTACTACTTGTGTAACGATATATCTGTAAGACATTAGTTAGTGATAGATTCCTTACCGCCCCACCCATCCTCCCCGTTCTGCAAACTGATTTCTAGGGTTAAGGCCATCCCTTTCAGGGCCCTAATTTCATGGCACCAATGGTCAGTTTCTTGCATGGCTCTGCGTTCCTGGCGCGGAAAGTCGTGTACAGAACTGACGTCAGCGCGCATGGGTGGCGCCTAAGTAGTCTCCGTGACGTCATCTCGGCGCTTACGACGCCAGCGACGGACGCGGGACTGCACGACGCCACCTACTGACGCGCAGGGGTACTGCTAACGAAAAACTTTCCGGATCCAGTCTGACGCCTGGGGATATTCTAAGGTAAGGAATCTATCACTAACTAATGTCTCTTACAGATATATCGTTACACAAGTAGTAACTTGTGCTTCAGGTAGCCAGTCATTCATCAAGTCTTTGAAAATTTACTCCAGTGAAATTGGAGGGGCTCCATAGATCTGCAGAACACACTTTTTCACAAATCTTTATTGTAGCACAGAGGTTTGATAATGTTATAACTGAATGGCTTCCACAATCCATACAAATTATTCCTTAATATTAAAGACCACTTTGCAGGCTTCTAGCAGTGCCAGCAGCTACCCAATTGTGGAGAGGTGGCCAAGTACCCATAGCAATTGATTGGCTGATCAATTCCAGCCTGATGCAAAAGCTGCCACAAGATCTACAAGCCCAAAAACGTGCATATTTGGTACTTCCTTAATAGGGACTTAAAAAAATAGTGGTTGCAAATGACTATAGATTCAGGAAATAAAGGCTTCATCTGAACAAGAGCTCTGTTCATTCTCTGGCATTGTTGCACAAGAGTAATAATGTAAAGCCGAGGACACCATTTCCCAGACCTCATTTGTAGTTATGATTGATTCTTTTTTTTTTTTTTAAACTTTATTTTTCAATTTTCCAGATAAAAAAAACAAAACAATACATTGGCATCAATGGAGAACGTATGCATACACATCATTAAAAGCAAGTACAGTCGCATGAGACACATGGCCGAACCAAAGAATGTAAGTACAAGGGGTTCAGGAAAGCCCTCCATAAGCCCAGCCCAATGGGGCGAGGTTGGCAGGGAGGGCACCCCCTACCAGCGTGCACCCCACTGAAGTTAAGTGTCGCTTTCCTCCGCAGGGACAATCCCCCCGGGGATATCTCCATCACTCTGCTCACTCGCAGTCGCCTCCCGTGAGGGCGATTCCCCCTCCACCAACCCAGTGGTACACAGGGCCCGCCAAGCTAGCAGGTCATCCTGCAATTTCTCATCCCGCCGGGAGAGTTGCATGTGTGCATCTTCGGCCAGTGACCACTCTCGAGCATCCCTGAGCCAATTCGAAAGATCAGGGGCCCTCTGCCCCATCCAAGTTATTGCCACCCTACGCCTGGCGAGCATCAGCTGTAGGAGTTTATAGGGGAGTTTCTTCCTCTTGGGCCTACGAACCATCCCTAGTAAACAGTGCAAGGGGTCGAGATCCACCTGAAGCCCCGTAGCGGTTACCACCCTAGTCACCACCCCCGTCCAGAACTGCGCCACCAATGGACATTGCCAAGCCAAATGCAGGAATCCGGCGTCATCTGTGGCACAGCGAGGGCATCCAGCGCCCCTTGTATTATCAATGCGCCTCAAAGACACCGGGGTAAGGTAAGTGTGGTGCAGATAATTTGTTATGATTGATTCTTAACTGTAAGAATCTGTGGAACCCATATGGCTGGTCTCAGGCCAAGGTGTCAACGTCCTCAGATGAAAAATGCATCCACATGCTTGAACAAGTGTAGTCTACCTGGGCCTCAAATTCTTCCTTTCGTTTAACTACATCTCTCTTCAGACAGGAAACCCTGATTTGCATTAGCTATGCAAACAAGGAGGAGCCTTATCCAGAGGACTTTTGAGGCCGTTGATCTGCCATTGGTTTCTACATTACATTGGCAAAGAGGCATCTCCCAGACCAGTAGAATTTGATGGCAGACTAGCTGAGCAGGCTTCTCATGGAATAACATGAATGGGTTCTAAATGACTGTTCTGACTGGAAATATCGTGCCCTGTTCACGGTCACTGAAAACTTGGGTATCCTGAGAATGAATCCTGTGGGAATTCTTTTCTGGATAGACTAGCTGAAAATACTGCTATTCCTCTGACTCATCTAGTCCCAAACGTGAGTGCCAGGCTGAGACAATCCATGTTAGATTGGCCATCACATTTGTGCAGTATTCAGACCTTCACCTGTTTGCAGCCTCATTCTGTCCTTTGCAGGCAGTCCCTTCTAGCCAGAATGATGGGCAAGGTTCTCCAAGCTGAAAACAGTAGGCTGTAGCTGTTCATTTGTTAAATGTAGCCAGACTAGGATAAATCGTAAAGTTTATAAACTGTCATCTTTGTCAATATGTTTTGGATAATTAACCACAGTGAGTGGGAAGTATTCTTTTAATCAACGTGAATAATGGGATTTATTCTTTTCACTTAATGGGTACATGAAGGGATTGGTGATCCCAGTCTTGGTGAGCCAAGTCCCTCCACTCAATGCATCCAGTTGTATGGCATGGGCAAGGATTTTTCTGGCACAACCTCACTGACCGCCTCAGGGTGATGCCATGGTCCTGACAACGTCAACTGAACATTGGAAGATATCAAATATTCTACCTCTTGTCGGAAGCCGAATGAATGCAGCGTATCTTAAACAAGGGTAGATTGACTGTCAAGCATGCTATGAACACTTCCTGTGCACTTGAGGTTTAGGTTTGCCTGCCACAGACAAGTCCTCTGCTGATAAGCCTGTCTAAAGGGTTGGGGATTCAGACCGGTATCCTGTTAATACAGGTTAGAGAGTTTGATGCAGTGGTTAATGTAGAGCTATTTGTAAAGGAAAAGAACAGATCCTTGTAACCTGTCCAGGCAAATAGACGTGTAAGTCAAGGGAGGGAGCTTTTGTTGAGCTACCTCCTTTCCCAACTTTTGTGGCCTGAGAGGCAGTTTTACTCAGATTTTTCCCCATTGGTGCTATAAAACCCTACTGTAACAACATTAATAAGATGGGAGTTGGGGAAAGAGGTAGTTGGAGACTGCAGAGGTTTCGTGCCTAAATATCCCCAGCGACAGGATTACAGAGTGTAGAACCAAGTAAAAGTAAACTCAACTATTTACATTCCTGTGAGAGCACTATATAGCTTTGCAAGGAAGCATGTCTCTCGGAGGCTTGCTGTACAAAACCTTTGTGGTTGACTGTAGGGATTGCTTGACTTGCTTAGATTGTGGCCACATTTGAAAATTCTCAGTAAAGCCACCACCTCTGACTACAGTTCTGTCTGGTAAAGCCTGGCAAACACCTTTGGCAACTGAAGATGGAACTTCAGGCATTCTACATGTCCGATTGAGGCATGTGATTTGGTGAGAAGCCAAGCAGTCTTTGTCTGTGTTCTGTAGAAGCACAGGGGCCGCTTGTTTGTTAAAAACATGCTCTCTTACTCAGTTGTTCATACACAAGCAGACCTTTGACTGACTGTCATACCTGGGGGCTTTTGTTCTTGTTATCTGTACGAGGTTGGTCTGTCTCTATTTCCCAAAAGTATTTGAAGTACCACTGGTTCAAGGTGGGCTAGGCACCCTGTCTGTAAAGGACTTCACTCTTTGGGCTGCAGCCAGTTTCGAGGGTGTTAATGCTGTGCTTCAAACTAATGGCTGTTAGTCTGCACACACAGGGGATACAGGTGTAACCCTCTCTGGATGGTTGCGTGACGAACAGCCTTAAGTGCTAACATAGTCTCAATTGACAAAATTAGCCAAAAGACCTTTCCAGGAGTTAGTGGCATATCAGCTCGACGACTGGCTGCTGAAGACGGGCTCGTCCCAGGCAGTCGTCTCCCACCTCCAGACTAAGGCCGACCTCCTGCACTCGCTGGGGGTTCTCCATCAACGTGCCGAAGTCGCACCTGATTCCTTCTCCACAGCTCCTTTTCATCGGAGCAGTTCTGGACACGACGCAGTTTTGGGTCTATCCTCCCGGGATATTCAGGCTATGATTCCGATCTTTCGGCCTCTATCCTGGGTTTCGGTACGGATGGGGGGGGGGGGTCAAGGTAGGTTTTTTAAATTAATGGTTAGGGCATTAGGCCTAAGGGCAGTGGAAGGAGTTGGGATAGTTTAAGCGACAACGCAGGGGGGATGATGGGGGGGGGGGGGGGGGGAGGGTTTGTCGGTTAGCGTATGTTAAGGGGCAGTTTTCGGGCTTGTGCCCTAATAATTACTCCGCCTTCCCCTAAGCCCTGAAAACTACCCCGACCCCAGCCCTGAAAACTACCCTGACCCCTCCCCCAACCCTGAAATCTACCTCCAGCCCTCAGCACAGCTCTAAAAACTACCCCACAGCAAAGCCCCACTTACCTCACTGAGTCCTCTGCTTCTCTTCCTGGCGAGGTCTCACCCAGCCCTGAAAATTCCCACCTGCCGCAGCACAGCCCGGTAAACTACCCCCAGCGCAGCCCCACTTACCTCACCACATCCCATGCCTCTCTTCCTGGCGAGGTCTTCCTGCTTCCGTCCCTGCAGCAGCTAGACTGCGCACTGCCTTAACCACTGATATGCGTACTTAAGGCACGTGTGGTTATGCTTCCGTGGCTAAGGCACGCGTGGTTACGCTTGAGTGGCTGAGGCCACCGTGCTCCAACGGTTTCCCGGTCAGTGGTGATAAGATCAGGGCCTGGTGGCTTGCTCCAGGACAGCTGCCTTAGCTTGGTTCCCGTTGTTCCCCTCCGCATTTTTCTCTGAGTGCTGTTTGAGCACTTATTCTTCTTTTGCTATGCCCACACTGTTGGTCTGCTCTCACTTGTTTTTTATGTTGAGACTGCGTGTTTTGCTATTATAGTGTTTTGTCCATATTGCTCTTCACTGTACTTTAGTGGCCACGGATGCATCTCCCACAAACCACGTGGGGCCCAAAACCAGAGGTCAGCCTAATCTGCTCCTGTACAACCCCATCCCACTCCCAGGGCAGTCACATAGTCCTAGGCTCTTTTACTTGCCCTCTGTACATCCAGTTGGCGGCAGAATCAGATACTATCTGCATCAATAAAGGGAGATTACGTCAGAGTCCAGATTGTTCAACGGGGTACACACACTCCTTCTCCAAACACCACAGCCACTCCCTCCATCCCCACATCAGCTGACAGAGTATCACCTTGTGCTCTTGCGACAGGTAGTACTAGCCCTTCTGCCCAAAAGAGCCATCGATAGGGTGCCAGCATCAGAAGGTCATGGTGGTTTTTCCGGCTACTTTTTGGTGCCGCTGAAGGCCTCTGTCCTATCTTAGATCTGTGTCCTCTCAATTACTTCTTGAAAAAGGAAAAGTTCAAGATGCCCACCCTGGCTCCGCGCTCGTTGCTTGACCCTTGAGACTGGATGGTAGTATTGGACTTGCAGGGTGCCTATTTCCACATTCTAGTACTGCCTGTCCAGACACTACTTCATGGTGGACCGGAAGCATCATCAGTTCTCTGTGCTCCCCTTTGGCCTTACCAGTGCCCCATCGGTGTTCACAAAGGTGATGGTTGTGGTTATAGCACATCTGTGGAGGTCAGAGGTGCCAGTCTTTCCCTACCTAGATTGGCTGTAGAAGGTGGGCTTGCCACATACAGCAGTCTCCCACCTCCAGGCTATGGCGGACCTCTTGCACTCTCTGGGTTTCACGATCAATGTGCCAAAGTCACACCTTACTCCCTCTCAGACACTTTTATCGGAGATTTTCTGGATACATTGCAATTTCCTCTGGAAGAGCGAGCCCAAGATATTTGGGTTATGATTCCGATGTTTCAGCCTCTATTCTGGATTTCGGTCAGACTTACTGAGACTGTTGGGCCTCATCGCCTGCTCCATCCTGTTGGTAAAACATGCCCATTGGCATATGCGGGCTCTGCAGTGGAACTTGAAGACCTAGTGGGCGCAGCATGAGAGGAATCTCTCTGGCCTGGTGCAGATAATGAAGGGAACTGCAAAAGACCTGTGGTGGTGGCTCAAGGAACACGATCTGTGAACGGCTGACTCTCTTCCCCACCCACAGCTCTCAGTAGTGACAGATGTGTCACTTCTGGGTTGGGATGGCCATCTGGAAGAGATGGAGTTCAGAGGTCTCCGGTCTCTGGCAGAGAATCAGCTCCATATTAGTCTGTTGGAACTGAGAGCGAGCTGTTAGGCATTGAAAGCCTTTCTTCCATCCATCAAGGGAAGGCTAGTTCAGGTGTTCACGGACAAGACCACGGCTATGTGTTATTGCAATAAGCAAATGAGGGTGGGGTTGTGGACCCTATGTCGAGAAGCTCTACATCACTGTACATGGCTGGACATCAGTACATATTTCAGTTGGTTTACCACCTGGTGGGTGCTCTGAACTCCAGAGCAGACTAACTCAGCCTTCAATGTCTAGCTTATTGCGAATGGCGTCTGCATCCGGAGGTGATGAAAAGCCTCTTCCAAGATTAGGGAGAGCCTTGGTTGGATCCGTTCGCCACTGCCAAAACGCACAGTGTCAGCACTTCTGCACACTGGAGTTTCCAAAGCGGGTCTCGCTAGGCGACTGCTTTCGTCGCGAGCGGAGATCAGGACTCCAAAATGCCTTTCCACCGATACCACTCCGTTCCAGAGTTTTCGATATTGGGAACAACCGGGTCCTAAATATCTTAGTAACTCTGGACTGGGCGCAGAGTATGGTATACCAAACTCCTGAGCATGATTTCAGGTTGCCCCATCGGGAGGATCTTCTGTTGCAGCAACAGGGCAGGGTACTGCACCCAAACCTATCCACACTCCACCTTTATGCTTGGAGGTTGAGCGGTAACTGATGAAGTTGCTTGATCTCCCTCCTGCAGTGTGTGATGTCATTCTGGCAGCCAGGCGTTATACTAAAACCATGTATGCCTTCCAATGGGACAAGTTTGTGGCTTGGTGTAAATCTAAATCAATTGATCCTCTGTCTTGCACCCTTTGTCTGAAGTTCTTCTGTTTGTCCTTTCCCTGGCCCAGGAAGGCTTTGCTTTGAGCGCAGTTGAAGGCATCTGTCCGCCATTTCTGCCTTCCTGTGGTTGCCGGACCAACTTTTCTTGTTGAAGTCACTTGTTGTGTCTAAATTGCTTAAAGGTTTGCAGCATATCTTTACTCCCAGGCCCTTCATTATGCCTCAATGGTACTTGAATTTAGTTATTACTTAATGTTTTTCTTTTGAGCAGCTGGCTTTTGTGGCTCTTAACTCTGAAAACTGTTGTCCTTGTGGGGATAGCCTCTGCCAGGAGTGTTAGCGAATTGCAGGCACTTTCAGTTAACCCTCCCTACACTTAATTCTTAGACAAGTTTGTTCTTCCAACTAGAGATCCTTTCGATCAAAGGTGTTGTCACTTTTTTTCACGTCGGGCAAAAAATCACCCTGGCTAACTTTTTTTTTGCCCCCCCCACCCCTTTCCAAAGAAGAGACTCCATCTGGAACCAAAGAAAGCGTTATTATTCTATATTGATCGTATCAAAGAATTCCTTCAGAAGAGAATCCTTTCTACGGCTCATCCTCTGCTTTAAGAATTTCTACACAATAGCCAAGAAACAGTCTCCTGAAGGCTTACAAGCTCACTCTACCAGAGCTACATCTGTGAACACTATTTTGGCTAGAAGAGCCCCAGTTCTGGAAATCTCTTAGGCCGCTAAGTGGGCATCACTGCACACTTTGGCCAAACACTACTGTCTCGACAGACCAGTCCAGTGAGATAGGCATTTTGCCTGTTCGGACCTTCAGGACTTCTTAGTTTAAAACTGTCCACAGACCACCTTCCAGGGAGTGATTGCTTTGGTATCTATTCTAAGGTAAGTGTCTGGAAGTCTCTATCAGATAAACAAGTTACTTGTAAGTTACTAACTTGTAGAGACAATCTAGCTTGCACATTCCTTGCTTTAGAATATTCCCAAGCATCAGACTGGATCTGGAAATCTTTTAACAATCCCCCTTGCACGCCGCTAAGCAGGGTTGTCCCGTTCCACATGGCGTCCTCGTCAGTAGTGACATGCATGGTGCCTATATAGTAGCCCCCCCAGTGCACTGATCTCTATTCTTGACTATTTTTTCCACAACAGGAGCATGGAGCCAAGCTGAGGCAGGATGACTAGTGTGCCAAAGTGAGGTCGAAAAGGATCTCCGAATCTGAGTAGAGTTCACAGAACGGGGGGATGGGAGGGCCAGAAAGGAATCTGCTGCTAGATGGAGTCTCTCCCAGATAGTATTACCAAAGGTAAGTAACTTGTTCTTTTGCATCTGATAGACATCTAGCCGCAAATTCCTTAACTTAGAATATCCTCCAGGCGCCAGTCTGGATCCGGAGATTTTTCAGCAGTACCTCTGCGCGCCGAGGGACGGCGTTGTATGGCTCCTCTCTGACGTTTTACACGGATGTGACGTCAGTGGAGCCATATAAGGCCCTGCCGGCTCGCTGACGTCCGTTTTCTTCTTTTCCGTGCTGCGACGTGCTTCCTCTGGCCTGTTTTGGTTTTTGGCCTTACTGATGTTTTTTCGCGTCCAGCAACAGTGTGCCGATGCCTTCGGGCTTTAAATCGTGTGAGACCTGTACACAACAGATATCAGTGACTGATCCACACGTGATTTGTATGTGGTGCTTGGGCGAGCACCACGACTCCAAGGAGTGCGACGCCTGTCAGCAATTGAAGCCGAAGTCCCTGTGGGAACGTAGGATGAAATTGTCTGCCCGGATGTCTCGTTTGCAGTCTGAGCGTCGTCGGTCTCCTTCTCGAGCTGGGACTCCTGTTCAGGGCAGGTCACGAGGCCGTTCCAGAGTACATTGCTCGCCTTCCTCGGGTAAGTACAAGAGGAAGTCACGAAGGCTGTCGGCCTCACGTAGTTGTGACGTCGGGGCCCCGTGATTCCCGGTCTTTACTGCACACGGCCCCTCAGCAGTCAACGCCCGCCTTACCACCATTTCCTGGTGTTGGGGCGACTAGAGTCCAGATGGAAGCCTATTACCAGACTTTGCAGGCCATCTTCAGGCCGACCCCTCTCCCTTGCAGGCCTTCGGGCCCCACAGAGGTGGTAGGGACTCTGATTTGGGAGCTCGCCGGCGGGTTCGCCCTCAGCGCCAATCAAGTACCCTGACTCCGGGGTCGCGGCGGCGTCGGGGCCACCCATACAAACGTCAGGCCACAGTCCACCTCCAGTATCCGGGGACAGCCCGGTGAGGCTCCCTGGGATGACGTCTGATGTGGCCACCGCAGGGGACTTGTCTCCAAGTTGACGCCGTCCCACACTGCAGTCTCCCATCGCAGTGGATATCGAGTCGACGCCGGTCGATGGAGCCTCCTTCAACGTTCGGCGTCGCTGCGGTGCCGCCTCGACGTCGTTTGGACGCCGGTGATGCCCCTTACTACTCCTTTTCAAAGGGAGGATGAGGCTCTCCCCGCATTGCTTGTGCGTTCTTCGGCGCATGTTGATGTGGAGCAATTGCAGGTCCTTGGACATCCTCTTACTGAAGGGCCTTTGGTTTTTGGTGGACGTGTTAGCCTGCAACCGTCCCCTAATTATGATTTGCTGTCGCCCCCTAGAATGGCGATGGAGGCTAGTGCTGCGTTTGCAACAGTCGTTCGCAGAGCTACCATTTTACAGTTACATCCTTCTTTTATCTCTCTGCCCTCCGATCCCTTGTGGATCTGCTCCACCAGGGCAACGCAGATGTCGAGCCCTTGCTATCTTTTGGTGAGTCATTGTACGACTTTCTTCTAGGGACCTGGGCGAGGCCCTCGGGGGACCCGGTGGAATGTGCTATCGCACATAGTCACCGCCCGGCTCCAGATGACCCAGTCGGTTTGTCCCTACATCCTAGGGCTCAAGGGCTAGTTGTCCTGACAGCCTGAGCTTCGCGGCCTTTGTCCTCTCCTCTGATGCTTCCACCGACTAGGAAATCTAGATGGTTGGAGGCATGTGGTCGGCAAATGTTTGCGTCCACAAGCTTGGCCCTCCAGTCCTTGAACATGTCCTGCGTGTTTGCACGGGCTACTTTCACCCTCTGGGACTCGGTGGAGCACTTCCTTCCCTCCCTTCCGGAAGGCCCTTGGGCGGACCTGACTCGGATACTCCAGGATGGTTGTGAGCTGGCAAAATTTTCAATTCGATCAGCCTTGGACACCACTGATTATGTGGGTTGGGCGATGGCCAGGTCAGTTGCTCTGCGTTGCTATGCTTGGCTGCGTGATGGCAGTTTTCCTGAAAATGTTAAGGAGCGACTTCGGGACATGCCCTTTGATGGGGCCCACCTTTTTGACAGTCATGCTGACTCAGCCTTTCAGCGTCTCATGTCTGGTTTTCAGTGAATGGCATTCTTTCTAGTCCCTTGTTGCGGACTTCTTTTGTTTGCATTGGTGGCAGTATTGCCACTGCTTTTCTCTGGTGTCAGTCTCTGGGTTCAAGCTGGTATTTCCCAGACAGACTGTACAGCTATGCAGCCGTTTGTCATTATTTTCAATTCCTCTGTTTAAGAGCTAGCCTCGAGGCGTTCCCTTGCATTTTATAGGGATGTAACATACCCTATGTGGGCTATTCGTTGGTTATTGTATAGCCATTCTAACTTGCCACGGGAAGTGTCTTCCGGGGTGGTGTGAGTACGATGCTCCAGGAAATGTTCTTACTGGGTGGTGCAGGTCCTTACTGAGGATCCGGCGAGGTCCTCTTAGGATTGTTATGTATGTTCTATCTGGGGAGTTTTACTATAGTTCATGTTATAGACATATGGCAATATGTTTTTCCCCACTTCACGCTCCACCTCCTGTTGTAGGACTTCTCCTCTGGACAAGCCCACAAGGGTAGCGTAGCTCTCTTTGGAGTTTACATGTTCGTACTTTGATTGGTCCGTAGTTCCCTCCTGCCTCTGAGGATGCAGACCTCTCAAGAATATTATTGGGTTTGCGCCACGTCTGGCTTGCCCCAGCGTGTTCACGTATACTCCTTTTCTTGCCTTGGCTGTCTTTTTAAGCGTTTCACGGTGTTTCTGCCATTTTGTCTATGTTGGCCGTCTTCGCCGTGAGCCAGTGTCTGTCTCTTGTGAGCATGTTGCTCTGTTCTATTTCAGAGACCGTTTTTTTCGAATCCAGTTCTGGCAGGTATGTTACCACACACTGGGCACGTTCACAGGCACTGAGTACCTGCTGGTCCAACTTGCGCCACAGCGTTGGCTGTTTGATTCTGGTGGTATTGTCTACTCTTTACTCTTTGGTGCTAGGAAGTGCTTCTGTCCTTGGTCTTCCCTCGGGTCTCAGACCCTGTCTGGTTTCTTCCTTGTTGGCAGTTGTTTCTATGCCAGACGCATTGTTGGTGCACATTGTCTTGGGCCTATTTTTATATGCTCTTCCCAAGCAGGGGCTCCGGTCGCTCTGCTCTTTGCTTCTGCCAGATGTTATCCTTAGCTGCTCTTTGTCCTTCATACATCTGTATAAGGTTATATGTATGTGTAATATATATATATATATATATATATATATATATATGTGTGTAGTATGTATATCTGATTTACTATGTTTGACTTGTGTCCTATTATGGTTCACTCCGGTGACGTTGGTACCTATTGTGTGGGCTGCTGTATTCGTCTGGGGCATGCTCTTCGAGTGTCCAATGCCTTTCACTTTTTTCAACAAAAAAAGTGTGTGTGTGTGTGTGTGTGTGTGATATATATATATATATATATATATATATATATATATATATATATATATATATATATATATATATATATATTCCCCACGAAAGATCCCCACATATAAAATGAGGATACACGAGCCACTCCGGTAGGTTGCAGAGTATTTTTTTTTTTTTTTTTAAAGACAGAAAAAGACGCGTTTCAACCGCACAAGCGGTCTTGTTCACATGACACCCAGCCGGGGTCATGGAGTTATAAAGGGGACATAATTGGTTGTGACGCGTTATAAACGTGAACACAAAAGAAATACTAAGTGAAAACGTGCACCAAACTTTATTTCAATACATTTTAGTCGTGATAAAGAAAATATTAACAAATTTCTTTATTCAAATTAAACAGGCATAGCATTTGCATCTGGTATATGTCCAGTCTAACAGTTGCAATTCAACATATAAAATTATGTCATACTCTTTGTGGTTCAAGGGTATAGTACCCATACAAATGAAACACTCATCGGTAACATACCTCTTAAATGAACATAGATGTAACTTAATACCAACAATTTACTAATGTCAGCAGTCATCGAATCTGAACAACATATATATATATATATATATATATATATATATATATATATATATATATATATATATATACATATATATACACACACACACACACACACACACACACACACACACACACACACACACACACACACACACACACTGCGAGTGCACACATTCTATTTTTCCCTCATTGCAGTATCTTGGGTTTCTTAGCCCCAGACTCTGTGCCTCTCTCTCTCTCTCTCTCTCTCTCTCTCTCTCTCTCTCTCTCTCTCTCGGGGTCTCTCTCTCTCTCTCTCTCTCTCTCTCTCTCTCTCTCTCTCTCTCTCTCTCTCTCTCTCTCTCTCTCTCTCTCTCTCTCTCTCTCTCTCTCTCTCTCTCTCTCTCTCTCCCCCTCCCCCTCCCCCTCCCCCTCTGGTATCCTTTCACCAATGTACTTCTGTGTATGCTTGGTCAGAACGAGGACCTGGTGATACGTTCTGTCTTTTTGCCGAAGCATCTGTGCTGTCGATGCTACGTTTCATAGGCTTTTGTGTGTGGTGTGGCTCCACGGTTCACTCAGTCTGCCGAAGTGTATCCATTCTATCCACATACTAGTATCTCCTTGTAGTTATGGTTTTTTATGTCTCGGCATCAATTACATCTGCCTCTATGCATGTCCATCTTACCATTCACTGTTGTGTATGCTCATTTTGTACAATCTGACTATCGTACTGTTTTGTCCTTTCTTTGGGACGTTATTTTTGGCAGGTCCATGGATCCTGTGCACAGTTCTACTTATTACAGAAGCTTATGGATTTCTTCCATTGGGTACTGGCCATTCTGGTTTCTAGGATTTTTCCTCGTCCCTTCCTGGGAGGTGAAGGTCTCGAACTGTCCTCTGCCGGACTGGTGTCAGCCACGCTTACACTTGCTGTCCCCACCTGTTTTGGTCCATCTTGACGGATTAGTTCTCTTTTGGAACCTGGTGGGGTTGAGTCGCAGACCCTCCTCCAATGGGGTATAGCTTTCGTATCTATTTTAAGTTAAGGAATCTGCGGCTACATGTCCCGATAAGATGAACAAGTTACTTACCTTTGGTAACGATGTATCTGGTAGAGACAGTCTAGCCGCAGATTCCTTAACACCCACCCATCCTCCCCGCTCTGCGAGGACCTTTTCAGGTTGGGTTCCTATCCACTGGTCTTTTCTGCCAGTGATTTCTGCCTTCATGGCTGTTTCCCTACTTTATATCCTTCACCAGGTCAGGATGTCGTCTTCTGTTTTACCTGTTGCTTATAAACCCATTCTCGCAAATGGGTGGTGAGCTCCTATATCCATGCACGCTTTGGCACCCTGGTTTCTTTTCCAGTGTGGAGGTTGGTCATGCCCTTCTCCCCTCCCTCCTCCCCTTTATCCATTAGTTTGGGGCCTATTTGACTCTGATACAGTCAATTGATCATATTTAGTGTGTGGTTGCACATTCTCTGTTGAAGAAATGTCGTCACTTACCGTAACTTCATGTTGCTAAAGGCTTGTTATTGATTCCCATGACATTCATGTGATGGCAGACTGCTTGTCGTTTATCAACATTAATTTGCTGTTTTGCCTTATAGGAGGGTACCTTTCTTTGTTTATGCGAGACTGTTTCTATGAGGCGAGTACTCTGCTCTCGCCCTTCAGTCACTTACGTTATGTAGTGTTTTTCTCTGCATTGCAGAGTGATGTTTCTCTTCATTTTCTTATCTATTATAATTGTCGTCTTAAAAGATGTTTAGTATTGGCTCCTCGTTGTGGCGCGGAAAAGTTTCACAGTAGAAAACTGACGTCAGCGCGCCGGGAGGGACTTGCATGGCTCTGCTGACGTCCCATCCGTGGACGACGTCCGAGCGGAGCCATACAACGCCGTCCCCTGGCGCACAGAGGTACTGCTGAAAAATATCCGGATCCAGAATGGCACCTGTAGGATATTCTAAGTTAAGGAATCTGCTCCTAGACTGTCTCTACCAGATACATCGTTACTGAAGGTAAGTAACTTGTTCTTTTAGTCCATTGTCAAAGGCTAAGCAGTATCCCCCAACAAAAACAAATACAAAGCCAACAAGCTGCCAGCCAACGATCAGCATATTGATTTTGCCTATGATTGTTTTCTATAGAGCTTTAACCCTTTGTTCACTGATATGGGGTGGTATTGCATATACATTTTACTTTTCTGCTTTATGTATGGGTTTGGTTGACATTTTCCACTCCTGCCACGAGTGGCGTAGCAGTAATTAGTAGAAAATCAGACCACCGTCTAAAAATAACTTGGCTAGCTGGGCATTAATCTTTTATAGTTATTTAGGGTTTGACAGATTTCTTCTTTCACACCACTTGTTGACAGCTTTGCTTGTAGGAGTTGGTTTTTCAGCAATAGTTTGAAGGCAAGTGCATGGAAATAGCTTTAATAAAACTCTGCACTTGGTGTGAAAATAGATCTATACAGAATACCCTTTAAGAAAGTTAGCCATTTAAAAGCGGAGTGATTTCATTGTGCACGTCTCACTTAAAGTTCTCTTTGTTCCAGGAAATGATGTAGGCAGAAGTTCTTACGGTGCTATGCATGTCCAGCAGGTTTTTCATTATGCCTACCTTGTCCTAACTCATGCACTATCGCCACTCGCAAGACTGTATCCAAATCGAGACCTTGAGAGGTACTTACATTATGTTTTATGTTATGACATTTGACTTCTCAGTTAAATGTGAGTAATTCATCCTGTTAACCTGTCTTTTAATTTCAGGGGTGACTACAACTGTTGAAGGAGTCTTTCTTGGTGGAATTGGGTGGTTACCATACTGTGGTGGGGATACAAAGTGTTTGTTTTTTAGTTGACAATGACTGTTTACTAGCAATGGGCAATATATTCCTTTTACTAGTAATATGTGGATGTTTGTGAAGTTGAATGTACTAGCATGTTCAAGTGGTTGGAATGGTTTTAGACAGTTTTATAACTCCTTAGCTCCAAGGATGTAAACTACATTTTATGTGATCGTCCCTCCTAGCATTGTTTGTCATGGAGACTGTAAATTTGGTTTGTCGGAAGAATCCATGATTTAAAATTTGTAACAGTAGTTCTCTTCCAGGGGATCCGCATCAAAGTCATAAGCACTTGATTATTCCGGCCCATGCGCGGGGACCCCGGAAAATATATAAAAATATATGTGAAAACATATATGTAGCTCTATATATTTCTTTTGTCACATTTGGTGGTGTTTGGATGGGCTGCTCCGTGCCCATCACTCTGAGGCCGCCCTGAAGGGTCGGGGGCTACGGAACAGGAGAATGCTTTGTTTGGATTTTATGGAGGACCATGACCCACTCACGCGCCCAGGCTATTTAGGAATGCCAATAAGGCGAAAATGTGAGCGCGTGTTGGAAGGGATTCAGGATGGATTACATCCATTTCTGATCGTGCTGGTGAAATGAGACTTTGTTCAGACCGTCGGAAGAAATACAAGAAATGTGCGAGTGATACCAACTCACCTGGCTGTCTTCAGTAAAAGATTCCACACTAACACCAGTGCCACTGCCACGAAGGTACTAACTTTTAATTTTGAAGTTGAAAAATAACGAGGACTTCCAGTTCGTAATTTCAAGATAACTGGCAGTGCACTGTGGGATTTGTATTTTAACATGCAGCCAAGTGATCCTTGAACTCTAAAAAGCATGCACGAGCGCACCTGGCAAATTAAAACGTCCAACCTTCCACCTGTGAGCAAGGCCAATTGAGGCTGAAACGTTAGGTAACAGGAAGGATGTCGTGCTGCAGGATGCTGAATAAAAGCGAACATTTCCAGTAATGGGCCTCATTTCTTTTGTCACATTTGCTGGTGTTTGGATGGGCTGCTCCGTGCCCATCACTCTGAGGCCGCCCTGAAGGGTCGGGGGCTCCGGAACAGGAGAATGCTTTGTTTGGAGATATATATATTTTCGAGGCACATGAGCTGCAGAATTCACACTTTGTGCATAGATCGCCATCTGGTGTTGGGCTCGGATGTTTGCACCTTGTTGTTGTCTTGGAAGAAGTCTTTGAGTCCCGTGATAGGTGACTCCTCCCTTGGACGATAGTGCGCATGGGCATCGATTCCATCCTCAGATTGTTTTTTTCCGCCATCGGGTTCGAATGCAACTTCTGCGCTCCGGTTCCGTACTCTACTATTCAAACCTTTTTGGCGCGCAAAACATCAAAAACTCGACTGTATTGTCTTCGTTCGCGTGCTCTTCGACGCGCTCCTCAAATCCTCGATTCCAATCGACGACGCGGGCCGCTGAGCCTATCGACGCCATTCGGGCCTACGGCTAATGGAAAGGACTCCATTTAAAAAATGCCCCCAGTGTGGAGCTAAATTCCCACACAGCGACCAACACAAGGTCTGTAACCTCTGTCTCTCGCCCGAGCACAATAATTGCCAGGCCTCCGCCTCCTTTCGATCAAAAAAGACTATCCGTGATCGCCGGGCCCGACGACACGTTATGGCGCAACGAGCAGCTCCGGTGCCTGAGGACATCTTCAACGAAGGCCCCGATGTCCCGGAGGATGATTCGGAGGACCTGGAAATCGTTTCCGAGGCAGACTATTCCGACTCAGACGACCACATCACTCCAGGTCAACGAGTGAGTACAACTGCCCCTACCCCAACCCCACCTGAAAAAAAGAAGGCTCCGGTCAAAACGTCGCCTGCTGGCCCCAGTCGCGACCGAAACAAAGCTTCAGAAGCCCCGCCCCCGGCTCCGAAGACAAAGGAGAAGCCTTCCGGCGGCTCTGGACCGAGCAAGCCGCATATCACCGCCCCGCAGACACCATCGGCACCGAAGCCGGGAGCTCGTCCTACTCTTGCAATCCCCAAAGCCATCGGCACCGAGCACCTCGGCGCCGAAGGAAAAGGCCTCGGATCTGAAACCAAAATCTTCGGAACCGAAAAGATTTCCGACTCCACATCGAAGCCGAAGGATCCAAAACCCTTCCAAGGCTCCAGAGCAGAAATCTAAACCCCGCTCGGACCCGAAAAATCAGCGCCGAAAGTGATTATCGAACAGGAAGAACTTTTTCGACCGGATCCCATCGATCCGCAACAAAAAACTCTCCAAGTGGACCCTAAAACAGGACATGTGATCAATGTTCCACACAACAAGAGAAAATTCGACACCCCACACATCCCTGAGGTGCCTGTAAAGAAAAGGGACTGTGCCAGTTCACCTTTACGACCCTCTTCTCCTGTTCTTCCTACTGAACCTTTCTTTTCTCCAAATTCTCCCATACTTCCAACATACTCACCACCACCACAGGATGATGATGATGATTTAGGGGAAGGAATAATGACCCTTTCATTGACCCTGATGATGACACACGCGTACCACAGGACAATTGGGATGATTATGATGACCCAGTAGATCCTCCAGACCTTCCTGATCCCCATGCATACCCCACAAAGCCATCGCCCCCAGATGACAATA
The DNA here is from genome assembly GCA_963921515.1 of Calotriton arnoldi. Classification (NCBI taxonomy): domain Eukaryota; kingdom Metazoa; phylum Chordata; class Amphibia; order Caudata; family Salamandridae; genus Calotriton; species Calotriton arnoldi. Next base: position 621,535 of record CAWUFW010008068.1, read on the forward strand.
TTGGCAGCTCAGTCTATAAGCTGACCAAAACCAAGTACCATGGCGTTCAAATGCATTTGGACCCCATAGAGGAGGACTTCCTAATAGACACCTTTGCACAGTCACAAAGGACTGTACAAACTTTGCCAATGTTAAAAGGCGTCATTAAACACGCCCCAGACATATTCAAAGACCCCGTAAGGGCTAGAATTCTCAATCCCAGAATTGACAAAAAATATAAACCCGCTCCCAATGATCCCACCTACATCAAGGGTCAACTTCCTTTAGATTCTCTAGTGGTGACCAACGCTAGGAAACGTGCCAACTCTCAGACCTCCGGTGATGCCCCACCTCCGGACAAAGAGTCTAAATTATTAGATGCTTCGGGCAAACGAGTTGCTGCCCAAGCAGCTAATAACTGGAGGATAGCCAATGCGCAGGCACTATTTGCCAGGTATGATAGGGCTCATTATGACCAGCTGGAAACCCTATTGCAGCATTTGCCTGATCAATATAAGACCAAGGCCAATGATTTGATTCAGGAGGGCAAATTAATAACTAATGCATCAATCAAGTGTGCCCTCGATGCAGCAGACACCGCATCTAGGTCCATTAACACTAGTGTGTTACTAAGAAGGCATGCCTGGTTGCGCATTTCTGGCTTCAAACGGGAGGTACAAACAACTATCCTCAATCAGCCGTTCAATCAAGAACAACTTTTTGGCCCAGCTGTAGATGCAGCTCTAGAAAAAATGAAAAAGGACACAGACTGCTAGATCCATGGGCGCATTACAGTCCCCATCCACACGAGGTTCCTTTCGACGCTCCTTCTATAGAGGCGCATCCAAAAACATCGGTGCAGACACTGCTTCTTCCTCCTACAAAAACCCCTCACAAACTTCCCCCAACAAGGTATATTTTAGAGGTGGGTACAGGGGAAATAACAACAAAGGAAGAGGCCGAGGTAACAACAACACTCGCTCCTCTCCCACTTATAAGCAGTGACTTCCCTCCAGACCATTCCACTCCTGTCGGAGGGAGACTCTCACAGTTCCTACCTGTCTGGAATTCCATCACTACAGACAAGTGGGTAAGACAAATTATCCAGTATGGTTACTGCCTGGAACTTGCAGCAACTCCACCCAACATACCACCCAAGCAGCGTCCAATGTCCACGGAACATCTCACACTCCTCAAACAGGAAGTTCTTTCGCTGCTTCAAAAACATGCAATAGAACCAGTCCCCATACAACATCAAGGAACAGGAGTTTACTCTATCTACTTCCTAATCCCCAAAAAAAGACGGTACCCTAAGGCCAATACTGGACCTCAGACCTCTCAATCTCTACATAGTCAGATCATTTTCACATGATCACTCTTCAACAGGTTCTTCCACTGCTTCAGCAAGGCGACTTCCTTGCCACATTAGATCTCAAGGACGCCTACTTCCATATTCCCATACACCCTGCTCACAGGAAATACCGAAGGTTCACAGTGGACGGCGAACACTATCAGTTCAAAGTCCTTACATTTGGAGTGACCACAGCACCCAGGGTTTTCACAAAGTGCCTTGCAGTAGTAGCAGCGCACTTGCGAAGACAACAAATCCATGTATTTCCATACCTCGACGACTGGCTGATAAAAGCCAAGTCACACAACCAATGTGTTCACCACACTTACCAAACCATTCAGCTGCTACACAACTTGGGGTTCACAGTAAACTACACCAAGTCGCACCTTCAACCCTCCTACAGACATCAGTATCTAGGAGCCACAATAGACACTTCCAAAGCTGTAGCATACCCCAATCCAGCAAGGATAGCCAGTATGCAAATCCTCATCTCCAAGTTTCAGCCCCAACACACTCTCCCAGCACGAGTGTTTATGCAGCTGATAGGAATGATGGCCTCTTGCATTTTCATTGTACCTCACGCAAGACTTCAAATGCGCCCCTTACAGGAATGCTTAGGACGTCAGTGGAACCAGGCTCAAGGTCAACTTACAGATCTGGTGTTGGTGGACAGCCGCACACATCCCTCTCTGCAGTGGTGGAACATACAAAACCTTTCCACAGGGCGCCCTTTCCTAGAGCCAGTTCCACAGATAGTGCTAACAGCAGACGCATCACTCACCGGCTGGGGAGCCCATCTCCTAAACCACACAATTCAGGGCAGGTGGTCCACCCAACAAAAACTGTTCCACATCAATTACCTAGAATTACTGGCAGTATTTCTAGCGTTAAAGTAGTTTCAAACGCATCTCCTCAACAAAGCTGGCCTAGTCCGCACAGACAACATAATAGCAATGTATTACATACAGAAACAAGGAGGAACACATTCTTTGCAGCTGTCTCATCTAGCGCAAAGTATATGGAGATGGGCCATTCCACAAAAAAATATATCTTCTAGCAGAACATCTTCCAGGGGTACACAATCCGATAGCGGATCTGTTAAGTCTTCAAACTAAACAGATACACGAATGGGAACTTCATCCGCAAGTTCTTCAACCCTTCTTACACATGTGGGGCCAACCAGACATAGATCTGTTCGCCACACATGCAAACGCAAAATGCCCAACCTTCGCTGCCAGGTTCCCACACCCGTTGTCCAAGGGCAATGCGATATGGATGAACTGGTCAGGCAGATTTGCGTACGCTTTTCCGCCACTCCCACTCATTCCACTAGTAGTACGCAAGCTCAAACAACAGTCTCTCAACATGATCCTAGTTGCTCCAACATGGGCACGGCAACCATGGTTCACAACACTACTCGAACTCTCAGTAGTTCCACACCAAAAATTACATCTCTCCCCAAGCCTGCTAACACAGAACCATGGAGAGATGAGGCACCCAGATCCAGCACAACTGAATCTAGCGATCTGGCTCCTGAAATCCTAGAGTTCGGTTAACTTAACCTCCCACCAGACTGTATGAACATTAAGGAAGCCAGACGCCCCACTACTAGAGCTTGCTATGCAGCTAAATGGAAAAGATTCGTCATTTACAACAATAACAAAATTGACCCATTAGATGCTTCAATTTTAAACATTATCTGCTATTTGCTCCATCTACAAAGATGCAATCTGGCATACTCTTCAATAAGATTACATCTGGCTGCCCTGGCCGCCTACCTACAAAACAGACATTTGTCATTGTTTAGGGTACCAGCTATCAAAGCCTTTATGGAAGGCCTTAAAAGGATAATTCCACCCAGACTGCCACCCTCTCCAGTGTGGAACCTAAACATTGTTCTTACTAGACTCATGGGTCCCCCATTTGAGCCTTTGCACAAATGCGAATTACAATTCCTTACATGGAAAGTAGCCTTCCTTGTCGCAATCACCTCTCTCAGAAGAGTAAGTGAGATCAAGGCTTTAACCATACAAGAACCATTCTTACAAATACATCATAACAAGGTGGTTCTTAGGACAAATCCAAAATTCCTTCCTAAAGTAATCTCTGCTTTCCACCTTAATCAATCAGTAGAGTTACCAGTATTTTTCCAAAACCCTGATTCGGTAGCGTAAAGAGCTCTTCACACCCTCGACCTCAAAAGAGCTTTACTTTACTATATAGACAGGACTAAAGCCTTTAGGAAAACAAAGCAACTATTTGTAGCTTTCTCTCAACCTCATAAAGGCAATCCTATTTCCAAAGCTGGAATTGCCAGGTGGATAGTAAAATGTATTCAAATATGCTATCAGAAAGCAAAACGTACGTTAACAATTCCCCCTAGAGCGCATTCAACACGCAAACTAGGGGCTTCCATGGCATTCTTAGGGAACATTCCCCTAGAAGACATTTGTAAGGCAGCAACATGGTCTACCACACACACCTTCACCAAACACTATTGTGTAGATGTGCAGGCAAAGCAACAAGCTTCTGTAGGCCAAGCTGTTCTTAAGACACTTTTTCAAACCACTGCAACCGATACAGGTGACCACCGCTAGGGGAGACACTGCTGTACAGTCTATGCACAAAGTGTGAATTCTGCAGCTCATATGCCTCGAACGGAAAATGCTACTTACCAGAATGCATCTGTTCTTGGCATGCAGAGATTCACACGCCCACCCACCTCCCCGGAACCTGTATCTGTTCCAGTGTTATCTTACTCAGATACATTCTCATGGACATCTTTCTGTTTCTTACAAACTCCATTTCCCTTCATGGCGAAAAACAATCTGAGGATGGAGTCGATGCCCATGCGCACTATCGTCCAAGGTAGGAGTTGCCTATCTCGTGACTACAAAGACTTCTTCCAAGACAACAACAAGGTGCAAACATCCAAGCCCAACACCAGATGGCGATCTATGCACAAAGTGTGAATCTCTGCAGCTCTACATGCCAAGAACACAGATGCAAACTGGTAAGTAGCATTTTCCATATATATATATATATATATATATATATATATATATATATATATATATATATATATATATATATATATATATATATATATAATCTTTTTTCTTTCTTTCTTATAAAACAATAAATGCAGCCTTTCATACACCACAGGCTGAGCAATGCTGTAAAATTTTTCTTTGCACACTTACAAAAACAAAGCAGGGAAAAAAAAGGACATTAGAACTGCTTTTAATGCACAGTAGAAATCATAACCCTGCAAAGAGAAAAGCAGGCATTGTCAGCTCATAGGCTGCATTGTAATTCCAATAGTATAGAAAGCTGAAAATCTAACCCAGAGAAACACAAAAAAACTGGCACCGTGCCTTTAAGGCAGCCATGACCCCTAGCTTCCCATCATGCCTCAGAGGTGACAGGTCAGTTATTCTTTCCGGCTCCTTTAGTCCGGACCCTGGTTAATCAGCTCTCACATTTTTGACTTTTTGTCAGAAATTATCTCCTGTTTTTTCATCAAAACCTTTTTACTTCGACATTTTTTACCTGTTGGAGTACTTTTTTGCTATTTTTCAGAGTTCAGCATTTTTTGTTCTCACTCAGAAATGCCCTCTGTTTGATCCTTGCCCTTCCTGTGGCAAAAAGGCCAAATCAGACTCGCATCCTGTCTATTATTTGCCTTCCTGATTCTCATGTTCCTAAGACTTGCCAGCTCTGTCGGTCTTTATCCAAACGTACTCTGAAGGAAAGAGAGGATTCGCCTCTATGGACTGGCTGAGAAAGGAAAATCTTCCTCTAGAGGCAGGTTTCCGGTGAGGCAGAGGAAGGAGAGAGCCAGATCTTCCTCCAGAAGCAAGATTCCGATCTGCTCTCCATCGGCGTAGAAAATGCCTCCACCGGCGAGGGAAACGTCAACAAAAAGACCATTGACGGCGGGCTCGCCGTCGAGAGAACATCGGTCGTCATCAAAGAAGACCAAACATAGAGGTACGTCATTGTCTAATCCTCTGCCGTCGTCAACCCGGCGACGATCGGCGTCGAGGAGTCTATCTCCGTTGGTGCGGGATCGCCCAACGTCGAGGCATCTCTCTCCATCGTCGCCGTCGGTACGGCGTTCGGCATAGAGACATCATTCTCCGTCGGCACGACGTTCAATGTCGAGATGATCACCTTCGTTGACGTCAACCAGGCGGCGGTCAACGTCGAGGCCTAGATCTGCGATGACGTCAAAGGATTCGTCGTCAAAACCTCAGTTGAAGTATTCGAGACGACTCAACGTAGAGGCAAAGATCCCCTATGGCGTCGAAGACCTCAGACGTCGAGGCAAACTTCTCCTTTGGGGTCCACGAGAAGCTCCACGTCGAACGAGATCCGTGAGGTCGAAGGGTTCGACGTCGAAGGATTTCTGTCACTTTCTCCTCGTTCGACACCGAATCGTGGTATCCGGGGGATCTTCATCTTCCGGCCTCAAAACGTAAATCTCCATCGACGGAGCACCGGTAGACGTCGAGACAAACAATCTGAACGGTCGGTGTCGAAACCAAGATCCCCTTTAAAGGACTCGACGGTCCTAGTGGCGCATAGCCGCTCGACGTCGAGGCATTTATCGACGTCGCATCATTCCTCAAGGCACTGTTCCACTTCTAAAGACTTCTCAGAACCTTCAGTTTCAGCTGCAGGTTCTCCACAAGTGATCTCGACGTCGAGAAGCTCATCTTCTCCGTCGCCAGAGTGGCAGGTACAGAAATCCCCGCAGATCACAGCTTCACCGTCGCAAGAACCTAAATCTCCTTCTGTTCACCTTTCTCCCAGATGGCTTCTTCCAATCCATCATTGGCAGAAAGAACCTTCAGCACAGGTGCAGCGACCTATGGACTATTCAAGTCCTCTACATAGATCTCCTCTGGCACGGTTGGTGCAAGCTGTTGACCGATCACCAACCACACCACCCAGAGATCGCCGTAGCAAGTCACCTCCATGTAGATCTTCTCATGGTCATCATAAAAGACGAAGATCTCCTTGGACATCCTCCTCGACCCACTCCTCCAAGAGGGATTATTCTCCTACTCTCACGGACAGTCCTCCCTCCAGAGTGTCACCTTTCGATGACATCAATACTTTCCATGATGTCCTCTCAAGAGGAGCGCAGAAACTTAATATAGATGTCCGCGCCTCAGGCATCCACATCAGTTATATTTGAAACTCTGCATCAAAGGTCTGCGTCTAGACCTTTACTACCACTGGTTCCTGGTCTCCTTCAACCAGTCATGGACATTTTTCTTACCCCAGCATCTATAAAGACCACTCCTGCGAGAATTACTAAAAAATACAAACCAGCGGAAAAGGATCCCTTATTCCTAAGGTCAGACCCTCCACCGGATTCGGTGATTATCGCAGCAGCGAAGAAAACACATGCAGTCTCCTCTTCGTCAGTTCCTCCGGACAAGGAGAGTAGAGCCCAGGATAATTGGGGTAGAAAAGCATGCGGTTCTGCAGCTGCTTCTTTAAGTGTCTAGTGCTGCAGCCCTGTTGGGCCGCTATGACATCATTGTGGGACTCACTAGAACATTTTAAAGAGATACTACCAAAAGAGGATCGTCATGACTTTGCGGAGATTCTCCAAGAAGGGGCACTAGTGGCCACTCAAATGATCAGCGCAGCGGCTGATGGGGCTTCTCTAGCTGCGCATTCAAATTCGCATAGGATATGCGCAAGGAGATCTTTCTGGTTACGTCCTACAACTTTAAAACCGGAAGCCCAGCAACGCATCATGAATCTGCCTTTCTCTGGCAATTCTCTTTTTGGCTCCCACACCGACGAGGAGATGGCCAGGATGAAGACTGAGCTAGACACGCTTAAAGCTGTAGGCTTGGAGAAGAAGAAAGAGTTCAAGCGTCGGTACAGGCCTTACAATCGCAAAGCCTACCATCAGAGGGTTCAAACCCCTCAATGGTCCCAGAGGCAGTACCACCAATCCAAATCCCATTATCAAGGACGTAGACCCTCCAGAGGTAGAGGAGCACAACAATCCTCTACAACAGCCAAAAACACCGGCAAACAATGAGTTTCCACTTCCTCGGACGCCGTTGCCCACTCCAGTGGGAGGAAGTATCTCCAGACATGTAGAAGAGTGGCGCAACATAACCAAAGATCAGTGGGTGCTAAATATACTAAAGAATGGGTATGCACTGTTTCCGTGCACCCCCAAAGAACATTCCTCCAGTGAAGACAAATCTTCACCAACTAAAATTGTTGCGTCGGGAGGTTTCTATCCTGCTACAGAAATTGGCCATAGAAGAGGTTCCTCCATCACGAGAAAAAGGGGTATACTCCAGATACTTCCTAGTTCCAAAGAAGGATCAAAAGCAAAGTTTCAGGCTTATTCTTGATCTTCGTTCACTGAACAAGGTCATACAGAAGGAAAATTTTTGTATGTTGGCCCTTCATCAAATATACCCACATCTTCAGAAAGGGGATTGGATGTGTTCGATAGACCTCCAAGATGCGTACTTCCACGTCCTGATTGCACCACGACACCGGAAGTTCCTGCGCTTCAGGGTGGGCTCCAAACATTATCAGTACAGAGTCCTGCCGTTCTGCCTGAAATCTGCACCGTGAGTTCACGAAATGCATGGCAGTGGTAGCCGCAGCTTTATATCGCCAATGCCTGTTCGTATATCCATATCTGGATGACTGGCTGCTAAAATGTTCGTCTCCCCAAATGGTGAAGAACCACTACCGGATCTGCCTGGACTTACTACGTCGCATGGACCTTCATGTAAATCTGGAGAAATCGGTCCATCAGCCCACTCACAGAATTCATTATCTAGGGACTACCCTGGACTCCAGCGCAGGAAAAGTGTTTCCTTCTGAGGAGAGACTGTTATCAATCAAACGGAAATGCAATCTCCTCCTTCAAGTGCATCAACCATCAGTTCGACAAGTGGCATCACTTCTAGGGTCGATGGCATCTTGCATTTTTCTCGTTCCCAACTCCAGGTTGAGAATGAGACCTCTACAGCTGGATTTGGAGGACAAATGGGACCAATCCTCAGGACGTTGGGAGGATCGGATTCTTCTTTCCCAATCAGCGAGAACGTCCATTCTCTGGTGGACTCGTCCTAAAAATCTCCTAGTGGGAGTCCCTTTCCATCAACCTCTTCCAACACAATCCTTGATCACGGATGCCTCCCTTCAAGGATGGGGGGCACGCATGGGTTGTCTACAAACTCAGGGCAAGTGGTCGAGCAAAGAACAAACCTATCATATAAACATGCTGGAACTGCGGGCAGTTCATCTAGCTGTCAAAGCGTTCCATCCATCAATTCAGTCCAAGTTGATATTAATACAAATGGACAACACGACCACCATGTATTACCTAAACCAACAGGGTGGAACTCCCTCTCGCCCACTGTCCCTGGAATCTCGGGCGATTTGGCACTGGCTTCTGGCCAGACATCTCTTAATCACAGCAGTCCATCTGCCAGGAGTACAGAACTTGCAGGCGGACGCTCTAAGTCGACACTTCGAAGAGCAGCAAGACTGGGTGCTAAACGACGAAGTGGTGGCGGACATTTTTCATCAATGGAGTCATCCATCCATAGACCTCTTTGGAGCCGAACTAAACAAAAAATGCCACGCCTTCGCGTCAAGAATTTACCGACCAGGATCGAGAGGAATGCCCTTTTGATCGACTGGTCCGGAACATTTGCGTACGCTTTTCCACCCCTTCCTCTCATTCCGAAGGTGGTAACCAAGCTCATTCGCTCCAGGATGAAAATGATCCTAATAGCACCGGACTGGCCACGTCAATTGTGGTATCCGGACCTGTTGCAGCTTTCAATGTGTCCACACAGGAAGCTTCCGTGCAGACCGGAACTTCTGACCAAAATGAACAGGAAGATCCTTCATCCCAACCTTCACTCACTGAACTTGGCAGCATGGCTCTTGAGGTCCTGCAATACGGCCACCTGAATCTCCCTCGGGACTGTATGAACATTATGAGGGAGTCAAAAAGACCGTCCACAAGAAACTCTTACTCTTTTAAATGGAAGAGATTTTACTTGTGGTGTATGCATAATGGTTTTCACCCTACTAGTGGGCAAGAGGAGGTAATCTTGCCTTCTCTTCTACATTTGGCCAAATCAGGTTTAAAGTATACCTCCAGAAAAGTTCACTTGGCGGCCATTACAGCCTACAGAAAGTCACCTGACCAACCTTCTTTATTTCAGCTCCAGGTGGTTAAGGATTTCCTTCAGGGTTTGAAGAAAGTTTTCCCCTCTGTCCGACCTCCTTCCCCTCCTTGGGAATTGAATCTGGTTCTGTCAAAACTGATGGGTCCTCCTTTTGAACCCATTCATAAGGCCACACTGCAGCACCTTACATGGAAAGTCGCTTTTTTAGTGGCTATTACGTCAGCACGTAGAGTAAGCGAAATCCAAGCACTCTGTTCCAAAGAGCTGTACACGGTTTTCCACCACAACAGTGGTTTTAAAGACTCACCCCACTTTCCTTCCAAAGGTGGTGTCTGACTTCCATGTCAATCAAACAATTTCTCTACCCTCTTTCTTTCCCAATCCTGCTACGCCAGCAGAGAGGTCTCGTCATTCCGTATACCTTAAAAGGGTTCTCAAATTCTATTTAGATAAAACAAAGTCCATCAGAAAGTCTGATCAATTGTTTCTAAACTATGGTGCCATCAGGACAGGTTTCCCAGCCTCCAAGCGTTCCATTTCCAGATGGATAGTGTCCTGCATTAAGCTGGCGTATCAATTGGCAAACAAACACCTATTGGTTTCTCCCGAAGCTCACTCCACTAGGTGAGAAGCAGCTACGATAGCTTTTCTACATAATGTACCGATGGCCGAGATTTGCAAGGCAGCAGCTTGGAAATTGGTACACACGTTCACGAGACACTATTGTCTCGATTCTGACTCCAGAGCAGATATCCAAGTAGGCCAAGCCTCCTTGAAAAATGTGTTCCAATGCCAAGTTTGTTGGAATTGGTATTTTTGGATGTGTTCTGCATTTTTTTATGATTCTCATTTGCCCGCAGGAAGAAGGGATGGGCTTGCTACTCGATTAAAGTGCTTATGACTATTGATGAGGATCCCCTGGAAGAGAAGGATAAGTTACTTACCTGTATCCTCATCAGTCATAAGCAACCCTCCCGCCTCCCCGGGCAAATGATCAAAAAAGTGTCATCTCTTTGTGGCCTGACCTCCGGGTCTCCGCAAAGAACAACTGACATAACTGTCACCCCTGAGGCATGATTGGAAGCTAGGGGTCATGGCTGCCTTAAAGGCACGGTGGCAGTTTTTTGTGTTTCTCTGGGTTAGCTTATCAGCTTTCTAGATTATTGGAATTGCAATGCAGCCTATGAGCTGACAATGCCTGCTTTTCTCTTTGCAGGGTTATTTCTACCGTGCATTAAAAGCAGTTCAAATGTCCTTTGTTTTTTCCTGCTTTGTTTTTGTATGTGTGCAAAGAAAAGTTTTACAGCATTGCTCAGCCTGTGGTGTATGAAAGGCTGCATTCATTGTTATATATTAAAAAAAAGTATATATAGAGCTACATATGTTTTCACATATATTTTTATAGATTTTCCGGGGTCCGCGCGCATGGGCGGGAATATTCAAGTGCTTATGACTTTGATGAGGATACCCCTGGAAGAGAACTAGGATTACAGGTAAGTAACTTATCCAACTTTGTAATGAACAGTTGCATCTTGTCCCTCTTCCTTGCCAGTTCTTAAAGGATGTTCCAAGTAGTTCTCCAGCATTGCTTTGTTCATTCATTCACATGTTTGAATTTTTTGTTGTCAGACTGGGAACCCTTGGTACCCAATGTTAACAATGCAATGTGCATTACTGTCAATAACATTGAAAAGGCTATCTACTACACACAAGCAGTCCATCTTTTTATGACCCACACTTCAGCCAGAGCAGCGTCTTCATCCTTTCCCCTGACAGGGTTTTCGTACTGCCAGATTTTCTACTGCACTTTCAGTGATGCACAATCTTCTGGAGCTGTCTCAAGTTGATCTTTAAAAAAAAAAAAAAAAAAAAAAAAAATTCTTTATCCCTGCAATTTTTTCTTCACCTACTGCTGTGAGGCAGAGTTCTGCCTCATTTTAGTCTAAATTTCCTGAAAAATCCCCAGAATAGTAAACTTTTCTGAGAAGTCTCTTCAAGGCTTCAGAGGCCTGTAGTAAGAGGAAGATTTAAATGCAGGATTCAAACACTTACTTTAATACCTCCATTCCAGTCATGATACAAAGTGGTGACATTTGTGAAGGCTTCTCAGCCTGAACCTTGAACGTCTGTAAGAGGAGGAGGAGGCTGGACTGGCCTTGGAAGCTGCTTGCTCCTCCTTAAGGAAGTATTAACCCTTGGGCTCACCTCAGGAGTCTAAAAGAGACTTCTGACTGGCTCTGACTCTGTGCTTAAAGGTCAGACTAATGAGCAGTTGCGATTCATTGCTCTAGGAAAAGGGAAGCATCCATAGTAATCTTGAAAGGTTGGTGCCAATTAGCTCAGAAATGCCTTTGAAAACACACAAATTACCACAGAAACTTTAAAATTCCTGGAACCATCGACTGTGCTGTTGTGAATGAGCTTATCGTGGACTAAGGGTAAGAAATCTAAGACACTGGTGTATTGTGTGGCCCAACAACTATGTGGGTAACCTCCGGATTCATCATCTGGGAGAAGGCTCCAGTCAACAAAACCACAAATTGCCTTGTCAGCGAAGACTCGCCAGTCGACTGCTGCATACCTGCCAACTAAAGTGGCCACTTCTAAAGTTGCACTTTGCCCACCCGTTACATTAAATCAGGTTTAATGCACTGAATCTGTTGATACCTTCCAGTACCAAATTTAGTAGTTCCTTTAGGAAGTTAACAGGGATGTGACGTCTGCCTGTAACTTTGTACTTGACAATGAGGCTACAAGCTTTTCCACAGTAAAAATACACAATTCTGGGTTTTTACTGCTGGTACATGTAAAAGTACATGTTCCACTTTTTAACTTGCAGCACCTTAAGTTGGGCTATCCCAATTGGGTTTGCCAATGAAACATACACCATTTGAAGGTCAGAGCACATGCACAGAGTCCTGATTAGCAGGGTTTCAGGGCATGTCTGCCATTACACCAGTATCTAGAGGTCAAAATGGGGACAAAGTGGGGTGAAACCTGCAAATAGTCTGTTTCCTTTTACACGGTCTGTTCCTCTTGAACCTGTATTAACTTGTATTGAATTTCGCACCGACTTTGGTGATGGTGCTACTTTCTGCCCTGATTTCTTTTCTCATTGACTACACCAGAAAATTAACTACTTTATTGTGGTCTCCTACTCAGACTGCTTTAAATCAACCTTGAGCAAGGATCGGCACACAAATTTTAACCAATCTTTTAGACTACGATATCTCGCTCCTACCACGCAGTAGAGCCCACACCATGCACCCGCTCTTTGCAACAGATTGTGATAACCAGGATTACGATGAAGAGTACAGATTTGTACCTCAATATGATTATTGGTATGCTGAAATACAGAATGCCAGTGCTCTTGATACTTGCCCAGACATTTCTAGAGACACTATGTAAGAAAGTGCCCTCTTTTTGCATGGTTGCCCCCACTTTTTGCTAAACTGCTGATGTGCTTTGACTGAGTGTGCCCTGGGTTTCTGCCAATGAGGTGCACAGTGCCTATGTTCTTTCCCTAAACTACATTCAAAAGAAAACCAATTGGCACTCTTTGGCCACAGGTCAGTCCCTTGTAAATGGTACCACAGGTACTGTGGGCAGGGAAGGCCTCTAAGGGCTGCAGCACTTATTGAGCCACCCTTAGAGGCCCTGTACCTTCACGCGCGCGCACACACTTTTTTTTTTTTTTTGCAGGCTGCGTGTTTTGGTGCAGAACAAAGTAAGAGTCGACATGGCACACATCCCAGTGTGCCATGCCTACAACCCACTGCCCTGGCATAGGTCAGCCACCCCTCAAGCTGGGTGCACTATACCAGTGGTGAGGGTACAGGTGCATGAGCCCTGTACTCCTACAGTGTCAAAGCCAATTCTTAGACATTGTAAGTGCAGTAATGCCATTAAGAGTATATGGTGCTGGGAGTTTGTCAATAAGAACTCCACAGTACTATAATGGCTTTACTGAAAACTGGGAAGTTTGATATCAAACTTCTCAGCACATTAAACCCACACTGATGCCAGTGTGGGATTTAATGAAAAATGCACACAGAGGGCATCTTAGAGATGCCCCCTGAAAAACGACCTCCCACTCGTGTCCAGACTGAGTGGCTGCTCGCCAGCTGCCACCACCACCAGACATGTTTCTGGACCCCTGGGTCGAGAGCCTGCTGCTCTCTGGGGTCTGAAACAATGCACATCCTGGGACGAGGTGCCAAGCCTCCTCTCTCAGGATGGGCAGGGTCCATGAAGGGGAAACTTCAAAGGCTTGCTGCCTTTGTGAGCTTCCCCAGGCCTTTTGCTGCTTCCAGCAACTGGCCCCCACCGGTTTTGACCCCTCCTTTGGGTGGGAGAATCGGCAGGAAAACCAAGTGAGGAAGGGAGGTGTGCCCACCTTTGCCAACCCCACCCCTCAGGTGGGGGAGGCGAGGTGAAGCACAACTCAGTCCCCGCCATCTTGCAGATGGGGTATGGCCCAGCCAACCAGTGTGGCATATGCCCCCCTCCCACTGGAGGGTGGCATAGGGGGTGTACTCACCCCAAGGAAGGGACCCATTGGTCCCAACCTTTAACTACCTGTAACGCCCCTAAATCTAGTATTTAGGGGCAAGCCTGAACCTTGCCTCCTCATACAAGAACCGACTTAGAAAAGAAGAACCGAAGAAGCCGTGCTTAAGCTAAGAGGAGGAGGACGCCCACTGACTTTTCCCCAGCCCTACCGGCCTGTCCCCACCTCGAACCTGCAGAAGCGAAATCCCGGTGTGTCCTGCAGCCAGCAACCTCAAGAACCCTGAGGCCCTGCCTTCCACAGAAAAGACAGTCTCCCGTGAGCACCGGATTTGCTCACCCACAGACTCTGGCCAAATCAGTGAGTCTGCACCACTCTGCACTCGATGCCCACAGCCCGAGTTCGAGTGGCCCAACACCACGAGGAGGTCTCCCCGGCGATTCGGACCTGAGATCTGGTGATCTCTGACCTGCTTAGAATCTTTCAGCGAAGCCCGCTACCTGTGTATGGAGGATCCCCCCCGACTTCGACCGGAGCTGGTAAGGAAAACCAGATGCCTAAAGACACCCCTGCACCCGAAGTCCCACGGCCTTGGGTGGCCCAACCAATGGTGTCCCAGCATCCCCAGGCATCCCAACTTGCCTCCAACCGGTGGTCACCTCCAGAAGATTTCCGTCCCCGAGCCTGCAGTCTTTTTTGAAACCGGAGAATCCCCATTGAAATCACCAGGGCGCCGGACACCAAACTAGCATTTTACACCCAGCTGCCCCTGCGCCGCTGTGGGTATACTTTGGGTGCTAAAACGGATCCCCCTTTGCCCTGAACTAAACCCCAGGAGCTTTACTCCCACAACCTTGTGGCCTGTTTGTGAGCAGCCACCGACCAGAGCCCTCCTATCCCCGTTGGATAACATTGGGCCTCAGCACCCGGCCACCCTTGTGCCGCTGAGGGTGCTTTGAGAGTGCGTCCTCGACCCTGGAGGAACCCTGGTTCTAACCCCAGAATACCAACTCCCATAAACTTGTACTTAACTGCAAACCGTTAACTTCATTTTGCTCCATAGGAATACATTGACTGTTTTTCCTAAAAATTGTTCTACGTGTGGAGTTGATTTTGTATGGAACTTTGAAAAACTGCAAATTACTAAACTCCTTACTTACCTTTTCTCTAGGAAATGTCCTAGTGTGATATCTAGGTATTTCACACGGAGTAGAAAAAGTAATCCAGAAAGTAATCTGTAAAGCAATCCAAAGTAATATAACAGTAATTTCCACTGTATTTAATGCATTTGCAAATCTGGTAACAGTCATTTTCGTTCACCTTGCTTGTATTGTTCAACCTGCCTTGAAAAGTATCATGTACACTTGCCTGTGCCAGGCTTGCTTGGTTCTAGGAATTAAATATAACTACATATTTTTATACAAATCAAATTGGTCTGAGTTCAGTCTTTGAGTGTGTGCCATCATTTGATTGAGTGTAAACAAATGGTTAACACTACCCTCTGATAAAGCCTTACTGCTCGCCCACACTACCACAAATGGAGAGTAAGGTGCTATCTACTTTTACCTCTGCCTACCTTTGGGGTTCCACTGGACTCTACACACTATACCTCATTTTGGTATAGTATATACAGAGCCAGCTTCCTACACACTGGGAATGCGTCGACCCCATAACAACCCCCCAACCCCCCAACCACCCTGCCACTGAGGAGTGCTTTTGCAATGGTTGAGGCAGCTGCAGAGGTCCTTGACCAGGTGCTGCCTACACTGGAGTTTAAAACTAATGTTTTGCCTTAAGTTTTTAAGTCTGGCACCTAATCTCTTCTATCATTCAAGGAGACCTTAATGGATACTCTTTTGCACTTGGGCAAAACTATGTTTGGACACCCCGGTTAATAGACACTGAGCTTGTGGCCATAGACTGGCACTGAGCGAATCTGTTTTTTTGTTGATTTTTTTACCCAATATCCTAGTACTGAGAGCTTGGTGGTTCAGGTGTCCACCGCCAGAGTCAACCATAACTCTCTTCCTTCTGAACCATGGGTCTAAGTGCACGGGAACTTTGGAAAGCAAGTTTTCTTCAGCTAGCCATGTTTTGCACTCGCGTGATGCGAGCCGCCATCTACAGTTGTGCCTTATGTAATGCAGTTCAGATCAAGCTGACACTTCTAGAGGACACCCAGACTTCTGTAGTCGAAACCTTATAGGACTGCCAGGATGTGGCAGAATTTGTCATGTGCAAGTGTGGTGCGATGGTGCCATGTCTGGATAAGGTCTATGGGCTTCTCTGGGGATGTCCAGGCATCTTTGGATATGCCATTTGATGGCTCTTGCCTTTTTGTTGCTAAGCTTTGCAGTTTCAATATCGCCGACTCCAGAACCTGCTGGTGGCAAAGTCTGCTCAGCCATTTTTAGGCCGAGGCTGCAGCATCCAGAGACAGTTCAGGGCATCAGGATAAACATGCCGATCTGAAAGAAACACATAGTGATAGATTCCTTACCTTAGAATATCCCCAGGCGTCAGACTGGATCCGGAAAGTTTTCGTCAGCAGTACCCCTGCGCGTCGGTAGGGGCGTCGTGCGGCTCCGCGTCCGTCGTTGGCGTCGTGGTCGCCGAGATGACGTCGCGGGCGCTACTTGGACGCCGCCCACGCGCGCGGACGTCTGGTCTTTCTTTTTCCGCGCCAGCAAGCGCAGATCCGGAGAGAGCGTTACCCCTAGTCTTTTTTTGATTACGTTTTTTTAGATCTTTTTCTCACCCTTTTTCGAGTCAATATAGACTCCTGGTGCAGTTAGGGATGCCCGGTTTTAAATCCTGCGAGGACTGTCATCGGATGATGTCGGTGACGGACCCGCACCGCGTGTCTCTTCTGCCTGGGGCGCGACCACGACCCCAAGTCGTGCCCCGACTGCCAGTCCATGGCTCCGAAGTCTTTGCGGGAGCGGTCCCGAAAGCTGCTTGAAGCCCGGCAGTTGACTCCGTGCCGTGACAGGTCCTGGTCTAGAGAGAGGTCGAGGGACCGGGCGCGGAGTCACCATCGGCGATCGTCTGGATCGAAGTCTTCGCACTCGGGATCAGGTAAGACGAAGCACAAGAAGTCGAAGAAACGTCATCGTTCTTCGACTTCCCCTCGCGTGACGCGGCTGAGGGTATGGGTGGTGCCACCACCCCCACGGCTCCGGCGGAGTCGCCGCCCGACTACCCCCCCTTCCCGGGGTCGGCGGCGACTCCGGCCCAGATACAGGACTTCCTGTCAGCCATGGCTCGCCTCTTTGGGCCGTCGGGTCCCGCCGGTGCGCCTTCGGGCCCCGCGGTCCCACCTGGGTGTCCTCGTGTTTCATCGCCGGCGGCCCCGGTGTCGCTGTCTGCCCCGGCGCCACAGGACACCCTTGGATCCATGCCTGGATCCCGGTCGACGCCAGTTGACCTCGTTACGCCTCCACCGACGTCGACCCCACCGGCACCGATCCTGACGCCACCCGCTCCGATCCTGATGCCACCCGCTCCTCGGGACGACGTCGACCTCCGGTTAAGCCCCGAAGTGGATGCGGCGTCGGTCCGGCGTCGGTCGATGCCATTCTCAACGCCGTTTGGGGATTTCTATCCCCATGTCCCTGCTCCTTATTTTTGGCCTGTTGAACAGCCTGAGGAGCAAGGGGAGGACTGGGAGGGGTCGGGCGACCCTCTTGCTGCAGCCTGCTAGTCTGAACAGGACTGGGCTGAGGAACTGGGGGAAGCCAGTGGTCTGGATACCTCACCAGAACTTGGCATGCTGTCTCCTACTGTGGCTACGGAGGAGGGGGCCAGTTATGCAGTGGTGTTGCGTAGGGCGGCAGAGGCCCTACACCTCAAGCTCCCTACTGTGGCCGTCAGGACTAACCTCCTGACAGAGGTGCTTCAGCCAGCAGCTACTTCTGCGGAGCCGCTGCTGCCCTTTAATGAAGTCCTTTCGGACGTTCTTTTGGGCACTTGGTCCAGGCCCACCACAGGGGCTCCTGTGGATAGGAACGTGGCCCGACGCCATCGCCCGCCTCCGGGCGACCCTCTTTTCCTCTCCCAACATCCCACCCCCGAGAGCTTGGTTGTCCAAGCCTCTGCTTCCCCAACCGCCTTCCCTTCCGCCCCACCGGATAGGGAATCCAAGAAGCTGGATCAGTTTGGGAAGAAGATTTTTTCTTCCACCAGCGCTGCGGTCCGTGAACACTGCATGCCTCTTGGGCCGTTATTCCCACTGCTTGTGGGATACGGTGGCGAACGTGCTGTCTGTGTCCGGAGGAGGCCCGGCCTGCTCTCGCCCAGGCTGTTGCAGAGGGGAGAGACGCAGCCAAGTTCATGATCCGTTGTGGTCTAGACACCGCTGACTCACTGGGCAGATCCATGGCAACGACGGTGGCGGTTCGTCGCCACGCCTGGTTGAGAACAACTGGATTTTCCGGGGATGTCCAAAGCACCCTTATGGACATGCCCTTTGATAGCCGTCGCCTCTTCGGCGACAAAGCGGACAGCGCGTTGGAGCGGTTTAAGGACTCAAGGGCTACGGCCAAGTCCTTGGGACTCTCCGCAGTCCGCCCTCCTCCGTCTTCTGCTTTTCGCTCCTTTCGTGGCACAGGAAGGGGCGCCCCGCAGCACTCGCAACAGAGCCACGGGCCGGCGCAACAGTCATCCCAGCACGGCCACGGACGCGGTTTCCGCCGTGGCGGACACAGGGGCCAGCGGGCGGGTCAGACCACTACCACCACCCCCGCCACCTCTGCCTCCAAACCTTCCTAGTCCGAACTTTGAGGTCCATCACACGCCAGTGGGCGGCAGGCTCCGCCATCACCTCCCTCACTGGCGCTCCATCACTTCAGACAGGTGGGTTTTAGAGATAGTCCGAAGGGGCTACTCCCTCCCCTTCGAGACTACCCCCCCCCCCTCAGCCATGCCACCTCAATACCACCGCATGTTCAGGGATCACTTGGTGCTTCTTCAGCAGGGAGTTGCGGCCCTCTTGGTCAAGGGGGCCATCGAGCGCGTTCCGACGCCCGAAGTAGGTCGTGGTTGTTATTCCCACTACTTTGTGGTGCCCAAGAAGGCCAAAGGCCTGCGTCCTATCTTGGACCTCCGAAACGTCAATCGCTTCCTCCGCAAAGAGAAGTACAAGATGCTCACTCTAGCTCAGGTCTTGTCTGCTCTCGACCCACAAGACTGGCTGGTGGCGTTGGACTTGCAGGACGCCTATTTCCACATCCCGGTCCTGCCAGCCCACCGGCGTTACCTACGGTTCATGGTAGGCCACGAGCATTTTCAGTTTTCCGTGCTCCCCTTTGGCCTTACCAGCGCCCCTCGGGTGTTCACCAAGGTGATGGCGGTGGTCGCAGCTCATCTGCGCAGATCAGGGGTGTCAGTCTTCCCCTATCTCGACGACTGGTTGTTGAAGGCGGGCTCGCCCCAGACAGTCGTCTCCCACCTCCAGACTACGGCCGACCTCCTGCACTTGCTGGGGTTCTCCATCAATGTGCCGAAGTCGTACCTGATTCCCTCCCATTAGCTCCTCTTTATCGGAGCGGTTCTGGACACGGCGCAGTTTCGGGTCTATCCTCCCGAACAGCGAGTCCGGGACATTCGGGCTCTGATTCCCATCTTTCAGCCCTTGTCCTGGGTTTCGGTCAGAGTGACTCTGAGGCTGCTGGGCCTCATGACCTCCTGCATCCTGCTGGTCAATCATGCCAGGTGGCATATGCGGGCTCTGCAGTGGGACCTGAAGTTCCAGTGGGCGCAGCATCAGGGAAACCTGTCCGATCACGTCCAGATCTCGGAGGGCACTGCACACCAATTGCAGTGGTGGCTCACGAACCGGCATTGGGTCGACGGCAGATCCCTCTCCCTTCCCCAACCGGAGTTCACAGTGGTGACGGATGCGTCCCTCCTGGGATGGGGAGGCCACATGGGAGAGGCGGAGATCAGAGGCCTCTGGTCTCCGGCGGAGTCCCGGCTCCATATCAATCTTTTGGAGCTGCGGGTGATCAGGCTTGCACTGAAAGCATTCCTTCCCTCTGTCAAGGGGAGAGTAGTGCAGGTGTTCACGGACAACACCACCGCCATGTGGTACTGCAACAAACAAGGCGGGGTGGGGTCGTGGACCCTCTGTCAAGAGGCTCTGCGTCTCTGGACGTAGCTGGAACATCAGGGCATGTCTCTGGTGGTTCAACACCTGGCAGGTTCTCTGAACGCCAGGGCGGACGAACTCAGCCGCAGGTGCATGCTCGATCACGAATGGAGTCTTCACTCGGAGGTGGCGCAAGGTCTCTTTCAGCAGTGGGGAGAGCCTTGGTTAGATCTATTCGCCACCGAAGAGAACGCGCAATGTCATCAGTTCTGTGCGTTGGAATTTCCAAGGCGGCACTCGCTCGCCGACGCTTTTCGTCGCGAGTGGAGTTGCGGTCTGTTGTACGCCTTTCCGCCTATACCACTTCTGCCCAGAGTGCTGAAGAAGATCAGGCGCGACTGGGCCCAAGTCATTCTTGTGGCTCCGGACTGGGCTCGAAGAGTATGGTATCCCGAGCTACTCAGTATGAGCATCGATCCCCCGATCCGACTGCCTCTTCGGGAGGATCTTCTGTCGCAGCAGCAGGGGACGGTCCTCCACCCAAACCTGTCCAGCCTCCACCTCTTTGCGTGGAGATTGAGCGGCGGCAGTTGACGTCTTTTGACCTGCCTCCTGAAGTTTGTGACGTTATTCTGGCAGCCAGGCGTCCCTCTACTAAAGTGGTATACGCCTGCAGGTGGAACATATTTGTGGCATGGTGCACAGCAAAGGCTGTGGATCCCCTTTCTGCCCCTCTTTCTGAGGTTCTACTGTTCCTTCTTTCTTTGGCCCAGCAGGGCTCTGCTCTGGGCACTATCAAGGGCTACCTTTCTACTATTTCGGCCTTTCTCAGGCTCCCTGAACAGACCTCTCTTTTCAAGTCCCCTGTTGTAAATAGGTTTCTTAAAGGCATTACTCACCTTTTTCCTCCTATTCCTTTCGTGATGCCTCAGTGGGACTTGAATCTGGTTCTGACGTACTTGATGTGCGCTCCCTTTGAGCCACTTCACAACTGTCCTCTTCGTCTTTTGACGTTAAAGACTGCTTTCCTGGTGGCCATCACTTCCGCCAGGCGGGTGAGTTAGCTCCAGGCTCTTTCCTGTAAGCCTCCTTTCCTTTCAGTCCATCCGGACAAGGTTGTGCTCGGGCCCCGTCCTTCCTTTCTGCCAAAAGTGGTTACGGCCTTTCACATTGGGCAGACTATTACCTTGCCCACCTTTTTTCCGCCTCCGCATCCTTCCAGAGAGGAAGAGCGGCTCCACCGTCTGGACCCAAAACGTGCGCTTTCTTTTTATCTTAACCGCACACAGCAGTTCCGGGTGGATGACCAGCTTTTTGTTGGTCACGTTGGCACCAAGAAAGGTCGGGCGGTCCATAAGAGAACCATCTCCCGCTGGGTTGTCTTGTGTATCAAAGCCTGTTACTCTTTGGCTAAAAAGGAACCTCCGGTGGGGCTGCGTGCTCATTCCACCCGAGCTACTGCAGCCACTACTGCATTGGGATGTGGTGTCCCCCTGCAAGACATATGTCAGGCAGCCACGTGGGCCTCTCTGCACACGTTTACCAAACATTACTGCCTGGACAGCCAAGTCCGGAGAGACGGCTTCTTTGGCCGTTCTGTTCTCCGTGACTTTCTGGTGTGATCTTTGTTCGCAGACCCACCACCGGGGTTGGTATTGCTGGGGTATCTATTCTAAGGTAAGGAATCTATCACTACTAATGTTTCTTACAGATATATCGTTACCGAAGGTAAGTAACTTGTGCTTCAGTCCCCCTATGCTCCAGCAGCTCCAACTACAAAACCACTTTAGTGTCCTGGTCAGCTCACACCACCTTCCATCCTGTAGTTGGGGAGATCAACCATTTACTCCAAGGGTGGCAAGACACATATTCGTACACATGGGCCATCCAACTGAAGTGGGGCTACGAATTCCCATTCCTTTCTACTCCGCGGCACTTGCCGCCACCATCAACACAGCTGACAGAGGAACAATTACTTTTGCAGCAGGAAGTGCTGGCTTTTTCGGCCCAAGGAGCTATAGTGTTTCGACCCCTGAGGTACGAACTAGGTTCTACTCATGATACTTCCTTGTGCTAAATGATGGAGGCCTTCGTCCTTTTTTAGAACTCTGCTCTCTCAATGCCTTGCTGTGAAAGGACTCTCCCCTTAATCTTAGCT
The DNA here is from genome assembly GCA_963921515.1 of Calotriton arnoldi. Lineage (NCBI taxonomy): Eukaryota > Metazoa > Chordata > Amphibia > Caudata > Salamandridae > Calotriton > Calotriton arnoldi. The sequence continues at coordinate 643,822 of CAWUFW010008068.1, forward strand.
ATCCTGGATATTGTGCAATTTTGCTATTCCCCGTGGAGAAAAGTCCAGGACATTTGTGGTATCATCCTGATGTTTCAACCTCTAGCCTAGATCACAGGGAACATGGCATGGAGGTTGCTTGGACTCCTCGACTCTTGCATCCTGCTAGCTGTACACTCCAAATGGGACATGCGGGCTCTGCAGTGGGATCTGAAGTTCCAGTGGGCACAGCTCCAAGGGAACGGGTCTGATTACATTCAGGTTGTCTCAGACTGCAAAAGATTTGCAGTGGTGGCTGCTAGATTGCGATTGGGTCATTGATGGACCTCTCTACCCCACACAGAGCTGGTAGTGGTTTTGTATGAATCTCTGCTGGGGAGACCATTGGGGAGTGGTTGACATCAGAGGACTCTGGAAACCCACCTTCGCATCAATCTGTTGAAGTTGTAGGCAGTGAAGTTGGCTTTGAAGGCCTTCCTACCACCTGTCAAGGAGAGACGAGTACAGGTGGATTCAGACAACACCACTGCCATGTGGTGCTTCAAGCAGGATGAGGTCTTGAATCCTGGGCTAGGTGGCTCTGTGCCTCTGGAAGTAGCGGACACAATGGGGCATTTCTCTGGTTGTGAAACACCTGGCTGGATCTGTAAATGCCAGTGTGGATGAACTGTTGTAGATGCCTAGCAGAATATGAATAGCAGTTACACCAAGAGGTGGTGTCGGGTGTTTTCCAGATATGTGGAGAACCCTGGATCGAGCTCTTTTGTCACTACTGAATGCGCGCAATGTCAGCGTTTTTGTGCACCTCAGTTCCCATGGAGACTCTGGGAGATGCATTCCACCTAGAGGGGAGCTTGGTACTTGTGTGTGCCTTTCAGCCTTTACCCCTTTTGGTTCAAACTCTGAACATCAAGACTGACAGGGCCCAAGTCTTCCTTGTGGCTTTGGATTTGGCCAGGATGGAGTGGTATCCAGAACTCCTAGGCATGAGCTTCTGTTCTCTGATCAAGCTGCAGCTTTGGGATTATCCACGGTTGCAAAAACAGGGCAGTGTCCTGCACCCGGGTCTCCGCATTCTGTCTGGATATTGATTGACAGGAGCTAGTCCTTTGAAAAAAAATTTCCACTCAAAGTTGTTGATGTGATTTCGACATCGCGGCGTCCACCTACAAAATCTCTGTATGCTTGTTGCTGGGACAAGTTTGTGTCTTGGTGCGACCACGGTCTACCCACTACAGTACAAGCTTTCTTAAGTATAATTTTTGTTGTTGTTGTTGACCTGGCGAGGACTTGTGTTGGGCACTATTAAAAGTGATTTGTTGTCTCTTCAGCCTTTCTGAGGTTACTGGACCAGCCTACTTTGAGTCACTTGTGTTGTGATTTCTTAAAGGTTTACAGCACCTTTCCACCAAAGCCCTCCTGATACCAGTGGTACTTAAGTTGGGTTCTCACTTTTTCTAATGTGTACCCAACTTAAGCAAATGCACAGTGTCCACTAGGTTTCTTGAATGAAAATGTTCTGGTCGCAATCACGTCTGCTTGTTGTGAGTGGGCTACAGGCCCTTTCGTTCCAGCTGCCTTGTTGAACAATCTTCCCAGACAAGCTGATGCTGGGAACTCAAGCTGCATTCCTGGCAAAGGTGGCAACATCTTTCCACATCAGGTAGGCTGTCACTCTTCTTACTTTTTTTGCCCCACCTTGCCCCTCGAAAGAGGAGAGACTATTTAGTTTGGATCTCAAAAGAGCCCTCCGCTTCTCCATTGATTGTACCCAGGACCATTGGGTAAGCGATCTCTGTGGGGTCCTCGAGAGTTGCGAAAGGCAAGGTAGTGCTGAAAAGAACCCTCTAGTTGGATAGTCATCTGCATTACAATCTGTGTTGGCTAAGAAGCAGCTGCCTTAAGGTTCGGGGTCTCATTCCACTTGAGGCAAGACTGCTACTAGTACATGGAGCGCTTGTTCTGGATACCTGATAGGCTGTTACGTGGGCATCCGTGCATATGTCTAGAAAACACAATTGTCTAAACAGCTATGTCTGTCGGGGATGGGCATTTTGCCAGTTCGGTCCTGCAGAACTTTAGTCTGAGCCATTTCGTTGACTACCACCTTTGGTAGGTAATGCTACAATATCTCTTCACTATTTGAATAATCTGCTGTTAGAAGTATCCATGAGAAGAACAAGTTATCTTCGGTAAAACTCTTTTGGTGCGTACTTTAAACCCAGATTCCTTTTGGGCTCTCCTGCTTACTTGTTCTTTGGACTGTACTCTTTCCATCTAAAAATGTCCTGTCCTAAAGATCTGCACACTTGCCATTCCAGTTTGCTGATGGGCTCTGTCTGAGGGCATGTACGACTTGGAGAAAGCAGCTGACCTCACCGTGCCTGGGTCATGCCTATATGCGGTCCGCTTGTCAGTTCCAGAGTGAAATGAAGTCTGTGGAGAGCCTCACGATGCCTAGTACCTGTGCACAGGATTACTGCTTGAGTTTCCGGATCCACTCTGACACCTGAGGGGAATATTCACAGCGTGAGGGATTTGCAGTTAGAGTATTCACCAGAAAAAGTGTTACCAAATTTAAGTAAATTGTTCATTGTTGCACACATAATGGCCAGATGAGCCACTTTTACCCATTTGAATTGTAACTTCATGAGAAGGGCCTGCTCCATAGGGGCTGTTTAGTGTTGAGTTGTTGGGCATTTTTGTCCTGTTGAATGCCTAAGATCCAGATTGTCCTTGAGATTAGCGAAAGCACCGATGTTCAGTCACAAAGCTTTTCAAATTTGCTTGAAGGGGTGCTTCTGCATCCCCAGATGAAGTCTCCTGTGCATGGGTGGAGAGAGAGAGAGAGAGAGAGCAAGCTGCACCCCTAGGTACAATGGCTTATTTAAAAACAAATTGCAGTATGTTGTGACCGGGGATGGCTTGGTGCATTACGTAAGAGCTACATTCTAGGTTGCTGTTAGATTTGGGAGTCTCTAGTTGGCAGAGGTAGGTACCTTGGTCCAAATAGGGACCCTTGCGTCTAGTCAGGGTAAGGGGGTACACTCCTAAAATAACCCCTCCTCACCCCCTTGGTAGCTTGGCACGAGCAGACAGGCTTATCTCAGAGGCAGTGTGTAAAGCATTTGTGAACACATACAGTAACCCAGTGACAACACTACAGATGGACACCACACAGGTTGTATATTAAAAATAAGTATCTTTTATATAGATTTACCACAAGACCACTAACGACAAAAATCCACAATACTGTACTTCAAAAATGGTAGAATTAGCTCAGTTCTCTTTAAGATGGTAAATGCGACACTTTGAGTTCAATGTACCTTTGGATGTGTAACGCTATACAACGAAAGTGTTGCAGGGAAGGTGATGCGTCGGTTCCTTACACGCAAGAATGGTGATGCGTCGGGTCCCTACTGCTGCGTAGGGGATGCGTCGGTTCTTCTCCGCGTGGGGAGGTGATGCGTCGGTTTCTTACTGCGCTTTCGTGGCGATGCGACCAGCAGCGCCGTGATGCGATGAACAACATGGCGTCTTCTTCTTGATGCGACAACGATGCGTGCATGCCCAAAGGCCGTGCGGCAATTCAGCGATTTTTCTGAGCCGCGACCGGCCCTGCGACACGCTTCTCTGGTGATGCGACGGCGTCTGCTGCGACGGCGACACTTCTCCAGGGATGCGGGCGCCTCGGCGATGCGACAGCGGCAGCGGCGGCACGCTTTCTCAGCAATGCGATGACAGCGGCTACAGCAGCGACACTTCTCCGGTGATGCGAGGCGCTTCGGGTGATGCGAGGGCGGCAGCGGCGGCACGCTTCTCCGGTGATGCGACGGCGTCATCTGCGACGGCAACACTCTTCTCTGGGGATGTGACTACAACGGCTGCGGCGGCGTCATGCTTCTTCGTCTTGAGTCGCGCTTCCAGCTCCCAGCAACACAGTCTCTCAGAAGGCCCAGCTCAACAGCAGGCACTTCAATTCCCAGCAAGGGAAGGCAGGGGAGCTGGTTGGTGAAGTCTGTTGTCCCTGAGACTTCAGCAGGAGGCAAGCTCTATCTCAAACCCTTGTAGACCTTTTACAAGTTGATGAAAGTACACACAAAGTTCCTTTCTCCTTTCTTTGGCAGTCAGGCAACCACTGCAGGCCAATCCCCCAAACAGCACTCAGCTTAGGGATAGTCTCCTCCTCAGTTTCTCTGGTTCCTCTCCTCAGCAAAGGTTCTTCTTGTTTCCCAAAGTGATCTAAAGTTCTGGGGTCCCCTCTTTTATGCTCATTTTCCCTTTGTTCTCTGAAGGCAGAGAGGCCTTTGCCTAGTCCAAACCAGTTCTGGTCAGTCCTGGAGCACTTTGTTGACAAGACTCCTTCTTTCCTTTCACAGTGTAGGCCAGGGACATCAGACACACCACAGGAGGTGGTGCCAGCATTGTGGAGGGAAGGCACAGCCCTCTTCAGGTCCCAGGTGCAACTCCTCCCACCCATCTCCATGCAGATCTCTCTATTCAGCCCTGTGCTGACTCACCCTGTCTCCTGGAATCCCCCAGCCCCTGTCACTCAAACTCCAGACAAGGAATACACAACCTAGCAGAGGCAGGCTTGGATATTTTTTTTTTTACTTTATTGTTCAATTTTCCAGATAAAAAACAAACAAAAAACAATACATTGGCATCAATGGAGAACGTATGCATACACATCATTAAAAGCAAGTACAGTCGCATGAGACACATGGCCGAACCAAAGAATGTAAGTACCAGGGGGTCAGGAAAGCCCTCCATAAGCCCAGCCCAATGGGGCGAGGTCGGCAGGGGGGGCACCCCCTACCAGCGTGCACCCCACTGAAGTTAAGTGTCGCTTTCCTCCGCAGGGACAATCCCCCGGGATATCTGCATCACTCTGCTCACTCGCAGTCGCCTCCCGTGAGGGCGATTCCCCTCCACCAACCCAGTGGTACACAGGGCCCACCAAGTTAGCAGGTCATCCTGCAATTTCTCATCCCGCCGGGAGAGTTGCATGTGTGCCTCTTCGGCCAGTGACCACTCTCGAGCATCCCTGAGCCAAGTCGAAAGATCAGGGGCCCTCTGCCCCATCCAAGTTATTGCCACCCTACGCCTGGCGAGCACCAGCATCAGCTGTAGGAGTTTATAGGGGAGTTTCTTCCTCTTGGGCCTACGAAATATCCCTAGTAAACAGTGCAAGGGGTCGAGATCCACCTGAAGCCCTGTAGCGGTTACCACCCTAGTCACCACCCCCGTCCAGAACTGCGCCACCAATGGACATTGCCAAGCCAAATGCAGGAATCCGGCGTAGTCTGCGGCACAGCGAGGGCAACCAGCGCCCCTTGTATTATCAATGCGCCTCAAAGACACCGGGGTAAGGTAAGTGGGTGCAGATAATTAAAATGTATAAGTCGGAATCGGGCATTCAGGCTTGGATAGTTAGGCAAGAAAATACCTACTTTCTAAAAGTGGTATTTTCAAACACAGAATGTTAAAACCAACTTCACTAAAAGATGTATTTTATCATTCTGAGTTCAGGCATACTAAATTCGTTTTTCTACCATGTTCCCTGGGTCAGTTAGAATTATAAGGTGTAATAATCAAACTGCCCATTCTGGCCTATGGGGAACAGGTAGCCTTGCAATAGTGAAAAACGAAAATGGCTGTAATTCACTATTAGGACATGCCACACACACCAGGGCATGTCCTACCTTTTACCTACAATGCACCCTGCCCTTGGGCCTACCATAGGGGTGTCTGATATGACGAAAAGGGAAGGTTTAGGGACTGGCAAGTGGGTGCACTTGCCCAGTCAACATGGCAGTACCAGACTGCACACAGGCTCTGCAATGGCAGACCTGAGAGACACTTTTACAGGCTGCTTCTGTGGGTGGCACAACCAGTGCTGCAAGCCCACCAGCAGCATTGAATTTACAAGCCCTGGGCACACTCGGTGAACTGTACTAGGGTCTGACAAGTAAACCAATCCAGCCAATCATGGAGTCACTAATCCATACATCAATTTTCCATAGGGAGAGCATATGCACTTTAGCACTGATCAGCAGTGGTTAAGTGCCCAGAGTCATTAAACAGCCAACATTTCAGAAAAAATATAGGAGGAAGGCAAAAAGTTCAGGGATGACCCTTCAAAAAGGGCCAAGCCCAACACAACCCCCTTCCAGCCAAAACGCAGGGTAGACCAATCACTACCTTGATGGGCTTCCCTACTTTGGGCGATAGAACCTGGACCTGGCCCGCAACTGTAGGGGCATACTCCAGTTCTAAGACAATCTGAACCTATTTGAATCCCTCTGTCCATACTCTCAGGGCCCACCAAGCTAATCCCTGGGGAACCCTTCTCCTCACCTGTGGACACCACCTGTGCAGCACCTAACCTTAACTTGCTCACAGGTGTGTCCCAACCGACAGACAGCAAGCCACAGTGGCCACTGACAGTGGTCCGGGAGGATACCCAGGCCTTATGCCTCTCAGGGCTCTCAAACCTCTGTGGCGCCAGAGAGCGGGGGGCAGTAGCCCCAGGTGCTTGGCACCCTTTGTCCACTCTCCCTCCTGTCAGGTCAGGTATGACATCCTGACACTGACCTACCAGCCCCTGGCCTGTACCCTGTGGCTGGACAGGAGACTGGGGTGGGCTCTCCCACACCCGGTCCTCCTCCTCGGGGCTCTGTACCCTACCACCTGGAGCGGTACCCCCTTCCAGAATTGTCAGGGCACCTGTGGCAGGGGTCCTGCACAATTCGCCCCCCAGTTCAGGGGTTCTATCCTGCAACTGGGATCCCAGCTTAGGGTCTGTACCCTTAGCCTGGGCAAAGGTCAGGGGTGAGGCTGCCCTCTCCCCGCCTCCCTCAGTGGGGCCCTGCACCCTCCCACCTGGAGTGGTGCCCCCAGAAGACAAACTGGTAGGGGCACTGTTCGTAGCTGCCCCTTCCTCCAGGTCAAGGGGGGACACCCTGAACCTGGCCCTCCAACCCAGGGTCTGCACCCTTAGGCTGGTCTTGTGCCTGGCAACCCAGGACTTCCGGGGGGGTACACCAACCTCCCCCAAAGAAAACACACTCCTCTAGAGTTGTTTAAGAATCTGCCTGGCGCACCAGGACTTCCTGGGGAGCACGCATGCCCCCCCCCAGGGTAACACATACCTCATGTCTTGTGACAGTCTCCCTGGCGCAGGTCTCCCGACCCCTGTCCATCTGACAGTGCGTGCAGACTCCCCAGGACAGACGTGGCGTCACCATGGTCACTCGGAGACTCAGCCCTTCTGGCTGGCCCCTGACCCACTGGTTCTTCCACTGGGGACTCTTTCCCCCTTTCACCCCTCAACCTGGACTTCTGCACCCTCCCAACTGGAGCAGCACTGCCAGACACCAGAACCACTGGAGCTCTGTTTACAGATGCTCCCAGTACCCCAGATACTAGGGGATCCCTGTCAACGGGCGGCCCATCAGGACAGACTAGGTTCCTGTCCTGGTGTTCCCCCATGGAACCATCCAGGACACGAGACTGGGGTGCGGGCACCTTGGGACACGCAGCCCCACACTCACTCTGCCTCCACCGAGACAGGACGTGAGCCCCTACACCCCTCCCACTACACCGGGACCTAGCTGGGCTACTCTGAACCACTTCCACCACTCCGGGTTGGAAGATACCTGAGCCACTCCCCTTAGGGTCACTCACCAATGCCTCTTCAGACCCTCTGGAATCCACCAAAAGGTCTTCCTCCCTGGTGAGCTCCCTGGGGTCAGAGAACTCACTCTCCAACAGGTGTTGGCATAGCTCTGGAAAACAGGGACTTACAATATGCTCTCCCACAATTGGGTCACATAACCCCTCACAGGTGTTAAACAAACTATCCTTCACCTCACCATCCAGCGCCTCACACATGTACTCCACACCACTCTCTTGAGATTGGCAAGACAGTGTCTGACTGTCACACAACCCACACTCTTCTGGGTGGTCTTCACACACTCACACCAGGACTTCAACCATGGGGGAACCCCTCTCCCTGCACCTCTCATCTAGAGTCAGTAGAGTGTCCCTCCCACTACTAGGACTATGAACACCTATGCCAGTTCCCCAATCCACCTCAGGGACACTGCGCACCACTGGAGCTTCCTCATATCCTTGAACCTCCTGGTGTATATTAACCCCCTCCTTCAAGTCAGGCGCCACATCTCTGGGTGTGTACTACTCCCTCAGCACTAGATAACTCACTATTGCTGCCACCATCTGAGCTGGATTCCACCTCCAACTCGGCAGAGCTCATTTCTTGAGCTACCCAAATTTCTTCTTCTTGGGTTAAGGCCCTCTTAGCCTCATCAAGCTCTCTAAGCTCCTCATCAATCTCTCTCAGCCTCTGCTCACAAGCCAGAAGCCAGCTATCTTTTTCTGTTTCTCCCTCACTCTCAGGGAATTCCTCCTCCACAGACAACTGGTAGTGTTGCCTTCCAGCGTGGTAACTCAAACTGAAATAGGGATGCCTCTAGATCCTCCCTGGACCTTCTCCTCACAGGCAGCCCCCTTTCCTTGCAAAACACACGTAGCTCCTTCATTGTGTAGACCAACATGTGCCAGAAGTTAAGTTCCATTTTGCAACAACTAACCAGAGTCCTTGTATCAAAAATACTTCCAGGAGGACACCAGAAAACAGAAAAAACAGTATGTGGTTGCGTTTTGGTCTGCACTCACTAGAAGTGTTCACCAATCACTGTACATGAGTCACAAATGCAAGTCCAGAATCCTCACCGCTGACCACCAATGTTAGATTTGGGGGTCTCTAGTTGGCAGAGGTAGGTACCTTTGACCAAATAGGGACCCTTGCGTCTAGTCAGGGTAAGGGGGTACACTCCTAAAATAACCGCTGCTCACCCCCTTGGTAGCTTGGCACGAGCAGACAGGCTTATCTCAGAGGCAGTGTGTAAAACACTTGTGAACACATACAGTAACCCAGTGACAACACTACAGATGGACACCACACAGGTTGTATATTAAAAATAAGTATCTTTTATATAGATTTACCACAAGACCACTAACGACAAAAATCCACAATACTGTACTTCAAAAATGGTAGAATTAGCTCAGTTCTCTTTAAGATGGTAAATGCGACACTTTGAGTTCAATGGACCTTTGGATGTGTAACGCTATACAACGAAAGTGTTGCAGGGAAGGTGATGCGTCGGTTCCTTACACGCAAGAATGGTGATGCGTCGGGTCCCTACTGCTGCGTAGGGGATGCGTCGGTTCTTCTCCGCGTGGGGAGGTGATGCGTCGGTTTCTTACTGCGCTTTCGTGGCGATGCGACCAGCAGCGCCGTGATGCGATGAAGATCCGGTGCAATGAACAAAATGGCGTCTTCTTGATGCGACAACGATGCGTGCACGCCCGACGGCCGTGCGGCGATTCAACGATTCTTCTGAGTTGCGACCGGCCCTGCGACACGCTTCTCTGGTGATGCGACAACGACTCTGTTCCCCAGGGATGCGGGGCGCCTCGGTGATGCGATGCGACAGCGGCGGCACGCTTTCTCAGCGATGCGACAGCGGCTACAGCAGCGACACAATTCTCCAGTGATGCGAGGCGCTTTGGGTGATGCGAGGGCGGCAGCGGCGGCACGCTTCTCCGGTGATGCGACGGCGTCTGCTGCGACGGCGACACTCTTCTCCGGGGATGCGACGACAACAGCTGCGGCGGCGTCACGCTTCTTCGTCTTGAGTCGCGCTTCCAGCTCCCAGCGACAGTCTCTCAGAAGGCCCAGCTCAACAGCAGGCACTTCAATTCCCAGCAAGGGAAGGCAGGGGAGCTGGTTGGTGAAGTCTGTTGTCCCTGAGACTTCAGCAGGAGGCAAGCTCTATCTCAAGCCCTTGGAGACCTTTTACAAGTTGATGAAAGTACACACTAAGTTCCTTTCTCCTTTCTTTGGCAGTCAGGCAACCACTGCAGGCCAATCCCCCAAACAGCACTCAGCTTAGGGATAGTCTCCTCCTCAGTTTCCTCTCCTCAGCAAAGGTTCTTCTTGTTTCCCAAAGTGATCTAAAGTTCTGGGGTTTGGGTCCCCTCTTTTATACTCATTTTCCCTTTGTTCTCTGAAGGCAGAGCGGCCTTTGTCTAGTCCAAACCAGTTCTGGTCAGTCCTGGAGCACTTTGTTGACAAGACTCCTTTCTTTCCTTTCACAGTGTAGGCCAGGGACATCAGACACACCACAGGAGGTGGTGCCACCATTGTGGAGGGAAGGCACAGCCCTCTTCAGGTCCCAGGTGCAACTCCTCCCACCCATCTCCATGCAGATCTCTCTATTCAGCCCTGTGCTGACTCACCCTGTCTCCTGGAATCCCCCAGCCCCTGTCACTCAAACTCCAGACAAGGAATACACAACCTAGCAGAGGCAGGCTTGGATAGTTAGGCAAGAAAATACCTACTTTCTAAAAGTGGTATTTTCAAACACAATGTTAAAACCAACTTCACTAAAAGATGTATTTTATCATTCTGAGTTCAGGCATACTAAATTCGTTTTTCTACCATGTTCCCTGGGTCAGTTAGGATTATAAGATGTAATAATCAAACTGCCCATTATGGCCTATGGGGAACAGGTAGCCTTGCAATAGTGGAAAACGAAAATGGCTGTAATTCACTTTTAGGACATGCCACACACTCCAGGGCATGTCCTACCTTATACCTACAATGCACCCTGCCCTTGGGCCAACCATAGGGGTGTCTGATATGAAGAAAAGGGAAGGTTTAGGGACTGGCAAGTGGGTGCACTTGCCCAGTCAACATGGCAGTACCAGACTGCCCACAGGCTCTGCAATGTCAGACCTGAGAGACACTTTTACAGGCTGCTTCTGTGGGTGGCACAACCAGTGCTGCAAGCCCACCAGCAGCATTGGATTTACAAGCCCTGGGCGCACACAGTGCACTATACTAGGGTCTGACAAGTAAACCAATCCAGCCAATCATGGAGTCACTAATCCATACATCAATTTTCCATAGGGAGAGCATATGCACTTTAGCACTGATCAGCAGTGGTAAAGTGGCCAGAGTCATAAAACAGCCAACAGGTCAGAAAAAATATAGGAGGAAGGCAAAAAGTTCAGGGATGACCCTTCAAAAAGGGCCAAGTCCAACAGTTGCACATGCGACTGCTACAGGAGTTTCGCAAAGCACTGGTAATGTAAAGAAAAAGGTTCTCCTGCTACAACAATATTTTCCCAAGGCAGGGATAAAGTAAAAACTAAGTAAACGCTCAGGCAACTAATGATACTTTATCTAGAAACTAGAGGCATATACTAGGATCATAAGAGACCAGCAATGCAATAAATAGAAAAATATTTTCTTTTTATTATAATATAAAAAAATTAATATAACAAATCTATAATTTACAGATACATGATCTTGATTGATCATAAGGACAACCATTCATACTCTAGAGTATGCCTGAGCTTTTTCCTAGTTGTCGCAAGGCAATGTTCACAGTGGAAAAGCACTGGGAAGATCTGGTGTTGGTAACTGCCAGTGCCCAGAACTCTGAGGGAACAGCAGCAATATCTGAAAGAGGCACGTTAGTGATAGATTCCTTACCTTAGAATATCCCCAGGCGTCAGACTGGATCCGGAAAGTTTTTTCGTCAGCAGTACCCCTGCGCGTCGGTAGGTGGCGTCTTGCGGCTCCGCGTTCGTCGCTGGCGTCGTAAGCGCCGAGATGTCACGGAGACTACTTGGGCGCCACCCATGCGCGCTGACGTCAGTAATTTCTTTTTCTGCGCCAGTAAGCGCAGATCCGGTTAGAGCACATACCTTAGTCACTTTTTGACTCTTTTTGAGACTTTTGTCTCCTGTGGTTACTCTGGTGTACGTAGGGATGCCTGGTTTTAAGTCTTGTGGGGCCTGCCGTCGCAATATGTCGGTGGCGGACCCCCACGGCGTCTGTCTCTACTGCCTGGAGAGCGACCACGACTCCTGGTCCTGCAGGGACTGTCTGGCCATGGCCCCGAAGGCCTTGAGGGAGCGTCGCCGGAAGCTGCTTGAGGTCCGGCACTCGTCCCAGCGCCGTTCTCGGTCTAGGGGGCGCTCCAGAGAACGCTTGTGGGGCCACCATCATCGCTCCTCGGGCTCCAAGTCTTCCCCCTTGGATTCGGGTAAGAGACGACACAAAAAGGTCGAAGAAGCGTTGCCGCTCTGACGTCCCCCCGTCGGTCCCCGGATGCGGACGAGGGGGACAGGGGTTCTGCCCCTGCGGCTCCTTCGGAGCCTGGGAGTCCCGCGGCCTACCCACCTTACCCGGGTCAGTCGGCGACTCCCGCACAGGTGCAAGAATTTCTTGATACCATGCACCGCCTGTTTAGGCCTCGGGCTCCCGCCGGCGCGCCCTTGGGCCCCGCGGTCCCGTGTCAGGATCCTGTCGGGCCGTCGGCGGCTCCGGCCCCGGCGCTGCAGGATCCTGCGCCGCTGGCTCCGGCCACGGCGCCAAAACGTCCCACGCTGCCGGCTCCGGCCCCAGCGCCGCTGTGGATGCCATTTGTCCCGCCCCTGCCCAGGTTCCAGGACAATTTTGTCCCTACCTGGGATCCGCATTGGGACACGGCGCCGGTTCGGCCCAGTCCGGCGCCGTTCCCGGCGCAGTTTTTCATCACTGGTCCCTTCCCTGCCGCCGCAGTCTGTTCCACATGCGGCGGAGGACGACTGGGAGGGGTCCGAGGACCCTCTTGCTCATCAGTGTGACTCTGAGCAGGGCTGGGCGGACGAGTTAGGAGGCCGGCAGCCTTGATGTCTCCTCTGACCTGGGGTTTGCCTCTCCTCCGCCTACCATGGAGGAGGGCGCTTCTTACACGATGGTGCTCCGTCGGGTCGCTGAGGTCCTCAACCTTGATCTCCCTACGGTGGCCCTGAAGACGAATCTCCTCACTGTGGTGCTCTAGACGGCGTCCACTTAGTCGGAGCCCCTGCTGCCATTTAATGACGCCCTCACTGACGTCTCACTGGCCCCTGTGGATAAGAATGTCGCCAGGCGTCATCGCCCGGTGACCCTGCCTTTCTGACCACTCATCCTACACCCGAGAGCCTGGTCATCCAAGCTTTGACGTCCCAGAGGGCCTTTCCCACGGCTCCGCCGGAGAAGTACTCTAAGAAGCTGGAGCAGTTCGGCAAGCGGTTGTTCTCTTCGGCCAGCTTGGTGCTGCGGTCGGTGAACACCGCATGACTATTGGGCCGCTATTCCCACGCGGTGTGGGATACAGTTGCACAGGTGTTGCCTCAGTGTCCTGTGGAGACCCAAGCTGTGCTGTCCCAAGCTGTTGCCGAGGGTAAAGATGCGGCTAAGTTCGCCATTCGGTGTGGTTTGGACACCGCGGACTCACTAGGTAGAGCCATTTCTACGACTGTGGCGCTTCGTCGCCACGCCTGGTTGAGATCTACTGGGTTCTCGCCAGATGTCCAAAGCTCACTCATGGACATGCCCTTTGATGGCACTCACCTGTTTGGCAATAAAGCCGAGAGTGCGCTGGAGCGTTTTAAGGACTTGCGGGCCACGGCCAAATCCTTGGGCCTTTCCACGAAAAGCCCAGCCACTCCTGGCTTTCGTTCCTTTCGTGGCCACGGAAGGGGCGCTCAGGCACGTTCCTTCAGTAAGCCTGTGCAGCACCAGCCTTAGCGCGGCCGCGGTTTCCGCAGGGGCGGGTCTGGGAATCGGCATGGGGGTCAGTTCACCTCCGCCCCCGCTGCTTCTACCTCCAAACCTTCCTAACCTGAGCTTTGTGGGGCACCCCACTCCAGTGGGTGGCAGGGTCCGCCATCTCCCCCACTGGCACGCTATCACATCGGACGAGTGGGTGTTGCAGATCATCCGCAAGGGTTACTCCCTTCCCTTTCAGTCCACCCCTCCAGCCATGCCACCTCGGTCCCACCGCATGTCGGGGGAACACTTGGCGCTTCTCCAGCAGGAAGTCACGGCCCTCTTGGCCAAGGGGGCCATCGAGTGTGTTCCTGGGCCAGAAGTAGGGAGTGGTTGTTATTCCCACTACTTTCTGGTCCCCAAGAAGGACCAGGGGGGCTTGCGCCCCATCTTGGACCTCCAGAACATCAATCGCTTCCTCTGGAAGGAGAAGTTCAAGATGTTGACTCTGGCTCAGGTCTTGGCTGCCCTCGACCCTGGAGACTGGATGGTGGCGTTGGACTTGCAGGACGCATATTTTCACATCCCCGTCCTGCCGGCCCACCGGCGTTACCTGCGGTTCACGGTAGGCCAGGAGCATTTTCAGTTTGCTGTGCTCCCCTTCGGCCTTACCAGTGCCCCTCGGGTCTTCACGAAAGTGATGGCGGTGGTCGCTGCTCACCTGCGCAGGTCAGGGGTGTCGGTCTTCCCCTACCTCGACGACTGGTTGTTGAAGGCAGGCTCGCCCCAGGCAGTTGTCACCCACCTTCAGACTACGGCCGACCTCCTGCATTTGCTGGGGTTCTCCATCAACGTGCTGAAGTCGCACCTGAGTCCCTCTCAGAAGCTCCCCTTCATCGGAGCGGTTCTGGATTCGACACGGTTTCGGGTTTATCCTCCCGAGCAGCGAGTCCGGGATATTCAGGCTATGATTCCGATCTTTCAGCCTCTATCCCGGGTTTCAGTCAGGATGACCCTCCGGCTCCTGGGCCTGATGGCCTCCTGCATTCTGCTGGTGCAACATGCCAGGTGGCATATGCGGGCTCTGCAGTGGGACCTGAAGTTCCAGTGGGCACAGCATCAGGGCAACCTGTCAGATCTTGTCCAGATCTCGGAGGGCACTGCACGACAATTGCAGTGGTGGCTCACAAATCGCGATTGGGTCAATGGCAGATCCCTCTCCCTTCCCCAACCGGAGCACACAGTGGTGACGGATGCGTCCCTCCTGGGATGGGGCGGCCATTTGGGAGAGGCGGAGATCGGAGGCCTCTGGTCTCCGGCGGAGTCCCGGCTCCATATCAATCTTTTGGAGCTTCGGGCGATCTGACTTGCACTGAAGGCATTCCTTCCCTCTGTCCGGGAGTGTAGTGCAGGTGTTCACGGACAATACCACCGCCATTTGGTATTGGAACAAACAGGGCGGGGTGGGGTGGGGTCGTGGACCCTATGTCAGGAGGCTCTGCGCCTCTGGACATGGCTGGAACATCAAGGCATTACCTTGGTAGTTCAACACCTGGCAGGTTCTCTGAACGCCAGGGCCGACTAACTCAGCCGCCGGTGCTTGATGGATCACGAATGGCGTCTGAACTTGGACGTGGCGCACGGTCTCTTTTTGCAGTGGGGAGAGCCTTGGTTAGATCTATTCCCCACCGAAGAGAACGCGCAATGTCATCAGTTCTGCGCGTTGGAATTTCCAAGGCGGCACTCGCTCGGCGACGCTTTTCGTCGCGAGTGGAGCTGCGGTCTGTTGTACGCCTTTCCGCCTATACCACTTCTGCCCAGAGTGCTGAAGATTTGGCACGACTGGGCCCAAGTCATCCTTGTGGCTCCGGATTGGGCACGAAGATACTGGTATCACGAGCTACTCAACATGGCGATCGATCCGCCTGCCTCTTCGGGAGGATCTTCTGTCGCAGCAACAGGGGACGGTCCTCCACCCGAACCTGTCCAGCCTCCACCTCCATGCGTGGAGATTGAGCGGCGACAGCTGATTCCATTTGACTTGCCTCCTGAAGTCTGTGATGTCATTCTGGCAGCCAGGCGTCCCTCCACTAAATCGGTATACGCCTGCAGGTGGAACAAATTTGTGGCATGGTGCACAGCTAAGTCTGTGGATCCCCTTTCTGCCCCTCTTTCTGAGGTCCTTCTATTCCTACTCTTCTTGGCCCAGCAGGGCTCTGCTTTGGGCACTGTCAAAGGTTATCTTTCGGCCATCTCCGCCTTTCTCAGGCTTCCAGATCATCCTTTTTTTTTTCCGTCCCCGGTTGTTAACCGTTTCCTCAAAGGCATTACACACACGTTTCCTCCTGTGCCTTTCATAATGCCTCAATGGGACTTAAATCTTGTCTTGACCTATCTGATGTGCGCTCCTTTTGAGCCCCTTCATAACTGTCCTTTACGTCTTTTTCCTCTCAAGACTGCTTTCCTGGTAGCTATCACCTCTGCCAGAAGAGTGAGTGAGCTCCAGGCTTTTTCTTCTAAACCTCCTTTCCTTTCTGTTCATCCGGACAAGGTGGTTTTACGGACCCGTCCTTCCCTTCTTTCTTGCCAAAGGTTGTCACGCCCTTCCACATCGGGCAGACCATCACTTTGCCCACCTTCTTTCCGCCTCCACATCCTTCAAAAGAGGAAGAGAGGCTCCACTGTCTGGACCCAAAACGTGCGCCCTCGTTCTACCTGACGCGCACACAACAGTTCCGGGTGGGTGACCAGCTATTTGTTGGCTACGTGGGCGCCAAAAAAGGTCGAGCCGTGCACAAATGTACCATCTCTCGGTGGGTCGTTTTGTGCATCAAAGCGTGTTACTCGTTGGCTAAGAAGGAGCCTCCTGTGGGGCTCCATGCCCATTCTACCAGGGCAACAGCAGCCACTACTGCCTTGGGACGCGGCGTTACCTTGCAGGATATTTGTCGGGCAGCCACGTGGGCCTCGCTGCACACATTTACCAAGCATTACTGCCTTGACAATCTGAAAGAGACACGTTAGTGACAGATTCCTTACCTTAGAATATCCCCAGGCGTCAGGCTGGATCCGGAAAGTTTTTGCGTAGCAGTACCCTTGCGCGTCGGTAGGCGGCGTCGTGCGGCTCCGTGTCCGTCGTCTGCGTCGTGATCGCCGGGATGACGTCGCGGGCAGTACTTAGACGCCGCCCCTGCGCGCTGACGTCAGTTATTCTTTTCCGCGCCAGCAAGCGCAGATCCGGGAAGAGCAGTGCCCTAGTCATTTTTTGACTAACTTTTTTGGTGAATTTTTTCACTGTTTCTTCGAATCGACTCCAAGGTGTCGTAGGGATGCCCGGCTTTAAGCGTTGCGACGCCTGTGCTCGGATGATGTCCATCACAGACCCGCATCTGGAGTGTCTCTTCTGCCTCGGCCGAGGCCACGACACGAAGTCGTGTTCCGACTGCCGGGCCCTCAACCCAAAGCTTTGCGAGAGCGGTCTCAAAGCTCCTCGAGGCCCGGCAGTCGGCTCCGCGCTGTTCCAAGCCCCGGTCGCGTGAGAGGTCGAGGGGTCGGTCGCGGAGTCTTCACCGGTCGTCGGGATCGAAGTCTTCGTCGTCCGGTAAGTCTAAGCACAAGAAGTCCAAAAAGCATCATCGCTCTAGGACTTCGCCTCGCCGGTCTCGCGACTCGGCTGAGGCCCCTCCCGGCACCGCCCCCGCGGCCCCGGACATGCCTGTGGAGTCGCCCCCGCAATACCCGCCCTTCCCGGGTTCGGGGGCGGATCCGGCCCAAATACAGGAATTCCTGTCGGCCATGGCCCGCCTCTTCGGGCCTCAAGGTCCCTCCGGTGCGCCTTCGGGCCCGCGGGCCCTGATGGGGTTGCCCCGGCGTCGCCGCCGACTCCGGTCCCGGCGTCGCTCGTGCCTCCAGCCTCGATTCCAGCTTCGGCCCCGGCCTCGATCCCGGCTCCGGTGGTACCGCAACCCCCATCGACGCCGGTCGACCTGACCACGCCTCCGCCGGCGCCCGATTTCTCCGGTGCCGTTCCTGACGCCGCCCGGGGCTCCGGGCGGCGTTGTCCCCATGTACTCTCCGGCTCCGGACATGGAGCCGGACCGGCAGCCGCTCGGCGCCGGTTCCGCGCCGATGGGACCTTGGGTCCCAAATGTCCCTCCTCCTCCTTATTTTGAACCAGAGGAGGACCAGGAGGACTGGGAGGGTCTGAGGACCCTCTGGCACAGCAGTGTCAGTATGATGAGGACTGGGCAGAGGAACTAGGGATGCCAGTGGTCTAGATACTTCCCCTGACACTGGCATGCTGTCTCCTCCCGTGGCTACGGAGGAGGGAGCCAATTTTGCAACGGTGTTGCGTAGGGGCAGCTGGAGCCTTGCATCTCCGACTCCCTACGGTGACGGTCAAGACTAATCTCTTGACAGAAGTGCTTCAGCCGGCGGCCTCCTCCTTGGAGACTGTGCTGCCGTTTAATGATGCACTTACTGACATTCTTTGGGCGCCTGGTCCAAGCCCAACACAGGGGCTCCTGTGGATAGGAACGTGTCCCGACGCCATCGCCCAGCTCCGGGCGACCCCTTGTTTCTCTCTGTCCACCCCACTCCTGAGAGCTTGGTTGTCCAAGCCTCCGCTTCCCAAACCGCCTTCCCTACCGCCCCTCCGGATAGGGAATCCAAACGCCTGGATCAATTTGGGAAGAAGGGTTTTTCTTCCTCCAGTGCTGGCTTGCAGTCCATCAACACCGCTTGTCTTTTGGGCCGATATACCCACTCCTTGTGGGATTCGGTGGCGACTGTTTTGCCCCAGTGTTCTGAGGAGGTCCAGACACTGCTTTCCCGCGCCATTGCGGAAGGAAGGAATGCGGCCAAATACACCATACGATGTGGCCTTGATACCGCCCGACTCGCTGGGCAGATCTATTGCAACGACTGTGGCGTTGCGTCGCCACGCCTGGCTGAGAACCACTGGTTTTTCAGGGATGTCCAGAATACTCTTATGGACATGCCCTTTGATGGAGTCGGTCTTCTTGGTTCCAAAGCAGACCATGCGTTGGAGCGCTTTAAGGACTCACGGTCTACTGCCAAGTCCCTGGGCCTTTCTGCTACACGCCCTCCGCTACCTTCTGCTTTTCGCCCCTATCGTGGCCACGGAAGGGCGCCCAGTCACGTCAGCAGCCCAGCCACCGGCCCGCGCAGCAGGCGTCTTCGCGTGGCCGAGGACGTGGATACCGCCGTGGCGGTTCGGGCAACTAGCGTGCGGGTCAGGCCACCACCTCCAACCCGTCCGCGGCCTCCAAGCCCTCCTAGTCCCTCCTTTCACGTGCACAGCACGCCAGTAGGGGCAGGGTCCGCCATCACCTTCACCACTGGCGTCCCATCACCTCGGACAGGTGGGTCTTGGACATTGTCCGAAGGGGCTACTCCCTCCCCTTCGAGACCACCCCCAGCCATGCCACCTCAATTCCACCGCATGTCAGGGGATCACTTGGTGCTTCTACAGAAGGAAGTCACGGCCCTCTTGGCCAAGAGGGCCATCGAGCATGTTCCGACCCCAGAAGTAGGTCGTGGTTGCTACTCCCACTACTTTCTGGTGCCCAAAAGGACAAGGAGGACATGCGTCCTATCTTGGACCTCCGGAACGTCAATCGCTTCCTCCGGAAGGAGAAGTTCAAGATGCTCACCCTAGCTCAGGTCTTGACTGCCCTAGACCCTGGAGACTGGTTGGTAGCGTTGGACTTGCAGGACGCCTATTTCCACATCCCCGTCCTGCCGGCCCACCGGCGTTACCTTCGGTTCACGGTAGGCCTCGAGCATTTTCAGTTCACCGTGCTCCCCTTTGGCCTTACCAGTGCCCCTCGGGTGTTCACGAAAGTGATGGCGGTGGTCGCAGCTCATCTGCGCCGGGCAGGGGTTTCAGTCTTCCCCTACCTCGACGACTGGCTGCTGAAGGCGGGCTCGTCCCAGGCAGTCGTCTCCCACCTCCAGACTACGGCAGAACTCCTGCACTCGCTGGGGTTCTCCATCAATGTGCCGAAGTCACATCTGATTCCTTCTCCACAGCTCCTTTTCATCGGAGCAGTTCTGGACACGACGCAGTTTCGTGCCTATCCTCCCGAACGGCGAGTCCGGGATATTCAGGCTATGATTCCGATCTTTCAGCCTTTATCCTGGGTTTCGGTACGGATGACCCTGAGGCTGTTGGGCCTCATGGCCTCCTGCATCCTGCTGGTCAATCATGCCAGATGGCATATGCGGGCTCTGCAGTGGGACCTGAAGTTCCAGTGGGCGCAGCACCAGGGCAACCTGTCCGATCACGTCCAGATCTCGGAGGGACTGCAAAACAGTTGCAGTGGTGGCTCTCGAACCGGCAATGGGTCATGGGCAGATCCCTCTCCCTTCCCCAGCCAGAGCACACAGTTGTGACGGACGCGTCCCTTCTGGGATGGGGCGGTCACATGGGAGAGGCGGAGATCAGAGGCCTCTGGTCTCCGGCGGAGTCCCGGCTCCATATCAACCTTCTGGAGCTCCGGGCGATCCGACTTGCACTCAAGGCATTCCTTCCCTCTGTCAAAGGGAAGGTAGTGCAGGTGTTCAGACACCACCGCCATGTGGTACTGCAACAAACAGGGCGGGGTGGGGTCGTGGACCCTCTGTCAGGAGGCTCTGCGCCTCTGGACATGGCTGGAACATCAGGGCATGTTCCTGATGGTTCAACACCTGGCAGGTTCCCTGAACGCCAGGGCGGACGAACTCAGCCGCAGGTGCATGATGGATCACGAATGGCGTCTTCACTCGGAAGTGGCGCAAGGACTCTTTCTACAGTGGGGAGAGCCTTGGTTAGATCTATTCGCCACCGAAGAGAACGCGCAATGTCATCAGTTCTGCACGTTGGAATTTCAAGGCGGCACTCGCTCGGGCGTCGCTTTTCGTCACGAGTGGAGTTGCGGTCTATTGTACGCCTTTCCGCCTATACCACTTCTACCCAGAGTGTTGAAGAAGATTCGGCACGACCGGGCCCAAGTCATTCTTGTGGCTCCGGACTGGGCTCGAAGAGTTTGGTATCCCGAGCTACTCAGTATGAGCGTGGATCCCCGATCCGTCTGCCTCTTCGGGAGGATCTTCTGTCGCAGCAGCAGGGGACGGTCCTCCACCCGAACCTGTCCAGTCTACACCTGCTTGCGTGGAGATTGAGCGGCGGCAGTTGGATTCCTTTCGACTTGCCTCCCGAAGTTTGTATTGTGATTCTGGCAGCCAGGCGTCCCTCCACTAAGGTGGTATACGCCTGCAGGTGGATCAAGTTTGTGGCATGGTGCACAGCAAAGGCTGTGAATCCCCTCTCTGCCCCTCTTTCTGAGGTTCTTCTGTTCCTTCTTTCTCTGGCCCAACAGGGTTCTGCCCTGGGTACCATCAAGGGTTATCTTTGTGCTATCTCGGCCTTCCTCAGGCTCCCTGATCAGCCCTCCCTTTTCAAGTCCCCTGTTGTTAACAGGTTCTTAAAAGGCATTACACTCCTCTTCCCTCCTGTCCCGTTTGTAATGCCTCAGTGGGACTTGAACTTGGTTCTTACCTTTTAATGTGCGCTCCCTTTGAGCCTCTACATAACTGTCCTCTTCGTCTTCTGTCTCTGAAGACAGCCTTTCTGGTGGCCATCACCTCCGCTCGGCGGGTGAGTGAGCTCCAGGCTCTATCTTGCAAACCTCCCTTTCTGTCTGTTCATCCAGACAAGGTTGTTCTTCGGACGCGTCCGTTCTTCTTGCCAAAGGTGGTTACTGCCTTCCACATTGGGCAGACCATCACTTTGCCTACCTTCTTTCCGCCTCCGCATCCTTCCAGAGAGGAAGAGAGGCTCCACCGTCTGGACCCAAAACATGCGCTCTCCTTCTATATCGACCGCACAAAACACTTCCGGGTGGATGACCAACTCTTTGTTGGCTACGTGGGCGCCAAAAAAGGTCGGGCGGTGCACAAGAGAACCATCTCCCGCTGGGTTACCTTGTGCCTCAAGACCTGCTATTCTTTGGCTAAGAAGGAGCCTCCCTGTTGGGCTGCGTGCCCATTCCACCAGGGCAACGGCTGCTACCACGGCCTTGGGCCGCGGTGTTCCGCTGCCGGTTATCTGTCAGGCAGCTACGTGGGCCTCGCTGCACACGTTTACAAAGCATTACTGCCTTGACAGTCAGGTCCGGAGGGACGGCTTCTTTGGCAGTTCTGTCCTCCAGGACTTCCTTGTCTGATCTTTGTTCGCAGACCCACCACCGGGGTTGGTATTGCTGGGGTATCTATTCTAAGGTAAGGAATCTGTCACTAACGTGTCTCTTTCAGATGCACAAGTTACTAACTATGTGTAACGATATATCTGTAAGAGACAGTAGTTAGTGACAGATTCCTACCGCCCACTCCATCCTCCCCGTTCTGCGAACTGATTTCTAGGGTTAAGGACATCCCTTTCAGGGCCCTAGTATTTTTCAGACACCTATGTCAGCTTCTTGCATGGCTCTGCGTTCCTGGCGCGGAAAGTCGTGTACAGAACTGACGTCAGCGCGCAGGGGCGGCGTCCAAGTACTGCCCGCGACGTCATCCCGGCGATCACGACGCTCGACGACGGACGCGGAGCCGCACGACGCCGCCTACCGGCGCACGCAAGGGTACTGCTACGCAAAAACTTTCCGGATCCAGCCTGACGCCTGGGGATATTCTAAGGTAAGGAATCTGTCACTAACTACTGTCTCTTTCAGATATATCGTTACACAAGTTAGTAACTTGTGCGTCAAGTCCGGAGAGACAGCTTCTTTGGCCGTTCTGTTTTCCGTGACTTTCTGGTGTAATCTATTCGCAGACCCACCGCCGGGGTTGGTATTGCTGGGGTATCTATTCTAAGGTAAGGAATCTATCACTAACGTGTCTCTTTCAGATGCACAAGTTACTACTTGTGTAACGATATATCTGTAAGAGACATTAGTTAGTGACAGATTCCTTACCGCCCCACCTATCCTCCCCGTTCTGCGAACTGATTCTAGGGTTAAGGTCATCCCTTTCAGGGCCCTAGTTTCATGGCACCAGTGGTCAGTTTCTTGCATGGCTCTGCGTTCCTGGCGCGGAAAGTCGTGTACAGAACTGATGTCCGCGCGCATGGGTGGCGCCTAAGTAGTCTCCGTGACGTCATCTCGGCGCTTACGACGCCAGCGACGAACGTGGAGCCGCAGGACGCCACCTACCGACGCGCAGGGGTACTGCTGACGAAAAAACTTTCCGGATCCAGCCTGACGCCTGGGGATATTCTAAGGTAAGGAATCTATCACTAACTAATGTCTCTTACAGCTATATCGTTGCACAAGTATTAACTTGTGCTTGTTGCACAGCAAGCCCTTTCTATACCCTCTTTGCATATGACCATTGCCATTATTTACAGATAATGCATGTCGTTTGGAAAATCATAAACTTAAATCTGGGATCTTTGGCGTTGTGCAATATTGTAACGTCAAATAGTTTAACTTTTGTATCCTAGTTTTTTTTTTATACCCTTTTTTTAAAAGTGTTTTTCTATTGTAAAGATTTTAATTAATCAAAGTTTCTTCCATATTACCATTGCCACCAACGCGTCACTCTTGGGGTGCTTACCTAAACAAAATTGACATACAAGATCCCTGGACTCCTTAGTACCAAGTACAGCACATTAACTACCAGGAACTTCTAGCTGTCAGTCTGGTTTTCATCAGACTCATTTGAGTCAAGACTGTGCTCTTAAAGGAAAGCATGATGGCCATGTATGACATCCAGAAGGGTAACCCATTCTCCCTGCTCTATGCACTGGTTCAACAGATTTTGCACTTGCCAATCTAACATTCCCCTGTTGGTGGAGCGTTTGCCTGGGGTGGACAACAGCTTTGTCGACCTGCTCTGCAGGACGCATCAAGTTCACAAGTGGGAACTCTAACTACAAGTGCATTCATGAATGGGGAACTTGGACCATTGACCTGTTCACCACCCCTGAAAACTCAAAATGCTGAAACTCTTCAGGTACCTGCAGTGCATGGGCAATGTACTATGGACGAACTGGTCATGGATATTTGCTTGTTTTTTCTCCTCCCAGCCTTATCCCGTCCATAGCAAGGAAGATGAACAAGTGCCCCATACCCTCATCCTAGTATCACTGATCTGGGCACAACACCCAAGGTACTCTGCTCCTGGAGCTGTCTGCCCCCACGAGAAGCTCCCTCTGAGGCTGAACTTTCGCTCTGCATTAGAGCCAGCTGAGCCACCCAGGTTTGAGGCGGCTGCACCTATTGATCAGGTACCCGAGATTCTAGGGTTTGGCTACCTCAGAATTCAAGAGACGTGCATGCTCATTCTCCAAGAGACTAACCCACTGTTCGCAACGGTTGCGCTTAATGGACAAGAATCATACACTACTGTATCTCCAAACAGGTAATGCTTTAAAAGGGTCTGTGCAGGAGACTGTCTGCTACTTTTTACAATTTATATAAGGCAGTCTTTGCCTACGCCTAACGGTAGTTGCAACATAATTTTAAAAAAAGCAACACCACCTCACAAAGTCTGTCTTTATGGCTTTCATTGAAGACCTCAAAAGGTTAAGACCTCCCAAAAGGCCCCCTGTGCCCAGGTGGAATTGTATTTTGTCAAATGACTTATTGGTCCACCTTTCAAATGTCTACACTCCTGTGACATACAGTTTTTCTTGGAAGGGGGCTATTCTTATAGCAGTCAATTCTGATCGATGAGTGAGCGGCAAGCGCTTACTTTACAAGAACAATCGATACAGATTCAAAAGCATAGGGTAGTCTTTGAACCAACCCCAAGTTTCTTCTGAAAATCTTAAAACCTTCCTACGTGAACAAAACCATTGAGCTGCCGTCATCTTCCTGCAACCAGAGACTGTAGAAGGGTCCTTATATACTGAGGAACCCACTATTAGATGTGTTTACAATTAATCAATATATACTCATTGCTAACCCACTGTTCTCTTCCAGGGGATCCTCATCAATAGTCCTAAGCACTGAATATTCCCACCCATGCGCGGGGACCCCGGAATATAATATATATATTTTCACAAGCCAATGAAGCCTTTCAGAAAAAAATAAAGGCTAACCAGTGCTCTGATTTGCTTTTGTAGCTATCTACATTTGTAACCCATTTTTTTTTTTTAATACCACACATGGGAAGAAAGAAAATAAAAAACAGGACAAGGAGACACTTGAACTTGGCTTTAAGGCAGCCATGACCCCCCCACCTTCCCATCATGCCTCAGGGGCACAGGTAGGTCAGTTCTTTCCGGCTCCTTAAGTCAGGACCCTGGATTTTCAGCTCTATTTTTTTTTTGTGTGGCTATTTGTCAAAGTTTCCTTTGCAAGCTAGGAACTTCTGTTCATTTGACATTTTTCAGCTGTTGAATTAAGAAGTTACCTTTTTCTGACAGAAATGTTGCTTTTTTCTGTCAAATTATGCCTTCTCTTTTTGATCCTTGCCCCTCCTGTGGCAAAAGGAAGGCCAAAACACATTCTCATTCTGTTTGTATTCTCTGTCTTCCTGAGTCTCATACACCTGAGACCTGCCAACGCTGCAAGAATCTTTCTAGACTCACTCTCCAGGAGAGAGAAAGAATTTGTCTTTATGGCCTCTTCGAGAAGAAGAAATCTACTTCCAGAGTCAGCTCTCCAGTGAGGCACAAGAAGAGACCCAGGTAAACTCCTAAGAGTACAGTCCCGGTCTGTTCTTCTTCAGCATCGGGCTCGTCGTCAAAAATGCCTTCAAAGGCGAAGAAAACTACTAGGAGTCTCTCCGTCGACTAGGCTGCTGTTGAAAGTATCGGAACACCGCTTGTCATCGAATTCTCAGGAACATAGAGGGATGTATACCCATTGACGTCATACACCAACATCGGACCAACCACCGCGGTTGCCGTCAACTCGGCCGACGGTGAACGTCGAGGAATCTATCTCGGCTCAACGTCGATTATCGCTCTCTGACGCAGTCACTAAGGCGCTCCACGTCGAAGTACACTCCCAATGTCGAAGCACCAGTCTCCGTCGGCGGGTCATCACTCGACATCAAAGCAAAAACTCACTCGATGTCAAGACTCCAGTCTCTCTCGGCGACTCATCTCCTGACGTCGAGAACTAGAACTCAGTCGGTGTCTTCCCAGCCAGAGGTCTTGGTGGTGCATAGCCGCTCGACGTCGAGGCAATCTCCTCTGACGTTGTCACACCGATCACCATCAGAAAGACGCTCGGTCTACCCGCTCAGTGTTGAAGGGGCACTAAGTGTCCTCAAACTCGCAGACGAGATCTCCGCAAGTGCCTCTCTCTGCGTCAAGGATGTCCATTTCTCTGTCTCCTGAACGGCGGGCACAGAAGGGCACACTACAGATTCTCCCTCCTGCACAGCAAGAGAAGGGGCAGAGATCACCTTGCATTCTTCTGTCTCCCAGATGGCTCCATCCAGTGAACCACTGACATAAATCTTCCACTATGCTAGCTCAACAGCCTCTGGACTACTCTAGTCCTCTCCACAGAGCGCCTCTTACTCGCTTGCAGGCGGTGGACCTTTCCTTACCACTCCTTCCAGAGGTCAACAACGTGGCCGGACTTCAACTCCATCACCATGACGGAGGTCCACTACAGGTAGCCACCGCAAAAGGCGTAGGTCACCTTCATAGTCCTCTTCTACGCACTCTTCCAAAAGGGACTATTCTCCCACGTTAACGGACAGTCCACCTTCTAGAATATCTCCAGTGGATGACATTAATACCGTTCACAAGGTGCTTGCGAGAGCAGCACATATATTTAATATTGAGATGCCCACTCATTAAACATCAGCTTCGGTCATCTTCGATACTTTGCACTAAAGGTCGACAACAAGACCATTGCTGCCTTTGGTACCGGGACTTTTACAACCAGTCATGGATAGCTTCCTCTCTCCAGCATCTCTCAGAAGGGCTCCAGCAAGCATCCTAAAGAGAGATAAATCTCCAGAGCAAGACCCTCTATTCCTGAGAGTGGATCCGGCTTCCGATTCCATTATTGCTGCTGCTGCAAAAAAAGCACAAGAAGAGTAGAGCACAGGACTCTTGGGGAAGGAAAGTTTGTGGCACTGCAGCTTCATCCTTAAAGTTATCTAGCGCTTCAGCTCTTTTGGGGCGCTATGATAGGGCCCTGTGGGACTCCTTAGAGTGCTTCAAAGACTAGCTACCCAAGGAGGATCACCGGGACTTCGAGGAGGTTCTTCAGGAAGGATGTTTAGTGGCAAACCAGATGATTAGTGCAGCAGCAGATTGGGCATCTCTACCTGCACACTTACTCGCACAGCATCTGTGCTAGATCATCCTGGTTACGGCTCACTGCCCTGAAACCGGAAGCCCAACAGCGCATTCTAAACCTTCCTTTTTCCAGAAACACTCTTTGGCGCTCACACAGACTAGGAAATGGCTCGGATGAAAATCAAACTTGACACTCTAAAGGTGGTAGGTCTGGAGAAGAGAAAATAATTCTGTCACTGATACAGACCTCACAACCGCAGGCCATTCCATCAGAGGGTTCAAAGCCCTCCATGGTCTCAAAGGCAGCATCATCAGACCAGAATGCACTACCAAGGGCGTCAGCCCTCCAGTGGTAGAGACACCCCACGCCAGCCCTCCACCACCACCAAGAATACAACCAAACAATGAGCAGCCGCTTCCCCTGTCGCTGTTACCCACTCCAGTTGGGTGGGAGGGGGGAGGGGAGGGAAAGTATTTCATACCATGTGCAAGAGTGGCGCAGCATCGGAAAGGATCAATGGGTACTGAATATACTGCAGAATTGATACTCTACATTTCCGCTATACACCTCAAGCAATCCATCCAGTAAAAACAAGGCGTCACCAGCTATCACTGCTACAGCGAGAAGTAGCCACTCTTACAAAAATCTGCCATAGAGTAAGTTTCCCCCTCCCAACGAGGAAAGGGGTCTACTCCAGGTACTTTCTAGTACAAAAGAAATGTCTCAAAGCAGAGTTCAGACCTATATTAGAGCTTCGCGTTCTCAACAAATCCATCCGAAGAGAAAAATTTTGTATGCTGGCTCTCCATCAAATAGATCATTTCCAGCAAGGAGACTAGATGTGCTTGATAGAACTTCCGGACGCATATTTTCATGTCCCAGTCACCTTTACGCCACCGGAAGTTCCTGCGCTTCATGGTACGGACCAAACACTACCAGTACAAGGTTTTTCCGTTCGGATTGGTTGGCCCCTAGAGTGTTCACCAAATGCATGGCTCTAGTAGCGGCTATTCTACGTCACCAGGGACTATTCATTTATCTGTACCTCGATGATCGGCTCCTGAAGAGCCCATCTTCTCAGGGTGTGAAAGACCACTATCGGATCTGTCAAGTCTTGTTACAATGGCTGGGCCTTCAGGTCAATTTGGAAAAATCAGTTCATCAACCTACTCCAAGAATACACTACCTGGGTGCTACTCTAGACTCCAGCACAGGAAGAGTGTATCCTTCGGAGGAGAGACTATCATCTATCACTCTGAAGTGCAATGAACTTCTTCACTCTCCTCTTCTCACTGTCCGACAGGTTGCCTCATTTCTAGGGTCGATGGGCATCTTGCATCTTCCTAGTTCCCAATGTCAGACGGAGGATGATACCTCTGCAACAGGATCTGGAGGACAAATGGGATTAGAAAACCGCTCGATAGGACGACAGATTCTACTTTCCCAAGCTGCAAGATCATCCATTCCATGGTGGACTCATCGGAAAAATCTTCTGGTGGCAATTCCCTTCCATCAGACCCCACCAACACAATCTCTGATCAGACGCCTCCCTTCAGGGTTTTTTTTTGTAAATTTGTTTATTAGCATTTCTTAATAAAACACGACAATTGTTTATACAACAACAAACAAGTCTGGTGCAGCGGTTGAGAGAATATCCCAAAATATACCTTATGGAAAGTAACCAATATCTTACATTCATGGTACTTCTGTAATCGTGTAACATCATAGTCAGCTAACATGCATCAGTAGTTTCCCAGAGGTGACAACAGTGAAAGCAAACTTTAGTGCCCATCCGGCACCGCGACCCCTCCCATTGTAGGTACCCCAAAGTTTGACACGACTTTACTCACTCTCGGGGGGGGGGGGGGTCTGCATCCAACCAGTCTGCGTCAGTTACGCTCAAACGCTCCCGGACCCAGGCAATAAATGGTTCCCATACCTCCCGGGGCCTAGAAGCAGGTGGCATCAACTCCCAGAAAGTAGTTAGCTGGATCCGACCATATGTCGCTTCCTGACCCATTCCATAAGTGTAGGCCTTCGCCGCCTCCCCCAATGTACTGCAACCTGCCTCTTAGCAAACAATAACAATAGGGCATGTAACTTTCGCTTTGTGTGTACGTTTCCTTGACATATCCCAATAGGCCCAAAAGTGGAGACGGGCACAGGGACAAGCCTAATATTTGATTAATGGACCTAAAAATCTGGGACCAAAAGTCAGTCAATCTGGGACAATCCCACGCCATGTGAAGAAAAGATGCCGAGGCCGCCCCACACCGCCAGCAAGGGTCATCCTCTCTCAATCCCATTCGGGTTAAGCCAACGGGCGTCCTATAGAACCGATGCAAGAATTTGAAGTGGATAAGCCGAAGCTTATAATTGGGCGACAATTCAGTTAGCTGGTGGCAACAGTACACCCATTGGTCCTCCGATATTGGGGGGGGGCTGAGCTTGGCATTCCATCGCAATAGTGCAGTCGGACATGTCACAGGGGCATCCGTTTGCATAGTCGCGTAGAGTCTGGTTACAAGGCGACGCGGGAAAGGCGAGCGGAGCAAAACTTCCAAGGCTAATAAGGTAGGCGGGGGAGCCGGAAAGTCACTGTGTAAGGCGCGGCATGCAGCTCGCACCTTGTGGTACAAAAAAGCTTCCCCAAACGGCACTGCATGACCTTCCTCCGCTCTTGGGGGGGTCCCGGAAAGTATCCCCCGGGTAGAGGTCCGCAAAGGTATGTAGCTTCATTTTTTGTGCAATCGCTTTGCTCAGCTCATCTTTGATATTTGGTAACATTGGATTTTGGGCTAAAGGGATAGATGGGCGTATAGTATTTGGGCTCTCGCCCGTCGCCGCAAGCCATCCCAAGCCCATCTCGGGGTCTCAGTAGGATCAACATCTGTTGTGGAGCGACGATATGGTTGGTATAATGCGACCGACAATGGTACCGGCGCCATTGCATCCCTCTCCACTGCCACATGTGGTTGGTAGGGCGTTGGGTATACCCAATGGTGCAAAAATTGCGCCTGCGCAAAAAGTGCATAAAGTTTATGTCCGGGGCTCCCAATCCTCCCTGCTTCAGCGGCAAGGTCAGTAATTCCCATGAAACATGGGCCTGTCCCCCCGCCCATACCAAAGAGATGAGCGATGAGCGCAGCGTCGCAAAAAATGATTGCGTCAGCATGAGCGGCAGGTTTACAAATAAATACAAAAAGTTCGGCAATATCACCATCTTTGTCAGTGCAATCTTACCTGCCAGCGACAAAGGGAGCCTAGCCCATATAGCCACTTTCTCTTCAAGCCAGCTAATGGCCCTACCATAGTTCAAGTTCCACAATTCTTGTAAGTTGCGACTTATCCAAATCCCCAAATATTTCACCTTCTCTTGCTCCCATTGCAGCGGGAATTCAGAGGTCCCCTTTTCCGTATTATCCGTCAACTGGAATATTAATTTGCCCCAGTTTATTGACACCCCGGCCAACCCACCAAACTGGATGAATTCCCTCAATACAATGTCGAGATTCCGTGCCGGGTCCAAGATGTATAAGGTAACATCATCGGCATACAGAGATATTAGGAGGCTTCTAGAGCCAAATCCTATTCCCTTGTCTGTGTGGTATTGACGGATACGTGCTGCTAGAGGCTCCATCGCTACGGCAAATAGCAGAGGGGACAGAGGGCACCCCTGCCGTGTGCCTCGCGTAATCGAGAATGGTGCCGACACAAGACAATTTGCTCTGACCCGAGCCGTGGGCTCAGTATATAACAATTTAATCAATCCTATAAAGAGAGGGCTAAAGCCAATGCGTTCCAATATCCCAAAAAGGTACGGCCACTCTAGAGAGTCAAACGCCTTTGTTGCGTCTAAAAATACCGCTGCCGCCTGGACATCTGGGTGTAGATAATGTAGGACCGAAAAAACTGTCCTAAGATTATGGGAGGTAGATCTGCCCGGTATAAAGCCCGATTGGTCGGTTCTGGCAATGATCGGGAGCATAGGTTGCAATCTGTTCGCTATCAATTTTGCCAGAATTTTAATGTCAACATTAAGGAGCGACAAGGGTCGATAGGAATCTGGGTCTGTATCCGGTTTCCCCAGCTTGAGCAGAGTAATAATAACCGCTTCTCTCATGGATGGGGGAAGTATCCCCGTCTCCTGAGCTCAGCATATACCGCAAGGAGCCTGGGCGCTAACTCCTCCACATATGTCTTGTAGAAGGCGGTCGTCAACCCGTCTGACCCAGGGGCCTTATTCGAGGGTAGGCTTTTGATCACGTCTGCGATATCAGATACCGTAAAGGGTAGATCCATATATTCCCTGTCTGTGGTTAAACCAAACTAGTTCCAGAGAATCCAGAAACGGCTTCATACCTTCCATGCAACTCGATTGCGCAGTAGTATATAACTGAGTATAAAAGGATGAGAATTCCCCAAGGACAGCTGTCGGGCCCCGAGCTGTGCTACCGTCCCTCGTGATCAATTCAGGTATGTGGGCAGCAGATTGCGACAGGCGGAGCATGCCAGCTAGTGTCCGACCCGGCCTATCACCCTCCCCATATCTACGCGCTTCTGCACATTTCCCAAGAAATTTCATCTCCCTCTGCGCTTCCTCATCATATTCTAGTAATTTAGCCTTCAGTTGGGCCAAATCGGCCGATGTGCCTTCCAGATAGAACCTAGTTTCTAGCTCTTTGATTTGTGCCTCTATAGCGGATAGTGTGGCACGTATAGCTTTGAGTACCCCAGCCTGTTGCGATATGCACTGTCCCCTTATCACTACCTTAAACGCCTCCCACAATGACGCCTCCGTGTCAACCGACCATGAATTAAGAGTAAAGTAGTCAGTAATATCCGTGCGTATCATCTCTTCCTTGAATGCTTCGTCAAGTAGCGCATGCGGGGGCAACCTCCACGCAAACGCTCTACGCGTGTTATCTGGGAATGCCAGGCTCAGGAGACAAGGGGCATGGTCCGATAATGTTCTCGGCAAATGCCTCACCTCCACCACCCAACTCGCTAAATCCCGGGTCACAAGCCAGTAATCCAAACGAGACCAGGCCCTGTGGTGTTCGGAGAAGCAAGTACCTTCTCTAGTGTGTGGGTTGTGCGAGCGCCAAATATCAATCAAGTCTATCATCCACTATTGCATTTAACATTTTCCCAGCGGCAGTATGGTGCGCCCGTGCTGTACCCTGTCTATCCAAGTCATCCCGCAACACCGCATTAAAATCACCCCCCCCATAAGATCGTAGTGCACCCTGTCGCTTTGACTTTAGCCCAGAGCTCCTGAAAAAACTCGGGGGAGTCCACATTGGGGCCATATATCGTGACCAGGACCATGTATACCCCTCCCAGCGTGCCTACCAATATAACATACCTACCGCCTGGGTCCGCATGCATTTCCCTTGCCTTCCAGTCAGCACCACGTGCATAATTAGAATACACCGATGAGTAGACCGGGCCCCATCTAGTATGTTTCAGCCTCGGGGAGGGCGTGACATGTAAGTGCGTCTCCTGTAACATGCATAGGTCTATGTTGTGCCTGGCTAGATAAGCATGCACCAATCTAGCTTTCCTATTGTCGTTTATACCTCTGACGTTCCACGATAGATAGTTTATCCTGGGTTCATGATGTATGATAAATCAACATACCAATCTTTACTACAACCCCTTGCGTATAAAGGTAACTTGGGATCAAGTACATATAACGGCCAGCAAGGTTTCAGTACACCAGTAAAACAGCTAACAACTATCCCACCGCCCCCCTCCCATACAACCCCCCCAATCAGGTTGAAAAGGACCCCTCCCCAAACATAACACCAAAGTAAGAGTTGACGGGAAACCTCCCATGGGGTCGTGTGAGTGCCAGCAGACTTTCCCTACCATGGCAGGGTTGCCGAGAAACTGCAAGGGAGCGAAACCTGCAGTGTAGTAGACCAATAGAATTACTGCCACCCAACGGTTCCTGAACCGTACCGTCCCGTGACATCCCTCCAGGCCAGAGTTACATAATTTAATTATGGAAAGCCAGGCACTCTTGCTATGGGAGGTGACCCATGCCCCCACATAGTGTGCTATCAACCGCCACCATCCCAGTACAAGGTCACCTATAAAATAGCATTTCGAGTGAGTGTTTCCCCTGGCGTCCATAAGGGTATCGGCTCAGTGATTCTACAGCATAAAGTCTGAACTATGCACAATTCCTTACGACAGTACAATACTAAAAACAGCAGAGAAATGTATAACAGCATGCCCGTTGTAATGCTAGGAATCTAATGGTATTGCAGTTAGTCATTGTCACTTAGCTGAGTTTCAACCGATTCCTCCGCACTGGGCTGGTTCTTGGCGCGTTTGCCCCCCACATGTTTAGCAAACTTAAGCGTGGATTTGGCATCCGTGAAAAAATGTGCTGACCCATCGTGTGACACCTTAAGTTTTGCAGGGTAGAGTAGGGATTAAGGGACCTGCGCCTGTAGCAGGAGTCGTTTCGCAGGCAAAAACTCGCGACGTGCCGCTTGCACTGCTGGCGTGAAGTCCGGATAGAAGGCGATCTGATTCCCTTGATGTGTTATAGTACCCATACCTCGTGCAAGGCGCAGCACCGTGTCACGATCTTGGTGATTTAAAAGTCTCTCCAAGATGGGTCTAGGCGTAGCTCCCACCGGTGGTCTGGGGCCCAACGTACGGTGTGCTCTTTCCACCGCAAAGACTGGCGACAGATGCTCGGCAAAGTGGGCACTCAGTAGCTCCGACACATACACCTCCATTTTGCCAATGGCTGTAGTTTCAGGAATTCCCGTGATCCGCAGGTTATTCCGGCGTGATCTCGCCTCCAAATCCTCGTTTTTGGCGCGGATAACATTTAGCAGTCTATCCATCTGCAGCAGCTGGTCTTTGGTCTCCACTTGGAACTCGTGGGAGTCGGCCTGTTTATTTTCCAGCACGTCCAGTCGTTGCTCGTGCACTCCAACTTGCGATTTCACGGATTCCATTTGCGACGTCAACGTATCCAGCTTCGCATCTATGGTACGGAGACTTGAGCGCATCTCTAGCATCAGCGTGCGCATGTCTTCACCTTGGTCTCCCAGTTGACCCTCCGTGGAGCCTCCTGTAGCGGACTCTGGATCAGACTCTGTCAGGCGGGTCGTCCTCCGCTAGTCAAAGCTGATTTTGGGCTGCTTAGCGTCCTGTTTCCCCATGTTATGGGCTGCACCAGAGTACAAATCCTACTAGGGGCAGGGGGGGTGCCCGTCCGACCCTGGATCAGGTTTTCTCACTGTTCAGCACTTGTGTTGGAGCGCCTGGTCTACTTTCCCCTCACGTGGCAGATGCACCAGTGCCGGCCCCTCACCACTCACAGCCTGTTCGATCTAGGCAATTTGAAAATGTAACCAGCGCGACTCGCTGTGTACGCACCGAGTCACACTCTTCAATAGTGACCCCCGCGCAAGACGAATGCCAGGCCCTGCCCAACACCTTATATTCACTCCTCACATCACAGCAACTCAAGCGTGCTCAGGTCTTCCGAACCCAATGACCAGCACCACAGCGTGGGGTAAGCAGTTCGCGGTCAAAATTTCAATGGCGTCACCTTATATTCACGCCTCACATCATCACAGCAACTCAAGCGTGCTCAGGTCTTCCGAACCCAATGTCCAGCACCACAGCGTGGGGTAAGCAGTTCGCGGTCAAAATTTCAATGGCGTCAGCACAGGGGTGTAACTTCGCGGCCTGCGCCTCTGCGCCCTTGCATGGGACCTCGTCACCAGGTAATGCGCACTCTCCTTCACACTTCAATTGTCAGCAGCAGCTATGCCCTTGGTGTGATTGCGGCCTCCAGCCTCGGATATTCTCCCACTCGTAAATCTCTCTCGCTGCGCGGCACCCACCTCTGTAGTCGGCTCGTGCAGCGCAGGCAATATCACAAAATGGCACCCTCGAGGTCTCACATTAAGCCGTCGGAGGTGACCTTAAGCACATCGCCACCATTAGGGAACCTGGCGGCAGCACGCTCGGCTGGTTCGCACCCCCGCTGTCCAAATCTGTGCAGCCTTTCAGCGAGTCCAGATAGTCGCTCCGCAGGCCCCTCCTGAAGCCGCGGCCTCGCGTAGACTTGGCCGCCGTCTCGCCCCACCACGCAGCACGTCTCTTTCTCCGCCCACAGACGCCGGGGTCTGCAACTGCACTGGGGAACAGCGGCAGAGGCCGGCAGTTGCACCGCTGGGTTCCTCAAAGTTTCCGCTTCCAACGAAGCGACAAGAGCACTGCGGCAGCTCCCTTATTCATGCGGATTAATACAGGATAAATCCCCGGCCGGCGGAGCTCGCTCACAGAGCAGCCATTCCGCAGCTCGGCAAACCACGCCCCCTCCCTTCAGGGTTGGGGAGCTCACATGGGCTCTCTTCAGACTCTGGGTCTGTGGTCGAGCAAGGAACAGGCATATCACATAAATGTGCTGGAGCTACGGGCAATGCATCTAGTCCTCAAGGCCTTCTACCCCTCCATCCAGACCAGATCCATATTGGTCCAGACGGACAACACAACCACTATGTACTATCTAAACAAGCAGGAAGGAACATGCACTTACCCCCTTTCCTTGGGGGCTCAGCCGAACTGGCATTGGCTTCTGGCCAGACAACTGTCAATCACGGCAATCCATCTGCCAGGAGATCAAAATGCTCAGGCAGATTCCCTGAGTCGTCACTTCCACGATCAACAAGACTGGGTTCTGCATGATGAGGTGGTGGCAGACTTCCAAGAATAGGGTCTTCCAAGCATCGATCTCTTCGCGGACGACCCAAATAAAAAATGCTAACACTTCCCATCAGGATATTACCAGCCAGGGTCGAAAGGGAATACCCTTTTGATCAATTGGTCAGGGGACTTTTTGTACGCTTTTCCTCCTTCCTCTCATCCCGAAGGTCATAACCAAGCTCTCCCACTCCAGAGCGAGGATAATACTGATGGCACCAGACTGGCCACGACAGTGGTGGTACCAATACCTTCTACATCTCACGGAGCGTCCACACAGGAGGCTTCCATGCAGGCCGGACCTGCTTTCCAAGCTGAATGGGAGAATCCATCATCACAACTTTTCCTCTCTGAACTTAGCTGCATGGCTCCTGAGGCCCTCCAGTAAGGCCATCTAGGACTTGGTCAGGACTGCATGAACATTTATAGCGGAATCTAGAAGGCCTTCCTCGAGGAGTTCTTATGCCTTTAAATGGAAGAGATTCTACATGTGGTGTATGCAAAAGGGTTTCCAGTCGACCCAAGGGCAGGAGGAGGTAATCCTTCCGTATCTCCTACACTTGGCCAAGTCAGGCTTAAAGTACATCTTGCCACCATTACGGCATACAGTAGGTCACCTTCCAACCATCTTCCAGCTTCAGGTGGTTAAGGATTTTTTACAAGGGTTAAAGAAAGTCTTTTCCCCGATTCGTCGTCCTCCCTGGGAGCTCAATCTGGTTCTTTCCAAACTCATAGGTGCCCCCCCCCCCCCTTTGAACCAATTCACAAGGCGACCCTGCAACATCTCACATGGAAAGCCTTCTTGGTGGCAATCACTTCTGCTCGTAGGGTGAGCGATATTCAGGCTCTGTGCTCTAAAGAGCCATACAGTTTGCCACAACAGAGTAGTAATGAGAACCCACTCGTCCTTCCTCCCAAAAGTGGTGTCTGATTTTCATGTTAACCAATTCATCTCACTGCCTACTTTCTTTCCAAATCCCTCCTCGCCAGCTGAAAGGTCTCTCCATTCTTTAGACCTAAAAAGAGTCCTAAAGTTCTATCTGGACAAGTCTAAGGCTATTAGGAAGTCTGATCACTTGTTTGTAAGCTATGGTTCCATCAGAACAGGTTTCCCAGTCTCTAAACGTTCCATCTCCAGATGGATAGTGTCATGTATCAAGTTGGCTTACCAGTTGTTAATAAGCCCCTCTTGTCTTCTCCCAAGGCTCACAATCACTCAATAACACATACTCCAAACACTGTCCCCCTCCCCCATGGGTGTCCTTATAGCGGCATAAAGAGGAGACCCCTCTTCAGTCTTCCATTAATGTGTCTTGATCAGGTGGGTCAACAGTCAACACACGGTTCAAAAGCCTCTTAACTCCTAACCACCTTCAGGGCCCTTTCTTTAGTGTCCTTTTTCTTATAAACATGTAGGGTTGGCATAGACCACCGAAACATGCATTGACTGCGTTGATCTCCCTGGTCAAGACGCATTGATGGGAGACTGCCGAGGGGTCTCCTCTTTATGCCGCTATGAGGATACCCGGGGGAGGGTATAGTGTTTGGCGTATGTTATTGAGTGATTGGTAGGAGGGGATGAATGGTTAGGGGTTTGTTTTTGTTTTAATTTTTCCTTCTAGAGGTTGATAAATTGCTACGATATATTGAATTTTTTATGTGAATTTGGAAATCTAAGAAGTAATTATATTGAATGTACAGATCCATGGAATCTTTTTGTATTTTTAATGAATATTTTATGAATACTCCATTGTTAAAAAAATAAAGTGTTGGCAATGATTAAAGACTGATTAGTTGCAAACAAATCGGCTAGTGGGTTCTTGAATATATATTATCACCCATTCCCGAGCTGCATAGATTTTTGTGGGGGCATTCTTTACCAAACAGTTATTGCAGAAAGGGTCCTAGACACTCCAGATGTCAAGAGGGTGCTAATTTATTACATTTCAAGTGCAGTGAACTTTGTTTAGTCTTTGCCAGACCCTACAAGGGTCACCCCATCTCTATATTGGGCTTTCAAAGATGAATTGTGAAGTGCTAATTCCATGCTTACTTTCAGGTCCACGAGGGCCCACTCCACACACTGAGTGCCATATTGGCTTTCATGAGTAACATCCCTTTAGTAGATAACTGCAAGGAAACCACTTTGTCAACTCCACACATTCAACAAGCACTACTGTGTGGATATTCTAGCCCTTTAACAGGGACACTATTCCAGACAACTGCATAATCTGCTTTCTTGCCACCTCTTTGGGAAGAAACTTCTGTGGTATCTATACAGAGCATGTCTCTAAAGCCACACATGCTACGAGTGGAAACTTTATTTGTAGTTTAACCATTTGTTCGTAGCTTGTAGTGCTGTAGATTAACGTCCTTTCTCACATCTACGAAAGCTAGACATAATCAGATGTTTTTTCACTTTCTGTTAGTGTACAGCAAACTCTTCGCTTCACTCAGCTTACAGTACTTGCCCACTGAGCAGAAAACAATCTCAGGTGATGTCTGTCCTGGTGCATTGTGGGTGAAGGGTCAAGCCACAACTGGTCTTGTGACTCAAACTTCAAAGACAGACAAGTTGTAGACATGCAGACCCAACACTAATGGTGTGAGTATGCCTGCAGACCATTTGAATCTACAGCACTACCCACTATAATCAAATGGTTAGAGGAAAAAAAAATTGTAGCATGTGTTGCCTTGGAGACACATGCTCTGCATAGTCTTGCCATCTAGTGTTTTGCGTGGACATTTGCACGTTTTTTTTCTTTAAAGTCTTCTTTCGAATCACAAATTATAGGTGACTTCAGCAATGGATGCTGCTGACACCACGGCCTGAAGAGTTAATAACAGTGTACTGGTTAAATGCAATACGTTGTTCCATTACTCTGGTTTTAGACCTGAAGATCAATAGCATCTGCCTCACCTGCACTTTGATGAAGAACACCTTTGGCCCACAGGTTGACCAGATGCTGGAAAAGGTAGAGGACACTGATACTACCAAAACGGTGTAGATGCTTTTCAGACTCCTACTCCTAGGGCCGCCTTTCGGAGGCAGCAGTTTAGGGCAGATTTCAAGGCCACCTCCCAGGACCCTACTCCTCCTACCAGAGGCAGCAGCAGACCTGCCACCAGCAGTCACCATATAGGTGTTTCAGGGATGTCTACAGAGGTAGCAGGGGTAAGGGAGGGTTCCGATACAGGGGCCTCCACCTTTCAAACAATGACTCTCCTCTGACCATGCTACACCTTTATGGGGCAGGCTCCAGAATGTCCTTCCTTAATATCAGGAAATCATTTGGGGGGGGGGGGGGTTTAGCACTGGTCTGCCATGGCTGCTGCCTAGATCTTCTACCCCAGCCCAACACTCCATCCTGTAGGCACAGGGCCTAAAAAGGCCTTTTTTCTGGGTGTCTGACATGAAGACAACTGGGACTTCACTCAGACAGATGTAAAGATGAAGAAATACCTTATTTGAGATATTAAACGCTGTAAAGTAGGAAACCTGAGTAGAGCTCAGTTGGAGACTCCCTTAGCACGACGTGCGGTAGAAAATCTGAGGGACCAGAGCTCCTGCCAGGAAGGTTCCAAAGGGTGGTGACAGCTGATTGGCTGTGGTTTTAGAGTTTGGTCCTTTTCACAAAAGGACCTGGATATGTTACTAATGAGAGGCCTTAGGCCTATTGTTTTGTATGTCTAATAGGACATTACTTTTC
Organism: Calotriton arnoldi; assembly: GCA_963921515.1. Taxonomy (NCBI): domain Eukaryota; kingdom Metazoa; phylum Chordata; class Amphibia; order Caudata; family Salamandridae; genus Calotriton; species Calotriton arnoldi. The sequence goes on from CAWUFW010008068.1 coordinate 683,136, forward strand.
TAATTTACCGGGGACTCCCATACCGACGACGGGGAATGATTCAGGCATGTGAATCTATGAAAGATACCAATACTGGATAACTGCAGTTACAGGTAAGTAACGCATTTCTTCTTAGTAAAGATCAGTGTTATGGAGGAAGAGATCCAAGCGCTCCTTTAAAATGGCACCATAGAACCAGTGCTCCCCACCAATGGGGCAAGGGTGTTTACTCTACTTAATCATCCCTAAGGAGGACGGCTCCCTCAGGCCACTGAAACATCCTCTCCAAACATTTCCGCATGGTAATGCTACAGGATGTTATCCCTCTGCTTCAACAGGGCAGCATTAGACTTCAAGGGCACCTACTTACTGTAGGAAGCTGGCTCTGTATATACTATACCAAAGTGAGGTATAGTGTGCACAGAGTCCAGTGGAACCCTAAAGGTAGGCAGAGGTAAAGTAGATAGCACCTCACTCTCTATTTGTGGTAGTGTGGTCGAGCAGTAAGGCTTTATCAGAGGACAGTGTTAAGCATTTGTTGTACACACTCAGTCAGCAAATGAATTCACACACTCAAAGACTGAACTTCAGACCAATTGTTTTTGTATAAAAATATTCTTTTAGTTATTTTATTTTCTAGAAACAAGCAAGCCTCGCACTGGTAAGCAATAAATACTTTACAGTAGTAATGCAGTTTGTAAACCGTTTGAATGGCAATTGTAAATGTACTTTGATTTGATTACAGTAGTTACTGATGCAATTCTTTTCAGAATACAGTACATATACTTTGTATAGGATTTTTAGTAAAATATCATGCAAGTTACTTTTCAGATTACTTTTTTTCTTACACAGTGCAGTATACCTGGATACTGCACTAGGACATTTCCTGTAAACAGGTAAGTAAAAGCGTTTATTTAATTACAGTTTTGAAGGATTTCTTAGATTTTCCAACTCCACAATTAGAAACTTTTCATAGAAAAACAGTCAATGTTATCGTATGGAGGAAAATAGTGTCATCGGTTAACAGGTAAGTACTTTGTTGTGGGAGTTGGTAATCTGGAGTTACTCAGGGGTCCCCCAGGGTCAAGGATGCACTGTTGCACCCTCAGCGGCACTAGGGCGGCCGGGTCCAGAGTGCCGAGGCCCAATGTTATCCAATGGGGGATAAGGGGGCCTCTGGTTGGTGGCTGCTGACGAGCAGGCCACTGCGTTGTGGGAGCCAAGCTCCTCGACTTAAGCTCAGGGCAAATGGGGGTTTAGGCCAGCACAAAAGATGCACCCTCAGCGGCACTGAGGCGGCCGGGTGCAGAGTGCTATTTTGGCGTTGGCTGCCCTGTAGCTTTCAGTGGGGAGTCTCCGGTTTGCAAACACACAGCAGGCTCGGGGACGAAGGTCTTCTGGGTGCGACCACCACTTGGACAGGTAAGTTGGAATGTTGAGGGTTGGTTAGGCACCGTCGGTTGGGCCACCGAAGGCCGTGGGGCGTCGGGTGCAGGGGTGCCTTTTCGGGACGGATCTTCTTACCAGCTCCTGGTCGCGGTTGGGGCGGGACCTTCCGGTTTGAGGCTGCAGGCGTCGGCTTGAGGTTTGAGGCAGGTCCGGGATCACCGGATCTCGAGTCAGGATCGCTGGGGAGTCCTCCTCTTGGTGTTGGGCCTCTCTAACTCGGGCCGTGGGTGTCTGGTGCAGATTGGGGCAGACCCGCGGAGCTGGAGTCTGTTGAACAAATCTGGTGTTCAGAGGAGACAGTCTTTGGGATGGATGGATGGATGGAAGGCAGGCAGGTCCTCTGGGTTTCTCGAGGTGGCTGGCTGCAGGACACACCGGGATTTGGTGGAGCAGGTTCGAGGTGGGGACAGGCCGGTAGAGCTGGGGCCAAGTCAGTGGGTGCCCTCCTTGTTGGCTTCGGCACGGCTGTTCGGTCTTTCTTCTTTTCTTCTTCTGGTTTCTTGTCTGGGGAAGCAAGGTTTAGTGGTGCCCCTAAATAGTAGATTTAGGGGTGTTACAGGTAGGTAAAAGGTTGGGACCTATAGGTCCCTTCCCTGGGGTGGGTACACCCCTTATTATGCCACCCTCCAGTGGGAGGGGGGCATAAGCCTTTCCCTGGTTGTCTGGGTCCCCCCATCTGCAAGATGGCGGGGACTGAGTTGTGCTTCACCTCGCCTCCCCCACCTGATGGGTGGAGTTGCCAGAGGTGGGCACACCTCTCTTCCTCACTTGTTTTTCCTGCTGGTTCTCCCGCCTAAAGTGGGGGTCAGAACCAGTGGGTACCAGTTGCTGAAAGCAGCAAGTGGCCTGGGGAAGCTCACAAAGGTGGCAAGCCTTTGAAGCTTCCCCTTCGTGGACCCTGCCCACCCTGGGGGTGGAGGCTTGGCACCTTGTCCCAGGATGTGCATTGTTTCAGGCCCCCGAGAGCAGCAGTCTCTCGACCCAGGGGTCCAGAAACATGTCTGGTGGTGGCAGCTGAAGGCAGCCACTCAGCCTGGACACTAGTGGTAGGTCGTTTTTCAGGGGGCATCTAAGATGCCATCTGTGTGCATTTTTCATTAAATCCCACACTGGCATCAGTGTGGGTTTAATGTGCTGAGAAGTTTGATACCAAACTTCTCAGTTTTCAGTGCAGCCATTATGGTGCTGTGGAGCACGTAATGGCAAACTCCCAGCACCATATACTTTTAATGGCATTACTGCACTTACAATGTCTAAGAATTGGCTTAGACACTGTAGGGGTACAGGGCTCATGCACCTGTACCCTCGCCACTGGTTTAGTGCACCCAGCTTGAGGGGTGACTGATCTATGCCAGGGCAGTGTGTTGTAGGCATATCACACAGGGATGTGTGCCATGTCGACTCTTCGCTTTGTTCTGCACCAAAACACGCAGCCTGCAAAGGCAGTGTGTGAGTGTAATGGTACAGGGCCTCTAAGGGTGGCACAATGAGTGCTGCAGCCCTTGGAGGTCTTCCCTGGTCACAGTGCCCTAGGTCCCTGTAGTACCATTTACCAGGGGCTGACCTGTGGCCAGAGTTGCCATTTGGGTTTTGTTTTTAATGCAGTTTTAGGGAAAGAACATAGGCCCTGGGTACCTAATTGGCAGGAGCCCAGTGCACACTCAAAGCACATCAGCAGTTCAGCAAAAATTGGGGGCAACCATGCAGAAAGAGGGCACTCTATCACACTTACACCTTCCCATCCATACCACCCACCAACGGTACTTGTTTCATTGTAAGTGGCAACCATTATCTGTTCAACATACTAATGTTTGTTGACACCTCTGCCCCATGGGTCTAAATAAAGTGCCTGGCAGTGGTTACTGCTTACTTAAGGAGAGGAGGCATCCAACTCTTCCTCTACCTCAAGAGTTGGCTGATCAAGAGTGCAAGCAGGCAACAGTGCCTAGTGCACACCCAGGTGACAATCTGTTCTCCACAGCCTAGGGTTCACCATAAATACAACCGCTCCAAATCCAACTCTTCAATGGGGCATTACTGATTTTAGTTACAGGCAAAGAATGCCTAAACCTGCAAAGAGTAGTGCCTTTTCAGTAGCTCATACCTCCTTATCTGAAAGACAATTAGTTATAGATTCCTTACCTTAGAATTACCCCCAGACGTCAGACTGGATCCGGAGAACTTTTCGTCAGCAGTACTCCTGGGCGTCGAAAGGTGGCGTCGGTCGGCTCCGCATCTGTGGTTGGCGTCGTGGTCGCCGGGATGATGTCGCAGTAGCTACTTAGACGCCGCCGTCGCGCACTGACAGCAGTTCTTTCTTTTTCCGCGCCAGCCAGTGCAGATCCGGAGAGAGCGGTACCTCCAGTCACTGTTTGCCTTTTTGCCGACGTCTTTTTTGAGTCTTCGACTCCTGGTGCACGTCATGGATGCCCGGTTTCAAGGCTTGCGGTTCCTGCCGACGGTTGATGTCAGTGACAGATCCGCACCGCGTGTGCCTGTTCTGTCTGGAGCCCGACAACGACTCCAAGTCGTGTTCCGACTGCCGGACCATGAATCCGAAGTCTTTGTGGGAGCAGTCCCGAAAGCTTCCCGAGGCCTGGCAGTCCGCTCCGCGCTGCTCGAGGTCCTCGTCGCATGGGAGGTCGAGGGACCGGTTGCGGAGCCACCACCACCACCACCAGTCTTCTTCCAAGTATTCGCACTCCTCAAGTAAGTCGAAGCACAAGAAGTCGAAGCATCGTCGCTCTTGGACTTCTCAACCGTCCGGCCAACGTGACGAGGGATGCAGGTGGTTCCCCTCCTGCGGCTCCGTGTGCAGAGCCCGCTGGGTCGACTCCGGGTTTCCCACCCTTCCTGGGACCCGATGCGACCCCTGCCCAGCTTCGGAGTTTCTACGAAGCGATGTATGCCATCTTTGGGCATCCCGACTCCGCCGGCGCGCCTTCAGGCCCCGCGGACTCGGCTGGGGGCCCTGGGCCTTGGACGCGGGCTGCTTCGGCCCCAGCACCACAGGGCCCCCTTGGATCCATGCCTGCATCCTGATCGGCGCTGGTCGACCTGACCACACCTCCCCCGGCGCAGACTCCACTGGCTCCGCAGCCGACGCTGGTTGTGTCCCCAGCCGGCGTCGACCCCGGCTTCCGCCCCGACGTGGATACGGAGCCAGACCGACGTCGCCCGACGCCGGATCTGGCACGGATGGATAATTTTGTGCCCTTGTTCCACCCTGGTTCTTTTAGGGCAGATTGGCAACCAGAGGAGGGTGAGGACTGGGAGGGGTCTGGAGACCCTCTAACTGACCAGTTGGATTATGATCCGGACTGTCAGTTCGGATGCCAGTGGACTGGATACTTCTCCAGACCTTGGCATGTTGTCTCCTCCTACCGTGGCTTCAGAGGAGGGAGCGTCTTATGCAGTGGTGTTGCGTAGGGTGGCCAAGGCTCTCAACCTCGAGCTACCTACGGTGGCGGTCAGGACTAACCTCCTGACAGAGGTGCTTCAACCGGCTGCGAGCTCTTCGGAGCCCCTGCTGCTGTTCAATGAAGCCCTCACTGACATCCTTTTGGGCACCTGGTCCAGGCCGAACACAGGGGCTCCTGTGGATAGGATGATCGCCTGACGCCACCGCCCGGCTCCGGGCGACCCCTCTTTCCTCTCCCAACACCCCTCCCCTGAGAGCTTGGTGGTCCAAGCCTCCACGTCCAAAGGCGCGTTCCCTACCGCACCACCTGATAGGGAATCCAAAAAGCTGGACCACCTTGGGAAGATGTTTTCTTCCTCCAGCTTTGGACTGTGGTCCGTAAACACCGCATGTCTGTTGGGCCGTTACACCCACTCCGTGTGGGATACGGTGGCCCAGGTGCTACCCCAGTGCCCAGACTAGGCCCGGGCAGTACTCCCGTGCAGTTGCCGAGGGGAGAGACGCAGCCAAGTTTACCATTCGCTGTGGACTGGACACCGCCGACTCGCTAGGCAAGACGATTTCCACGTCTGTAGCCCTTCGAGGCTACGCCTGGCTGAGGTCGACTGGTTTTTCAGGGAATGTCCAAGCTACCCTTATGGACATGCCCTTTGATGGCCGTCACCTGTTCGGCGACAAGGCAGACAACTCACTAGAGTGCTTCAAGGACTCTCTGGCTATGGCCAAGTCCTTGGGCCTTTCCACCACCTGCCCTGTGCAGTCTGCCTTTTGTGGCTACGGAAGGGGTGCACCGCCAAGTTCCGCCCAGTGCCACAGGCCGGCGCAAGCTGTTCAGCCTTTGCGCGGCCGGGTACGTGGGAACCACCGCCGTGGGTCTGGGGGCCAGCGAGTTGGCCAGTCCGCCACCGTCCCCTCTGCAGAAGCCTCCAAACCCTCCTAGTCAGACACTTCAGGGCCACCAATCGCCAGTAGGATTCGCCATCACCTCCCCCACTGGCGCACCATCACGTCGGACAGATGGGTTTTGCAGATAGTCCGAAGGGGCTACTCCCTCCCCTTCGAGACTGCCCCTCCCTCCATGCCACCTCAGCACCATCGCATGTCGGTGGATCATCTGGCCCTTCTCCAACAGGAAGTTTCGGCACTCTTGGCCAAGGGAGCCATCGAGGGAGTTGCTGCCCCAGAAGTAGGTAGTGGTTGCTATTCCCACTACTTTTTGGTGCCCAAGAAGGACAAAGGCCTGCGTCCTATCTTGGATCTCAGGAACGTCAACCGCTTCCTCCGGAAGGAGAAGTTCAAGATGTTGACACTGGCTCATGTCCTGTCTGCTCTTGACCCTGGCGACTGGATGGTAGCGTTGGACTTGCAGGACGCTTATTTTCACATCCCCGTCCTGCCAGCCTACCGGCGTTACCTGCGGTTTACGGTAGGCCACGAGCACTTTCAGTTCACCGTGCTCCCCTTTGGCCTTACCAGCGCCCCTCGGGTGTTCACGAAAGTGATGGCGGTGGTCGCAGCTCATCTGCGCAGATCAGGGGTTCCAGTCTTCCCTATCTCGACGACTGGCTGTTGAAGGCGAGCTCGCCCCAGGCTGTCGTCTCCCACCTCCAGACTACTGCGGACCTCCTGCACTCGCTGGGGTTCACTTTGAACGTGCCGAAGTCACACCCGACTCCCTCTCAGATGCTCCTTTTCATCAGAGCGGTTCTGGACATGACGCAGTTTCCGGTTTATCCTCCCGAGCAGCAAATCTGGGATATTCGGGCTATGATTCCGATCTTTCAGCCTTTATCCCGGGTTTCGGTCAGAATGACCCTGAGGCTGCTGGGCGTCATGGCCTCCTGCATCCTGCTGGTGGATCATGCCAGGTGGCATATGCGGGCTCTGCAGTGGGACCTGAAGTTCCAGTGGGCGCAGCATCAGGGGAATCTGTCCAATTGCGTTCAGATCTCGGAGGGCACTGCACTTCAATTGCAGTGGTGGCTAACGAACCAGGATTGGGTCAGCGGCAGAGCCCTCTCCCTTCCCCAACCGGAGTACACGGTGGTGAGGGATGCATCACTTCTAGGGTGGGGCGGCCACATGGGAGAGGCGGAGATGAGAGGCCTCCGGTCTCTGGCAGAGTCCGGGCTCCACATCAACCTTCTGGAGCTCCGGGCGATCCGTCTTGTGCTGAAAGCATTCCTTTCTTCTGTCCGAGGAAGTGTGGTGCAGGTGTTCACAGACAACACCACCGCCATGTGGTACTGCAACAAACAGGACGGGGTGGGGTCGTGGACCCTATGTCAAAAGGCTCTCCGTCTCTGGAAATGGCTGGAACATCAGGGCATATCCCTGGTGGTTCAACATCTGGCAGGTTCACTGAACGCCAGGGCAGACTAATTCAGCCGCAGGTGCATGATGGATCACGAATGGCGTCTTCACTCGGAGGTGGTGCAAGGTCTCTTTCGGCAGTGGGGAGAGCCTTTGTTAGATCTGTTCGCCACCGAAGAGAACGCGCAATGTCAGCACTTCTGCGCGTTGGAATTTCCAAAGTGGCACTCGCTAGGCGACGCTTTTTGTCGCAAGTTGAGTTACGGTCTTCTATATGACTTTCCGCCTATACCACTTCTGCCCCGAGTTCTGAAGATATAGCACGACCGGGCCCAAGTCATTCTTGTGGCTCCGGATTGGGCACGAAGAGTCTGGTATCCCGAGCTGTTACACATGGCCATCGATCCTCCGATAAGGCTACCTCTGCGGGAGGATCTTCTATCATAGCAGCACGGGACGGTCCTCCACCCGAACCTCTCCAGCCTCCACCTCCTTGCGTGGAAATTGAGCGGCAAAGGCGTCCCTCCACTAAGACGGTATACGCCTGCAGATGGAACAAACTTGTGGCATGGTGCGCAGCAAAGGCTGTGGATCCCCTTTCTGCCCCTCTTTCTGAGGTTGTCGTTCCTCTTTTCTTTGGCCCAGCAGGGCTCTGCTCTGGGCACTCTTAAGGCCATCTCTCAGCCATTTCAGCCTTTCTTAGGCTTCCTGATCAACCTTCTCTTTTCAAGTCCCCTGTTGTAAATCGCTTCCTTAAGGGCATTACTCAACTTCTTCCTCCTGTTCCCTTCGTAATGCCTCAGTGGGACTTGAACTTGTTTTTTACCTACCTTATGTGCGCTCCCTTTGAGCCCCTTCATAACTGTCCTCTCAGACTTCTTACTCTAAAGACTGCTTTTCTGGTTGCCATCACCTCTGCTTGCAGGGTTAGTGAGCTGCAAGCCCTTTCTTCAAAACCTCCTTTTCTGGCTGTTTATCCGGACAAGGTTGTCCTTAGAACTAGGCCTTCCTTTCTTCCAAAGGTGGTTACTTTTCACATTGGTCAAACCATCACCTTGCCCACCTTTTTTCCGCCTCCGCATCCTTCTAAGGGGAAGGAGAGGCTCCACCGTCTGGATCCAAAACGTGCGCTTTCATTTTATTTGGATTGCACCAAACAATTCCGGGTGGATGACCAGCTCTTTGTTGGCTACGTGGGCACCAAATAAGGTCAGGCCGTGCACAAACGGACCATCTCTAGGTGGGTCGTTTTGTGCATTAAAGCTTGCTACTCTTTGGCAAAGAAGGAGCCTCCAGTGGGACTGCGCGCCCATTCCACCAGGGCGACGGCAGCGACCACTGCTTTGGGACGGGGAGTCCCCCTCAATGACATCTGTCAGGCAGCTACGTGGGCATCTTTGCACACGTTCATGAAATACTACTGCCTGGACAGCCAAGTCCGGAGAGACGGCTTCTTTGTCAGTTCTGTTCTCCAGGACTTTCTGGTGTGAACTTGGTTCGCAGATCCACCTCCGGGGTTGGTATTGCTGGGGTATCTATTCTAAGGTAAGGAATGTATAACTAATTCTCTTTCAGATGAACAAGTTACTTGCCTTCGGTAACAATATATCTGTAAGAGGCATAGATTAGTTATAGATTCCTTACCGCCCCACTCATCCTCCCCGTTCTGCGAACTGACTTCTAGAGTCAGGGAATCCCTTTCAGGGCCCTTGTTTTGTGCACCAGTGGTCGGTGTCTTGCATGGCTCTGCGCTTCTGGCGTGGAATGTCGTGTAAAGAACGGACGTCAGCGTGGAAGGGCGGCGTCTAAGTAGCTAGCTCGACATCATCCAGGCAACCACGATGCCGACTAACGCAGAGCCGACCGATGCCACCTTTCGACGCGCAGGGGTACTGCTGACACAAAATTCTCTGGATCCAGTCTGACGCCTGGGGGTAATTCTAAGATAAGGAATCTATAACTAATCTATGCCTCTTACAGATATATCGTTACCGAAGGTAGGTAACTTGTTCTTTAGTCACATTGTCATCTCGCGGTCAGAACCATAAAGTGCTTCCTGGTCATGATGGTCTCGTATACCTGTTGCAGCAGTGCCTCTCTGCAAAATGGTCACAGCAGAGGGTCAGATGGAAACTAGTGTTGGTAAAGGCCAGTGTGCGTCACACTGCAGTGGTGGAACAGCAACCATATGTTGCGGGTCAGGCCTTTTATAGACCCTGATTGACATGTCACCATCACCTTGGACGCGTCTCACGCTGGCTGGGGGGACTCCTCTCGATCAGTCCACAGTGCGGGCTGTGTGGACATCCCATCAGCAGAGCAATCACATCAACTTCTTCAAATGTTTAACGATTACCCTGGCCCTCAAAGCATTCCGCCCACTCATTCAGAGCAATGTAGTCCTAGTAAGGACAGACCACATGACCGCCATGTACTGCCTACAGAAGCAGGGTGGTGCTTACTTTCTTCTGGCTGGTGCAAAGATGGCAGAGTACATATCCATGGGTGGACAGTGATCTGGCGAACCTCCTTGGCAGAATAAATCAAATCCACAAGTGAGAACTCCACCCACTAGTCCTGCACCACTACTTTCAGTGTTGGAGTTATTTCAGACATAAGTCCTCTTTGCCACCCCTGAGAACGCAAAATGCGTTGGGTGCTATTAACTTAACACTTCCTCTTCCAGATCACTAGATTGAGCTGTTTGCTGTCTGGGTGACTGATCTGCCCTTAGTTCCTGGTGAGAAGGTCTGGCCTGTTGGCAAGCTTCTTGTGTGGACTAACTGACATCTCAAGGAGTGCGGAGTATCAAGACTGCCTAGACCCGGTGGGGGCTACATGGATGAGTGGGAAGTTTGCCTCATCTTCTGTACTCCAAAGGGAAAGAGCAAGAGCCGGTGGTTGAGGTATGCAGGTCCGGTGTTGTGGAGGGCTTTGTAGGCGTGCTTCAGGAGCTGGAAGGTGATTCATTTTTTGACAGGTAGCTAGTGTAGGTCTCAAGTGGCTGGTGATGTGGTTGTGGCGTGGTATGTTCTGGATGAGTGACTGAGGCATTTTGGACGTTCTGCAAGTTTTTTTTTAGTTTCTAGGTGGTGCCGGCGTAGTGAATTGCCGTTTTAGTCTGCTGCTGACGAGCTCATGGGTGACCGTTTTCCTGGACTCGGTGGGGATCTGCTGAGAAAGTGCCCTCTTTCTGCATGGTAGCCCCCACTTTTTGCTGAACTGCTGATGTGCTTTGACTGAGTGTGCCCTGGGCTCCTGCTAATCAGGTACCCAGGGCCTATGTTCTTTCCCTAAATCTGCATTGAAACCAAAAACCAATTGGCTTCTCTGGCCACAGGTGAGCCCCTGGTAAATGGTACCACAGGTACCCAGGGCACTGTGACCAGGGAAGACCTCTAAGGGCTGCAGCACTTATTGTGCCACCCTTAGAGGCCCTGTACCATTACACACACACACACTGCCTTTGCAGGCTGCGTGTCTTTGTGCAGAACAAAGTGTAGAGTCGACATGGCACACATCCCTGTGTGCCATGCCTACAACCCACTGCCCTGGCATAGGTCAGTCACCCCTCTAGCTTGGTGCACTATACCAGTGGTGAGGGTACAGGTGCATGAGCCATGTACCCCTACAGTGTCTAAGTCCATTCTTAGACATTGTAAGTGCAGTGCTGCCATTCGGAGTATGTGGTGCTGGGAGTTTGTCATTACGAACTCCACAGCACCATAATGGCTACACTGAAGTTTGGTAACAAACTTCTCAGCACATTAAACCCACACTGATGCCAGTGTGGGATTTAATGAATAATGCACACAGTGGGCATCTTAGAGATGCCCCCTGAAAAACTACCTACCACTAGTGTCCAGGCTGAGTGGCTGCTTTCAGCTGCCACCACCAGACATGTTTCTGGACCCCTGGGTCGAGAGCCTGCTGCTCTCGGGGACCTGAAACAATACACGTCCTGGGACAAGGTGCCAAGCCTCCTCCCTCAGGATGGGCAAGGTTCACGAAGGGGAAGCTTCAAAGGCTTGCCGCCTTTGTTTTTTGTTTTTTTTGACGTTTTTCAATAAGCATTTATTGAACACTCGTCATTCTAGTGTAAAATAGGTGTGCTGAAACAACCACTAGGCAGAAACAGATATAAAGGATTAGAAGCACTAAGAAGGTGAAAGGATGGTAGATCTCTACCATTCTGCTATAATCATGAACATAGGCAAGTACATAAAATACATGACAATAAAATGCGTACTCCTATGATGCTACACTAACTAGATGTTTTTTAAAAAATATTTGTTTATTTAGATTTTAACAAACACAAGTTACAATCTATGGGCAAACCATACAGTGTACAGATTGTTGAGTCTGATCAGATACAAGTTACAATTACATATCTTGGCATTTGCCCCACACATGACCCACCTTCAATGCAGAATGCCCAGAGAGACTAGAGAAAAGCCAACAGGATCAACTCATACAATAATGAAAAGGAAAAGAAAAAACAGTGCAATGCAGTGCAGCATTATACATTAGGTCATTGATTATCGTCCATTAGTTTAGGATCTTGATGAATTAATACCTACGAGCCAGTACTACATTCACAGAAGGAAGGGGCTATCCCACAGTGGGGTGTTGTAGCGTAAAGCATGTGAACGGGGCCCAAAAGTCTTGAGGCAGAGAGGCCTCTGGGAGTACTTCGCATATGCGGCCAATTGTTCTTTATAATAAGTAATCTTTCAACCATTGCGACACTTTTGGTGCGAGATTCCCTCCCCCGTGCTTAGCTACTAATCGTTTCGCCAGTAGGGCAGTGACAGCAACTATGCGCCTATTACAGGGCTTTAGTTTTTTCACCAATCCCAATAAGCAAATCTCAGGCACGCCGTCCAATACCTCGCCTACAATCGCCGTAAGTGTGCGAGTTACATCTATCCAGAATCCATAAACCGGACCACATGTCCAAGCCAAATGTACAAAGTCTGCTCCATCCAACCCACATCTCTCACAACGGGCATCCTCTCGCAATCCATATCTTTGCAGTCTCAACGGCGTATAATTTATTTGGTGCAGAAACTTGAAATGAATAATGCGGAGGTTGCAATTTGCCGTTAGACGGCCCGTTGGCGCACAGCATTCCACCCAATCCTCCCAAGGTAGCGGGCTACTCAGCTGCTCATTCCATTTATCCAAAGAGTAAGAGCTCTGCACCTCTGTCTCGCTTTGCGAAGTCGTATACAGCCTAGTAATGAGGCCTTTAGACTCCTCTATTGATATCGCTACTTGCAAGGCTTTCAACATTTTCGGCTCCTCTGGGAAACATGGGTCGAGCGCCCTAACAGCCATACGCAGTCTGGTATAAACAAACCGCTGCATCACAGACTGTTGAGGCCCAGACGTAAAGTTGTCAAATGAGATAAACTGGCCATCCGTGTACATGTCCCCCATTTTGGTAATTCCCACCTCTGATAATGTGCTTAGAGCCCCCGCCTCATGAGTAACCGAGATTCCTGGATGTGCCTCGAGTGGCATAGAGGGTGCATATATGTTGTGTAAACCCGCCCGTTTACTCAAAGCCCCCCATGCCCTGTCAGTGCATGCAACAGTGTCAAAATCTTTCTCATCCTTTAAAGTCTTATACTGCAAGACCATAGCCGTCAGTGGGGTCGGATACACAGCATCCGCCTCTACTGCTAGGTGCGGGAGATAGCGCTGGGGAAAGAACCAATAATGTAAAAATTGGTCTTGTGCGCAAAGGTAGTATAAGCGCATGTCCGGAGCTTCAAACCCCCCCCCCTAAGTGTCAACGCTAGCGTTTCCCAGGTACATCTTGGCGTTTTTCCAGCCCACACCATCCGTAACAGGCAAGACTGTATGGCCTGGAAAGTGGCTCTGTTGAACTTTAAAGGAATGTTTACAAACATGTATAACAATTTAGGGAGAATAGTCATTTTGGTTACAGCTATCCTATCAGCCAGTGACAAGGGGAGCCTGGTCCATCGGGCAACCTGCTCGTTTAGTTTGGTGATCACCCGGCCGTAATTCATAGTGATCACGGTATCAGGGTTCCGGTGTACCCAGACTCCCAAGTATCGCACTGGATCATCTGACCAGCTGAGCGGAAACTCCAGCTCGACTTGTTCGGTACAGTTTGTGAGCGGGAACACTGTAGACTTGCTCCAATTAATGCCAAGACTGGAGAATCTCTCGAAGCACACACATTCTCTCAAAAGGGGTGCCAGGTATTGTGCGGGGTCTTTGACGTATAACATCATGTCATCCGCGTATAAGGAAATTGCCAGAGGCCTCTGTCTGAAACCCAAGGCCGCCGCGGCATGTCACTGCTGTATCTTACAAGCCAGGGGCTCCAAAGCCGAAGAAAATAACGGGGATAATGGGCATCCCTGCCTAGTGCCCTATAAATAGCTATTGGATCAGAAACCACCCCATTTACCCGTATCCTGGCTACCGGTCCATTATATAAAAGCCGCACCCATTGTAGAAAAAATGGCAGGATCCCCATACGCTGTAATACCACCAACATGTAATCCCATTGCAGGGAGTCGAAGGCCTTGGTCGCGTACAAGAGCACAGACGCCGCCGGAAACTCTGCATTCAACTGGTCTAGAACAGCAAAAATTGTGCGTAGGTTATGTGTAGTGGAACGTTTGGGTATGAACCCAGATTGATCCGGCAATACCAGCTTGGGGACCAGAGGCAATGACCTATTGGCAATTATTTTAGCTAAAATTTTGATATCCTAGTTAATCATAGATAGGTCTGTATGACTCGCATCTGTTGGCTACTTTATCAGGCTTTAATAGTGTGACAATTAGAGCTTCCCGAAGAGAGGGGGGGAAGGATACCCATCTCGTATGCTTCAGCATATACCTCTAACAATCGGGGGGCCAGTATGTCCACATATGCCTTATAGAACTCGCCTGGTAAGCCGTCTTACCCTGCCGCTTTGCCATTGGGTAGTGACATTATAGCCTCTCTAACGTCCTCTACTGTAACAGGCTGCGTGAGATATTCACGCTGACCGCGCGATAGCCAGCCTAGCGCGATATCATCGAGGTAGTGTATAAGGTCCGCTTCTTCCAACGGTGCTACAGGCCCATAGAATTCAGTAAAAAACTGCTGGAACACCTCACTAATGCCCGAGATGCTTTCCTGGGGGATGGAGTCTTTATCTAACAATTCTACTATATGCTCTTGGCAGATAGGCGACCAAAGCTTTCCAGCCAGAGCTCGGCCTGATCTTCCTCCTCGCCATATTGCCTAGTGACTCACCTCCTGGACCTATGCTGTGACTCCTGCTCGGCTGTTTCATCATACTCTGAGAGAGTCCCTGATCTGGGCCAGCAGCGCGGGATTTGATGAACGTGCATACTCCCATTCCAGCTTGCGTATCTTGCCTTCCAGCATACTCAGCCTGGATCTTAGCGACTTTAAGACACCAGCTTGGGCCCCAATGCATTCCCCCCGGATTGTAACTTTGAAGGCCTCCCACAGTGTACCAGACCCCTCTCGACTGTGCCCTTGTTCTCGGAGAAATAATTAGTAATGGCCTCCCCAATCTTGGAGCAGAACACCTGATCCAACAGTTCAGTTGGTTGAAGACGCCATTGGAAAGCTGGCTTCAAAAAAGATGGCACCTGCAGCTCCAGCATCACAGGGGAATGATCCGATAGTGTCCTAGCAAGATGGCGGACCGACGCAACCCAGGCACTGACTACCTGCCAGTAGTCCAATCTGGACCACGAGCTGTGTACAGTAGACACAAATGTGCCCTCCCTGGCCGTCCAATGCACGTGTCCGCAGTAAGCCCAGTCACGTAGTTCGGCAGGAAAGTGGGCACAGGAGCACACCGAGGCAGCACAATCATGCAAACACTAGTATTCCAATATGAGCGCGTGCTCCAGTCTCTCCACCTAAGCCCAAACCCAACCTGGCCTCCGTCCCAGGGCAGCTGCGGTGTTCTCAAGGAGAACTGTCCCACCAGTGCTGCGTGCCAGTCAAAGATTGCCCCCAAAGGAGATGTGGGTCGCCGTGCGCGGCCTACGCAGCAGAATTCAGGCCGCAGGTTCAGGGTACGCCTTGAGGGCCCCTCCAATGTCCAGCACACTTTGCCCCTTTTGCTCTTTAGTAAGTAGAAAGTAGAGCCAACCCGAGTGCCGATCACTGCAGAGTATGGGATAATGCTCTTCAGCCCGCTTTATCGCTAGGGCCCTCCCGCAACACCACGCCAGGCAACAGTCGGTGGTTCAGGGCCCCAGCCATTAATGAAGGGCGCAGGCCTCGCAGCAGGGTCTACGACTCACCCAGCCGCTCGTCGGGCCCGCCCAGCCACATCATCCAGGCCGCACACACTTATCTGAAGCCCCGGAGGCCAATCCGTTAGGTCGCCGACCGCCGCATCTTCAGACTGCCAGCGAAGCCTAACACGGGAGCCAGCAGCTGCCGCTCACCCAGCCGCGACCGCCTCACAGCCTGTGCCGCCAATCAGGCACAGCTATCTCCGGGCACCGGTTCAGGGGGTCGACGCCTGGGCACCACCTCAGGGTCACTAGCTCCGGCCACGGCAGTGTTCGCATGCAGACCGCCGAAACTTGGCCTCCAACACCTCAGCGCGCCGCCATGTTGTCTGCCGGCCCGAAGCGGGAGCGACCCACGGCTCTCCAGACAGGCTCGCAACAGAGCTCCTCTTCTGTGACACTCTCGGGGTCTTTACGGCGTTGCGTCCCCCACCGAAATGGGGCAACGGATGGCAGATTTAGAGCAGGATAGTGGACGGATAGTACGTTTGGCCGGCGGAGCTGCACTAAGGCACAGCCATCTTGCCGTGCGCCCTCTAGCGCCCCCGGCTTGCCGCCTTTGTGAGCCCCTAAATCTAGTATTTAGGGGCACCCCTGAACCTTGCTTCCTCAGACAAGAACCTGCAAGAAGAAAAGGACTGAACAGCCATGCCGAAGCGAACAAGAGGACCCCCACTGACTTGGCCCCAGCCCTACCGGCCTGTCCCCACCTCGAACTTGCTCAAGCGAAATCCCGGTGTGTCCTGCAGCCAGCAACCTCAAGAAACCCGGAGGACCTGCCTCCCTTCAATCCCAAAGACTGTCTCCAGTGAACACCGGATTTGTTCAAACACCAGACTCCAGCTCCGCAAGGATCCGCGAGTTTGCACCACTCTGCACCAGACGCCCATGGCCTGAGTTCGAGTGGCCCAACACCAAAAGGAGGTCTCCCCGGCGATCCTGACCCGAGATCCGGCGACCCCTGACCTGCCTCAAGCCTCCAGCCGAAGCCTGCAGCCTCAAACCGGAAGCTCCCCCCCCTCCCCCCAACCGCGACCTGGAGCTGGTAAGAAAATCCGACCCTAAAAGGCACCCCTGCACTAGACACCCCACGGCCTTGGGTGGCCCAACCGACGGTGCCTAACCAACGCCCAAGATCCCAACTAAACTCTCCAAGTGGTGGTCGCACCCAGAAGACCGTCAACCCCGAGCCTGCAGTGGTTTTGCAAACCGGAGACTCCCCATTGAAAGCTACAGGGCTTCCGACGCCAAAACAGCACTCTGCACCCGGATGCCCCAATGCCGCTGAGGGTGCATCTTCTGTGCTGGCCTAAACCTCCATTTGCCCTGAGCTTAAGTCCAGGAGCTTTGCTCCCACAACCCAGTGGCCTGCTCGTCAGCAGCCACCAACCGGAGGCCCCCTATCCCCCATTGGATAACATTGGGCCTCAGCACTCTGCACCCGGCTGCCCTACTGCCGCTGAGGGTGTTACAAGAGTGCATCCTTGGCCCTGGGGGACCCCTGAGTGTGGAGTTGGAAAACCTAAAGAAATTCTTTAAAATTATACTAAATAAAAAAAATCGCTTTTACTTACCTGTTTACAGAAAATGTCCCAGTGCAGTATCCAGGCATTCTGCACTGTGTAAGAAAAGTAATCTCAAAAGTAACTTACCTGTAATTTTGCTAAAAATCCTATACAAAGTATATGTACTGTATTCTGAAAAGCATTGCATTCAGTAACACTACTGTAATCAAATCAAAGTACATTTACAATTCAAACTACTTACAAACTGCATTACTACTGTAAAGTATTGCTTACCTGTGCCAGGCTTGCTTGGTTCTAGAAAATAAAATAACTAAAAGAATATTTTCATACAAAAATAATTGGTCTGAAGTTCAGTCTTTGAGTGTGTGAATTCATTTGCTGACTGAGTGTGTACAACAAATGCTTAACACTGTCGTCTGATAAAGCCTTACTGCTCGACCACACTACCACAAATAGAGAGTGAGATGCTATCTGCTTTACCTCTGTCTACTTTGGGTTCCACTGGACTCTGTGCACACTATACCTCACTTTGGCATAGTATATACAGAGCCAGCTTCCTTCTTCAACTTAAAGATTTTGTGAAGAAGGTGGAGCATGTGGAAGGAGGACAAAACGGCGTTGATTTGGTGGTTCATAGAGCGAGCATTCCAGGATGATTAGGTTTTGTGCGTGGCCCATGGGTGTTTGGGGGGACGGGGGGGGGAATGCCGGTCTGAGCGCTGCGGGCCAACCAGTCGTCCTAGGTGGAGGACCCTCATGGTGGTCTCTTTTTCACCTTAACCAGAAAAGAGCTTCAAGGTTTCTTTCCCCAGCCTGAAGTGATGGCTCAATGAGAGCTCCATGCCCTGGATGTTAAATATGTTCTCATGTTTTACAAAGACAGAACCAGACCCTTCCACAAAGCAGACCACCTGTTTGTGGCATTTACAAAACCCCACAATGGCCAGCCTATTTCAAAGGCAGGCATTGCCATAGTTTGATGTAGCCAAACATTCTCTCATAAAGCAAAAATAGCCCTCCCTGTCGCACTCAAGGCATGCTACTTGGAAAAAGGCAGCAAATATTGCCTTTTTGGAAAATATTCCCCTAGCTGACATACGTAAAGTAGCAACTTTATCAAACCCACACGTTTACTAAACAATATTGTATGTATATCCAGCAAGCCAACCAGCTATGATTGACCAGGTGGTCTCCAAAGAGCCTTGTTTCAGACCTCTGCATTAATAATAACAGCATTTGTAGAGCGCAACCGCTACCTCAAGCAGGTGTCCCGGCGCTTTGCGGTCAAGCGTGTGAGGGGGTCCAACCAAGGTGCTAGCCTTGGCTGAAAAGCCAAGTCTTTAAGGTCTTTCTGAACTCACGTTCAGACTAAATCACGCATATGGGAAGGCAGGGAGTTCCAGAATCTGGCAGTCACCCCTGTGAAGGACCTGCCTCCTATGCGGGACTTAGCATAGTGAGGTACACAGAACAGGTGCTGGGAGTTGGATCTAAGCAAGCGTTTTTGTTGATATAGGCAGAGCCGATGCTTAAGATATCTAGGGCTGCTATCTTGCAAAGCATGAAAGGCCAGAGTCAGGGCTTTGAACTCTATCCTTTTTGCTACAGGTAACCAATGAAGTTGTCTGATGTGCGGAGAGATGTGGTGACTGAACAGAACTCGTTGAATTAATATTGCTGCCGCATTCTGTACCATCGGCAGCGTCTTGATCAGATAGGCAGGCAGTCCCAGGTAGAGACAATTTGCGTAGTCCAGCCGAGATGTCACTGTGGCGTTGACTATGACCCTTCAACAATCCTCTGGAAATAGATGCAAGAATTTCCTCAGATTTACTCAGCATGTAAAGCATGAGGATGATATATGATGGACTTGGGCCGAGAAAGAGGTCCGTATCCCATTTGACGGCCAGGTTTTTAGCCGTGCTTGCCGGTATAGGTGGCGACCCCATTTCTACTGGCCACCAAAGTCCAGCGGGAGGAGGAGATGCCTGCCGAAGAACAGAACCTCGGTCTTGTCCGCATTCAGTTTTAGGCTGTTATCCATCCAACATGAAATGTCCTTCAAACACCCCTTAAATCTAATAAAAGAATCAGCAGAGTGATCCTTAAAAGAAAACATCAGCTGGGTGTCATCCGCATAGTAAACTGCCTTCACTTCCCAGGAAGCAATGAGAGAGAAAAGTGGCGTCAGATAGGTGTTGAATAGTAGTGTGCTCAAGGCCGATCCCTGAGGCACCCCGCACCACAGTGGCTTAGGTTCCGATTGATGGGGTTGGAGAAAGACCCTTTGAGAGCGGTCTTTAATGTAGGACTGAATCCAGGAGAGTTCCATCCCCCACAGGCCCAGCAGTTTGAGTCTGTCCAGTAGGATTGGGTGCGCAACTGTGTCGAATGCTGCGGACAGGTCTAAAAGTACCAACATCGCTGACGCTCCAGCGTCTCAGTACTAAAACCATT
Source organism: Calotriton arnoldi (assembly GCA_963921515.1). Taxonomy (NCBI): domain Eukaryota; kingdom Metazoa; phylum Chordata; class Amphibia; order Caudata; family Salamandridae; genus Calotriton; species Calotriton arnoldi. Next base: position 702,593 of record CAWUFW010008068.1, read on the forward strand.
CCGAAAACCGGACTGAGTGTCATGGAAGATGTCGTGCCCTTCTACAAAATTGGTGAGTTGCGTTGTACCAGCTTTTCCAGCATCTTTGCGGGTGCTGGCAATAGTGAGATCGGGTGGTAGTTGCTAAGCTCCGACGGGTCAGCATTCAGCTTTTTCAAAAGGGGCAATAACAAAGCATGTGTCCAAATATCAGGGAAAATGCCGGTGGAAAGCGAGGTATTCCAAATGCGATTCAAAACAGGGTTAATCAGGTGAGCCAATGTCCTCAACAACTTCGGGGGCACATTAGCCACATGCAAGCCACCGATTGGGGAGGGGCACTTCTTTACGGTCTATGCACAGCATGTGTATCTACAGCAATACGTTCTCAGAACGGAAAATGTTACATACCTTGTAAACTTCTGTTTGTAGCGTGTGGTGCTGTAGATTTACTAGAACCTACCCTCCTCCTTGAAAGTATGTGGCTTTGATCACAGATCTCGTCTCTCTCCTGACTAAACTTTTGCAATACACATGCATACTAAATCCTATTCACTCACCATTCCATACCACTGTGCAAAAAAAAAAAATCTAACATTGTTTTGGAGCCCGTTTGCATTGCCTACTAAGAGGAGTCGCGCTACCTTGTGAATCGAAACAGTTCGAAGAAAAACAACTTGCTAAAGTTGAATCCAACACAAAATGGCAGGACTATGCAGAGCATGTGAATCAACAGCACTACACACTACAAACAGATGCTTACAGGGGAGGTAATTCTTTTTATACTTTAAAATCTATATCAGATATAGCTATAGATGGATATAGGTGGATTTTTGTTGACCTTCTGCTTCTTCCTACCACAGCATAGAGCCTTGAGTTACAAATCTACTGTGATTTTTTTTTGCACATGTATAGTGCCAGTCAAAAAAACTGTTTAACAGTAAGGTTGAACACATTTCCATGACTGCTACTGTGTATATTAGAAATGTGATTACAAGTGTTCCACAGTAATTAAGGCATTTTTTGAAAGTTGATGGTGTAATTATTTTTTTAAATCTTAATATTGTATACATATGTGGACCTTTTATTCCACCATCTTTGTCCCTTAGGCTGCTCAGTCACTTAACGTTTGCTCCCTTCCACACATACATCAATGGATCAACCTGCTTAAGTCATGTGAAACAATAACTTTGATTAACTTAATCTTTCTTGTATTCATTTATACTCAACTTAAAATAAAGACCTGCCCCCACCCTGCTAGGTTAGATGTTTGAAGGAGCTTCTGTTTGCCCATGAATGCTAGGACGCATATACAGTAGTGTCATTACTTCAATTAAAATCAAACAATGTATTTACATTTGTAAAATACTCATCATGAATAGCTTTGGCACTTTAACCTGTGGAAAAACACATCATTAAAATTGTGTATAAACATTTATATATTGAAACACCCACTCAGCTTTTCAACGGTCATTTAAACCACTAGCATACGACTCGAGGGACACCTAGTAACCACTTGAGTTACTGCAGCTTCAGTGAAGAATTTTCGATCTTTGGCATCGGACTTATGAAGGACCTCTAGTAACTACTCAAGGTACTGCTGGTTTTAGAATGCTTTACCAACTTCAAGAAAAAAGCCGTAGAATACATTTTTGCCCCCGCCAGGCACTGCTTAGGACTCCACATATGACTTGTTTTGACATAATTTATGACATCCGTGACATCTCAAATGGCTAACCTTTGGGTTTTTTTTCCCGTTAAAAAAAAAAAAATATATATATATATATATATATATATATATATATATATATATATTGTATATATCACTTAGTGGCAACGTAGTTGTAGTTAGGTCTGCTTATCCATAGACATAGCATTTTTAGGTTTGCATATAACTTTGGCCCCATTTGACGAATCTTCATGAAATGTGGCCAAAAAACGTTCATCCACCTGAACTACTTCCTGGGAAGTTTATGGGTGCGAGATAAGAAAATGGGGAGGGGATCTCAAAACACAAAATGCCTATTCATTTTCCATAGGCTTCTTTAGACAAGGCTACAGCAAAAAATCTGAACGGAATTACATCAAATTGGGCAGGAAGCTAGATCTTGGTCCACAGATTGTGCATTTTGTGATATGTAAGTTATGTAATTTAAGAAATTAAGGGTAAAAGATAATTGTGTAATTTGGCAGTTGGGCTCGCAAGAGTCTCCGAGACGCTCATGGGAGCGCCAGTTTAAAAATAGAGCGTTTTGATTGGCCAAGGGAGCTTTATTTCTGTTGCTGGCAGCCAATCGGAGCGCTCACTCCTGTGGGAGTCTGACTCCTGCAGGATCAAGGTGGCCCAACGCAAATTAAGCTGCTTTGGCCAATAAGAATGCTCTATTTTTAAACTGGTGCTCCTTCAGGTCTCAAGACTCTCACAGACCCAACCATCAGATATACAATTAGTTTTAACCTTAATTTCCCATAAACTACTGAATGGGTTTACACCAAATCACAAAAAGCACAATCTGTGGTCCAAGATCTAGTTTACTGCCAAATTTGGTGTAATTCTGTTCGGCAATTTCTGTTGTAGCCACTCCTGGAGAAGTCTATGGAAAATGCATGGGAATTTTGCATTTTGATACCTGCCCCTTTTTCTCGGCCCCAGCTTGATGGATCTTTCTGCACCTTTTCATGCACATAGAGGTGCACCTTTTTGGAAATGTTTGTGGTGTTTCGTCAAACGGTGCCTTAGTTATTAGCAACACAAATGTTTTCTCTGTGGTACAGCTGACCTAACATAACTGTCTAGTGGATGTCCCCAGGGCCGGAGAAGACTTGGGGAAGGGAGGCCGCCCGGTCCCCCTCCTTTTTATGGAAAAAAGATCCTGGTTAGTCGGGTCCCCTCGGGGAGGGGAGCACACAGCCAGACTCTCCTTTATATAAAAAAAAAAAAAAAAAAAAAAAAAGGTGCTGCGGCCAACCCTCTCGCCGTATGCGGCGTGGGTTGGCTTTACGTTTGGTATTGAAACTGTTAAAAACGCTATCATTCACTGAAAAAAACAAAGGTTAAAATAAAGTAATTAGGTTAATGTCGGTGACAAAATTAACGTTATGAACTGGAAAAAACCCACAGAAAATCCCAAGATCTAGTTAGAGCTAGCTATAACTTTCTCACCAGCCATTCAGTACTTATAACCTCACATATTACATCACTCATGACCTGTTATATGACCTCATTTATGACATCACTGACATCTAAAATTACATCATTTAATGACATTCTTCACCTTTCCTTGATTACTTTTGCAGCACTCTGGGGCGAATTATTAAGGTAACACAGGAAGTGATCGACTACCGGGAGTGGATTAGGAAAAAATGGGGAAGCAAAGTAAATGAATCATCCGATCTGCTGGGTAAGTACTTAACTATTACCCACTTTTTTAAACTTCCTTTTAATTTTTCTTTAGTGAAAATATTTCTGTTCATCATGGGATTGTCTTAAGTACGTATGAGCTCTCTGCCTGTGTGGGACCCGTGACAACTTTTTAAAAACAAATTCACTTAATTTGTGTAAAGCAAAAACTCCTGGACCAAAACATTTTTTTATAAACCCTTTATTTGAATTTCTTTCACATGTAGGAAACATTGTGTATACTTAATTGTCATGTAAAACCATTCAAAAGCTTTCATCCATTGCAGCGTTTATATATCCAATAAGGTATATACATCCAGAATTGAGCTCTGCGAATGCCATCCAGTTGAGAATCCTAGGATCCCTCAGTTTGAGTGTTAAGTCTACCGGTCGCCCCTCTTCATTACCAGGTGTGCAACCCCTTCCCAGTACTCTTGAATTACCTCGAAAGCCCAAACTGCACGTAAAGACTCCTATTGCAGAGTGGCAAATAACATTGGCCTACCAACCTTCTAGAGATGCTCAGTGTTTTAAATGACTGTGGAGTTGTGTGAACCAAATGACTAGTAGCTTGGCAGATGTGGCAAAGTCTCTTGGAGCCATCTGTGCTTCCCTTCACTCACCCTCTCTCAACTGACCCAGGTCTTGATTCAAAAGGATTGCAGCTTTAGGAATAGGGTGTGTATTTATTAAACTGTACAATTAGTTTCAGGATATCCGGTCCTGCTCTGTTAAACCTGTAACAAATTTGCACTATAATTGGATATACTTGGGCAGATTTACTAAATCTTTGATGTAGTCCTTAAAGTTATGTCTTGGATGTCTCAGATTTATAGAACTGAGATAAGTGGAGTTAATATACTTTGCTTGACTTAGCAAAATACTTCATATGTCCTCCTTCCCAAATGTTGCTTATCTCGGAGATCCCAATACGTTCCCATGACCGTTAGCAACATAGATTAATAGTGCTCCTAACCATTTGCCCTGCCACAGTAGGAATTTCCTGAGTTAAATTGTCCACCTTTCCTTTCCAGAGTAGGATCTTGCACCAGCAGTGTAACACCCCTTTGATAACCGATGAAAAACTGTTATTTGCGACCTATTAAGGAAATCTATTAAGTCAGGCACTTGGAATACGTCCATCTCTAGTCAGAGCTGGGTCATCCGACAAGCTAATTGTTTACAAGAAATAGCTGGTTGGTCCAATAATAGAGTTCCATGTCCGCCATACCTAAACCACGTCTTGCACCAACTGTTAACTTGTTAAATGCAATCTTGAGTCTTGCCTACTGACACACATATTCTATATAGTGTTAAAGTGTGCAGGTTGTCATAATGGCGATTTTGCAGAGTACAGTATCTAGGGTGTTCATTTTGAATAGATTGAATAGGTCTACAGTACCACAAATATTATTCATTAACCTGTTCCAGCTGACTAGGTCTCTCTGCAGTCTTCTTAACCAGAATATTGTTACAAGCTTCCAGCATAACATGTTATGTTACATTAATTGGGACTTATAAAGCGCATAATCACCAGCAGGTCTCTTAGCGCTAAGAGAGAGTAGCTAGAAACCCCACCATCGGCTGACTGTTCGTACCCCGGTCAAAGCGTGTGTTGTTCCCAGGCCTCTGTGAATAAGAGGGTCTTAAGTTTTTTCCTAAATGGGAGGAGGGCGGTTTCCTTGCATAGGCTTTCTGGTAGCTTGTTCCACAACTGTGGGATCAGGACAGAGAAGGCTCGCCCGCCTTTAGTAGTTGTGTTGAACCTTGGACAGGCCAGCCACCCTGCTTCGGACGACCAGAGGGTACGTCCTGGGACATTTATTTTATTTATTTTATTTTTATTTTTTATAGAGCGCGAACTTGACCCGTTAGGGTATCAGAGCGCTTTACAGGAAACATAGAAATGTACAATAGGCATACCTCCCCAGGCGCTCCTTAATGTATACTGGAGCATGTCCATGAAGGGCTTTGTGGGCGATGTAAAGGCCCTTGAACCTGGCTCTGTTTGACTGGGAGCTAGTGCAGCTGCTGCAACAGGTGTGGCACGTGCGCGTCTTGGGAGCTTGAAGATCAGCCTAGCTGCATCGTTCATGGATACTTGCAGCTTGCCTAACAACTTTTCAGGAAGTCCAATATACAGGGCATTCCTGTAGTCCAGGCGGGACACAATCATTGCAGACACCACCATCCGCAGAGTGGAAAACGAAAGGAGAGGTGCCAGTTTCCACAGTTGTCTCAGCAGGCCCACACAGGTCCCGACCACAGTGGACACTTTGTTCGACAGGTTGAGCTTAGCATCTATTTTGATGCCTAGGCTCTTTACAACTGTAACTGGTGTGGGCTTGGCACCCAACTCTTGTGGCCAAAAGAGGTTAGTCCAAGGGTTGCTTCCCGTGGTGATGGCTAGGACCTCTGTTTTGTCAGGATTGACTTTGAGTGAGTTGGCTGTCATCTAGTTGACTGTATGCCTGAGGATACTTTGCACGTGCGAATGGGCTTGGGAGGAGCTGTCAATTTGACAGATTGTGTCATCTGCGTAATTGAACACCTGACAATCCATACGGGCCAGAGCTGCCACCAGTGGCCGGAGATAGATGTTGAAGAGTAGTGGAGATAGTGCCGAACCTTGTGGGACTCCGCAGGTCAGTGGCCCTTTATCGGACACGCAGCCAGCCAGTTGGATCTTTTGTGTCTGATCTGTCAGAAAGGAGGAGATCCATTGATGTACCACCCCACAGATGCCCATGTCCAGGATGCGGGCCAGGAGTTGATCGTGATTGACCGCATCGAACGAAGCTGTGAGGTCTAGCAGAATTAAGGCACACTGCTTCCTGCTGTCGGCCTTGAGCCTGAGCTCATCCAACACCGACAGCATCACCTGCTCTGTGCTGTGGTGGGCCCTAAAACCTGCCTGCCGCACCTGGAGTAGCTGTTGTTTCTCAATGAATAGAGAGAGGGTTTTAAGGACGTGCTGTTCCACTACTTTAGCCAAAAAGGGGAGCTGCGATATGGGCCTATAGTTCTTCAGGTTAGCAACGTCTGCCCCTGCCTTTTTCAGCAGGGGGGTTACCCGGCTTCCTTGAAGTAAGTGGGGACCCTCCCAGTTTCCAGAGATGAATTAATCAGGGCGAGAATCTCTCCATCACTGGTAGAGCCATTTTGAACACCCTTGGTGGACATGGGTCCGCTGGCGATCCAGACTTAATACGAGCTGTAATGTGGGACAAGGAGTCTTGGTCTAACCTCGGAAAGGAGGAGAGAGACTTGCTATGGTCGCATGGCGGTTCTTCCATAACCAGGGGGCTCTGACTGGTATGGGTGCTGTATGTCAGTTAGGATGTCCCTGACCTGGTTTAGGAAAAAGGTCTGGAACCTGTTGCAGTCTTCCGGGCTGGCAATTGTTTCCTGCTCCTGCTTTTGACTGAGTTCCTTTATATTCTTAAGGTTTCTTTCTGCTTATCAGCCTCCATAATCCTGGCCTCGTAGTACTCGCCCTTTCTTGCCGTAATTACTTTTTTGTATATGGCTGCCATGGCCCTATATTCCTTGAGCACCTCTGGGTCGTATGATTTGCACCACTGCCTTTCGTGTTGGCGTAGGCTTTGTTTCTTTTTCCTCAGTGAACCAGAGGGCCCCCTTACCCTTGTTCCTCACCCTTTCTCTGCAGGCGGGTGCCACCATATTGATGGCAGCTCTCAGCCGGTTGGTGAGGGACTCACTCTCCTGATCAAGGTCCTCCGGCTATAACCTCCTATGAGAGTTTCCTCTCAGAGCATCCCCCAGGCCTCCTGCCTCAATTTTGCTCAACCTTCGCACTACTCTCCACTCCGGGGGAGGTTGCATGGGTCGCCTGGCCTGGGGGGGGAGGATCAGGAACTTGATCAGGTAGTGGTCCGACCAGCTGCAGGGTCAAACGTCAGTCAGCCTGGCCGGTGGCTGAGTGGTCCAGATGAGATCTAGGGTGTGTCCCTTAATATGGGTGGGGGAGTCCTCAAGCTGTTGTAGCCCCATTGTGGCCATGGCTTTCTCCAACTGGCTGGCCTGTGACTCTCTGGGTATCTGGTCCCAGTAGTAGTTGAAGTCCCCCACCACCAGGAGTAGTTGCTACAGTGAGCGTAGGTCGGTGACTATTTCAGTTAGTAGGTCGTTAATCTGAAAGAGACACGTTAGTGATAGATTCCTTACCATAGATTCCTTACCTTAGAATATCCCCAGGCGTCAGGCTGGATCCGGAAAGTTTTGCGTAGCAGTACCCTTGCGCGTCGGTAGGCGGCGTCGTGCGGCTCCGCGTCCGTCGTCGGCGTCGTGATCGCCGGGATGACGTCGCGGGCAGTACTTAGGCGCCGCCCCTGCGCGCTGACGTCAGTTCTTCTTTTCCGCGCCAGTAAGCGCAGATCCGGGAAGAGCAGTGCCCTGGTCAATTTTTGACCATACTTTTTGGTGATTTTTCACTTTTTTTTTTTTTTTTTCCAGCCTTCAGGTGTCGTAGGGATGCCCGGCTTCAAGCGATGCGGCGCCTGTGCGCGGATGATGTCCGTCACCGACCCGCATTGGGAGTGTCTCTTCTGCCTCGGCCGAGGCCACGACACCGAGTCTTGTCCCGAATGCCAGGCCCTCAACCCGAAGGCTTTGCGAGAGCGGTCTCGAAAGCTCCTCGAGGCCCGGCATTCGGCTCCGCGGAAGCCCCGGTCGCGTGAGAGGTCCAGGGGTCGCTCGCGGAGTGCACACCGGTCGTCGGCGTCGAAGTCTTCTTCGTCCGGTAAGTCTCGACACAAGAAGTCCAAGAAGCATCGTCGCTCTCGGACTTCGCCTCGCCGATCTCGCGACTCGGCTGAGGCCCCTCCCGGCACCGTCCCCGCCCCGCGGCCCCGGACTTGCCTGTGGAGTCGCCCCCGTCATACCCGCCCTTCCCGGGTTCGGGGCGGATCCGGCCAAGGTACAGGAGTTCCTGTCGGCCATGGCCCGCCTCTTCGGGCCTTCAGGCCCCTCCGGTGCGCCTTCGGGCCCCGCGGGCCCTGATGGGGTTGATCCGGCGTCGCCGGCGGCTCCGGCCCGGCGTCGCCCGAGCCTCCAGCCTCGATCCCGGCTCCGGCTCCGGCCCCGGCCTCGATCCCGGCTCCACGACCCCCATCGACGCCGGTCGACCTCACGACACCTCCGCCGGCGCCGATGTCTCCGGTGCCGTTCTCGACGCCGCCCTGGGCTCCGGGCGGCGTCGTCCCCAGTTCCTTCCGGCTCCGGACTTGGACCCGGAGCGACGTCGCTCGACGCCGGCTCCGGCGCCGATGGGACCTTGGGTCCCAAATGTCCCTCCTCCTCCTTATTTTGAACCAGAGGAGGACCAGGAGGACTGGGAGGGGTCTGATGACCCTCTGACACGCAACTGTCAGTATGATGAGGACTGGACAGAGAGTCTAGGGGAGGCCAGTGGTCTGGATACTTCTCCTGACACTGGCATGCTGTCTCCTCCCGTGGCTACGGAGGAGGGGGCCAATTCTGGTACGGTGTTGCGTAGGGCTGCTGGGGCCTTACGTCTCCAGCTCCCTACTTTGACGGTCAAGCCTAACATCTTGACAGAGGTGCTTCAGCCGGCAGCCTCCTCTGCGGAGACTGTGCTGCCGTTTAACGACGCCCTCACGGACGTTCTTTTGGGCGCCTGGTCCAAGCCCAACACAGGGGCTCCTGTGGATCGGAACGTGTCACGACGCCATCGCCCCGCTCCGGGCGACCCCCTGTTTCTTTCTGTCCACCCCACTCCTGAGAGCTTGGTTGTCCAAGCCTCCGCTTCCCAAACCGCCTTCCCTACCGCTCCTCCGGATAGGGAATCCAAACGCCTGGATCAGTTTGGGAAGAAAGGTTTTTCTTCCTCCAGTGCTGGCTTGCGGTCCGTTAACACCGCTTGTCTTTTGGGCCGATATACCCACTCTCTGTGGGATTCGGTGGCGGATGTTTTGCCCCAGTGCCCTGAGGAGGTCCAGGCACTGCTTTCCCGCGCCATTGCGGAAGGAAGGGATGCGGCCAAATACACTATCCGTTGTGGCCTTGACACCGCCGACTCGCTGGGCAGGTCGATTGCAACGACGGTGGCGCTCCGACGCCACGCCTGGCTGAGAACCACTGGTTTTTCAGGGGATGTCCAGAATACTCTCATGGACATGCCCTTTGATGGAGTCGGTCTTTTTGGGTCCAAAGCAGACCATGCGTTGGAGCGCTTTAAGGACTCACGGGCTACTGCCAAGTCCCTGGGCCTTTCTGCTACACGCCCTCCGCTGCCTTCTGCTTTTCGCCCCTATCGTGGCCACGGTAGGGGCGCCCTTCACGTCAGCAGCCCAGCCACCGGCCCGCGCAGCAGGCGTCTTCGCGTGGCCGAGGACGTGGATTCCGCCGTGGCGGATCGGGCAACTCCAGCGTGCGGGTCAGGCCACCACCTCCAACCCGTCCGCGGCCTCCAAGCCCTCCTAGTCCCTCCTTTCAGGTGCACGGCACGCCAGTAGGGGGCAGGGTCCGCCATCACCTTCCCCACTGGCGCACCATCACCTCGGACAGGTGGGTCTTGGACATTGTCCGAAGGGGCTACTCCCTCCCCTTCGAGACCACCCCCCAGCCATGCCACCTCAATTCCACCGCATGTCAGGGGATCACTTGGTGCTTCTACAGAAGGAAGTCACGGCCCTCTTGACCAAGAGGGCCATCGAGCATGTTCCGACCCCAGAAGTAGGGCGTGGTTGCTACTCCCACTACTTTCTGGTGCCCAAAAGGACAAGGAGGACATGCGTCCTATCTTGGACCTCCGGAACGTCAATCGCTTCCTCCGGAAGGAGAAGTTCAAGATGCTCACCCTAGCTCAGGTCTTGACTGCCCTCGACCCTGGAGACTGGTTGGTAGCGTTGGACTTGCAGGACGCGTATTTCCACATCCCCGTCCTGCCGGCCCACCGGCGTTACCTTCGGTTCACGGTAGGCCCCGAGCATTTTCAGTTCACCGTGCTCCCCTTTGGCCTTACCAGTGCCCCTCGGGTGTTCACGAAAGTGATGGCGGTGGTCGCAGCTCATCTGCGCCGGGCAGGGGTTTCAGTCTTCCCCTACCTCGACGACTGGCTGCTGAAGGCGGGCTCGTCCCAGGCAGTCGTCTCCCACCTCCAGACTACGGCCGAACTCCTGCACTCGCTGGGGTTCTCCATCAATGTGCCGAAGTCGCATCTGATTCCTTCTCCACAGCTCCTTTTCATCGGAGCAGTTCTGGACACGACGCGGTTTCGGGCTCTATCCTCCCGAACGGCGAGTCCGGGATATTCAGGCTATGATTCCGATCTTTCGGCCTTTATCCTGGGTTTCGGTAAGGATGACCCTGAGGCTGCTGGGCCTCATGGCCTCCTGCATCCTGCTGGTCAATCATGCCAGATGGCATATGCGGGCTCTGCAGTGGGACCTGAAGTTCCAGTGGGCGCAGCACCAGGGCAACCTGTCCGATCACGTCCAGATCTCGGAGGGGACTGCAAAACAGTTGCAGTGGTGGCTCTCGAACCGGCAATGGGTCATGGGCAGATCCCTCTCCCTTCCCCAGCCAGAGCATACAGTTGTGACGGACGCGTCCCTTCTGGGATGGGGCGGTCACATGGGAGAGGCGGAGATCAGAGGCCTCTGGTCTCCGGCGGAGTCCCGGCTCCATATCAACCTTCTGGAGCTCCGGGCGATCCGGCTTGCACTCAAGGCATTCCTTCCCTCTGTCAAAGGGAAGGTAGTGCAGGTGTTCACAGACAACACCACCGCCATGTGGTACTGCAACAAACAGGGCGGGGTGGGGTCTTGGACCCTTTGTCAGGAGGCTCTGCGCCTCTGGACATGGCTGGAACATCAGGGCATGTTCCTGATGGTTCAACACCTGGCAGGTTCTCTGAACGCCAGGGCGGACGAACTCAGCCGCAGGTGCATGATGGATCACGAATGGCGTCTTCACTCGGAAGTGGCGCAAGGACTCTTTCTACAGTGGGGAGAGCCTTGGTTAGATCTATTCGCCACCGAAGAGAACGCGCAATGTCATCAGTTCTGCGCGTTGGAATTTCCAAGGCGGCACTCGCTCGGCGACGCTTTTCGTCGCGAGTGGAGTTGCGGTCTGTTATACGCCTTTCCGCCTATACCACTTCTACCCAGAGTGTTGAAGAAGATTCGGCACGACCGGGCCCAAGTCATTCTTGTGGCTCCGGACTGGGCTCGAAGAGTTTGGTATCCCGAGCTACTCAATATGAGCATAGATCCCCCGATCCGTCTGCCTCTTCGGGAGGATCTTCTGTCGCAGCAGCAGGGGACGGTCCTCCACCCGAACCTGTCCAGTCTACACCTGCTTGCGTGGAGATTGAGCGGCGGCAGTTGATTCCTTTCGACTTGCCTCCCGAAGTTTGTGATGTGATTCTGGCAGCCAGGCGTCCCTCCACTAAGGTGGTATACGCCTGCAGGTGGAACAAATTTGTGGCATGGTGCACAGCAAAGGCTGTGAATCCCCTTTCTGCCCCTCTTTCTGAGGTCCTTCTGTTCCTTCTTTCTCTGGCCCAACAGGGTTCTGCCCTGGGTACCATCAAGGGTTATCTTTGTGCTATCTCGGCCTTCCTCAGGCTCCTGATCAGCCCTCCTTTTCAAGTCCCCTGTTGTTAACAGGTTCTTAAAAGGCATTACTCACCTCTTCCCTCCTGTTCCGTTTGTAATGCCTCAGTGGGACTTGAACTTGGTTCTTACCTTTTTAATGTGCGCTCCCTTTGAGCCTCTGCATAACTGTCCTCTTCGTCTTCTGACTCTAAAGGCAGCCTTTCTGGTGGCCATCACCTCCGCTCGGCGGGTGAGTGAGCTCCAGGCTCTTTCTTGCAAACCTCCCTTTCTGTCTGTTCATCCAGACAAGGTTGTTCTTCGGACGCGTCCGTCCTTCTTGCCAAAGGTGGTTACTGCTTTCCACATTGGGCAGACCATCACTTTGCCCACCTTCTTTCCGCCTCCGCATCCTTCCAGAGAGGAAGAGAGGCTCCACCGTCTGGACCCAAAACGTGCGCTCTCCTTCTATATCGACCGCACGAAACACTTCCGGGTGGATGACCAGCTCTTTGTTGGCTACGTGGGCGCCAAAAAGGTCGGGCGGTGCACAAGAGGACCATCTCCCGCTGGGTTACCTTGTGCATCAAGACCTGCTATTCTTTGGCTAAGAAGGAGCCTCCTGTTGGGCTGCGTGCCCATTCCACCAGGGCAACGGCTGCTACCACGGCCTTGGGCCGCGGTGTTCCGCTGCCGGTTATCTGTCAGGCAGCTACGTGGGCCTCGCTGCACACGTTTACTAAGCATTACTGCCTTGACAGTCAGGTCCGGAGGGACGGCTTCTTTGGCCGTTCTGTCCTCCAGGACTTCCTTGTCTGATCTTTGTTCGCAGACCCACCACCGGGGTTGGTATTGCTGGGGTATCTATTCTAAGGTAAGGAATCTATCACTAACGTGTCTCTTTCAGATGCACAAGTTACTAACTTGTGTAACGATATATCTGTAAGAGACAGTAGTTAGTGATAGATTCCTTACCGCCCCACCCATCCTCCCCGTTCTGCGAACTGATTTCTAGGGTTAAGGACATCCCTTTCAGGGCCCTAGTATTTTTCAGACACCTGTGTCAGCTTCTTGCATGGCTCTGCGTTCCTGGCGCGGAAAGTCGTGTACAGAACTGACGTCAGCGCGCAGGGGCGGCGCCTAAGTACTGCCCGCGACGTCATCCCGGCGATCACGACGCCGACGACGGACGCGGAGCCGCACGACGCCGCCTACCGACGCGCAAGGGTACTGCTACGCAAAACTTTCCGGATCCAGCCTGACGCCTGGGGATATTCTAAGGTAAGGAATCTATGGTAAGGAATCTATCACTAACTACTGTCTCTTACAGATATATCGTTACACAAGTTAGTAACTTGTGCAACAGGGGGATACACCACCATTATAGCCAGGCACGATGACTTGGAGCATATTTTTGCCCCTAAAATTTCCGCGCCTTCTAGGCTCTCTCCGAGCCTTTCTACTACTAGCTGCTTGTTGTAAAACAGCGCTTCCCCCCCCCCGCTCTTTTCCCTTCCTGCCTGTTGTGCCATAGGACATCATAGTCCATGGGCAGGGGTGCTACAATATCTGGACCTGAGCCTTCATCTAACTAGGTTTCTGTGACTGCTAGGATGTCAGGGGATTCGTCATGAAGGAGCGAGAAAATCTCTAGATTGTTTCTGGAGGGAGCGTGTGCTTAGTACTGCTGCCCTTAATTCCGTGAGGTTTCCTAACCCCGCACCCCTAGGGAGTTGGGGCTGCCTGGCCATACTCCCTCCTCGCCCCTGTTTAGCAAGTATGTTCTCGGATCTTAGTTTGTCTTCCATCTGCTTATCCAGGGGGTAATCCCTGTGATCTAGTGCCCGCATCTCCTCTGCTGAGTAGGCCTGACTTTGACCAGGGGTCCTGGCCCCGGTCGGGCGCAAACAGGCTTGCCTTAGGTGCGCCTTCGGTGCGCCAGCGGCACATCCGCTGCGCGCGTCCGCTCCAGCACGGCAGATAAGCACTCCCTCACCCCACCAATCAGACCTGCTGAGCAGCAGCTGTGGTCCCCGCAGCCACTAGACCGCGGTGCGGCGGAAGTGCGTGAGTATTGGTGCCCTGTGTGTACATAGCCTACCATCGCCCACATCCATCTGGCCCGCAAGAGGCTAACTCAGTCATGAACTCCCAACAAAATATGGAATTTGGAAACCTTCCTCATTCCTTCCCAAGTTTGAGATCCCTTAATATGCATAGAAAGCAGCCGAGCATGTTGAAGCATGCATGCATACATAATGACATCTCATTCTATATAGTTTGATACAGCTATTGATGAAGCCTGTTATCTATTAAGGCAGCATCTGGGAGAGGTTATCTGGATTAGGGCACATTACCTGAAGGCATTTGATATTAGTTTTCTATACTCTGAGGCAAGCAGTGTGATGAAAGGGGTTTGTCCATAAAGCAAGTGCCACTTGCACCACCACCATCAGTCATTGCCAGTTGTTTCCCTGTATGATCTAGTAGACATCCTGCTGGAAAAGGTTGGCGCAAAAGTATCTCACTAAGGTCCTTAGGTACTTGAATCTGAAATACTCCTCTCCAAAATTACTTTTCCCCAAATGTACCTTATCTGATAGACTTCTAGTGTCAGGTTCCTTACGTTAGAATTTTACTTAGGCATCAGACTGGATACAGAAAGCTTTTCTGAGCAGTCCCCTTGCACACTGGCAGGAGTCATCGTTCAACTCCATGTGGCATCATTGGCGTAGTCCACTCCAGCAGTGACTTGCGCTGTGCCTATAGAGGCACCACCCTAGTGTGCTGACCTCAGTCATGACTGTTCCTTTGTTTCTGTGCCTGCAGCGTGGATCCGGATCGCACTCCCCTCCATCACTTTGACTGACTTTTCTCAATGTTTTGTCGAACGCTTAGGCCTGGAGCCAGACAATGACTCCAAGGCCTGCCAGATTGTAAGACCATGAATCCTAAAGTCATCAATGAGTGAGCCATGAAGCTCCTGGCCACACAACATACATCTCTGCACCGCTTCTTGTCAAGGAGGTGGTCCCGGGACCCCCGAGTCACTCGCGCCGTTCATCACGATCCAGGACTACTTCAGGTAAGTCTCTCAAGAAGTCGAAGTGCACTTTGACTTTTCCTGGCTGGTCCAAGATATCAGACTAGATGTGAGAAGAACGCCGCAAGTCTAGGCCCTGCTCCCACGTCTTCCCCTTGATGCCTCATCCTGGATCCATTCCACTATCCCCAGAGTTTGCCAGAGTGACTCTTGCCCACTTACATGAGGTCTGTGAGGCCATGCATGTCATTTTTGGGTGGCCGGATGCCTCTGGAGCACCTGTGGACCCCATGGGTTTGTAAGGGACACCCACTGGATTTTCGCTGACTGGTTTGCCCTCTGTGCCAGTTGAAACCCCTGGATCCATTAGTGGATCGGGATTGGCCCCGGCTGTGACTCAACCTCTTTCGGTGTCTGTTCCAATGACACCGTTCCCAACATTGCCAACCCCTTCGCAATTCCGGAGTCCAATACAGATCTTGTCTTGCACGCCGCCAACTGGACCCTGCATCAAAGGGCACATTTACCTCTCCAGTGCACTGCTTTTGGTTCCGTTTGGATTACTGGCTGACTAGAGATGTCAGTGCATGTGTGCGTGATATAACACACTTGCCTAAAACCTTGTTGGACCATGTGCCTGTTAGTCTCAAGCTGAGTCCCCACCTGTGCTACTACAGTTTGTGGCACTTCCTACCCACAGCCCTGTTAGACCTTGTATTCTTTGAGATGCTATGCTCTGCCATTGTTGCGTATTACTGATGAGGGTTCAGTCGTAGGTATCTGCACTCTAGGAGGCATTCAAAGTTACTGTTTGTCTGTATTAGTACTAAAGCCGGTATACTCGAGACCCTCCGGACACAACTGCGAAACATAGAACAGACATTACACACACTTGAGCGTAATTATGAATCCAGTCCAGATCCTCATATTTTAGCCGATGTCCGTGAACAGGGTTACTAACTTCTGTGATGCAGCTTTTCAAGAAATTAGGTACATGTCACAACGGTATGTTGTGTGAGCATATGGAAAGGGAGGGTGCCCGGGACGATGTCTAGCTACAAAGCTGAGGGCACCCTTGGCCCACACCCTCATTGTAAAAACGAGATCTCCTGATGGTGTAATCAATTATGACAAGCCCTCTATTCTGACAAGCTTCACTACCTTTTACACTCACCTTTATAATATTCAAAACACTGGTTCCGTCCTGCGGTGGCAGAATATCTAGATATTGATCTAGTGTGGCTGTCTGTTGTACAGCGGGAATATTTATCTCAACCTATCACAATAGAAGAAACTAAAGAGGCTATAAATTCCCTTTCGAATGGCAAGGCACCTAGTCTAGATGGCCTAATCAGTGAATTCTATAAAGAGGTTGTATCAAACCTTGTCCCACATCTACATGCCATGTATGAGGAATCGTACAATCAACACCCAATATCGCCCACTCTTAGAGAAGCCATCCTTATCGCTCTCTTGAATCCTTACAAGGTGCCCGCATATTGTGAACCATACAGACCTCTGTCCCTCATCAATGCAGATGCCAAAATGTTAGCTAAGCTAATAGCAACTCTATTTCAGCCTCTCCTTCCCAGTCTGGTACTACCGGATTAGTCTTGCTTTGTGCCGGCATGCTTTGATGCATAATTTGCGCATTATCTTTGCGCTGCTCCACCAGTTCAATCCAAGCTTGGAGGAGGCGGCAGTCTTATTAGATGCTGCTAAAGCCTTTGATTCAATTGTAAGGGAATATGTTTGCAATTTTGCATATAATGGGAATGCCCTCAAATTTCCTACAGTGGATTAGGCTTTTATACACGGACCCAACTACTTTTCTGCGGGTGAATGGGACTACCTATATATAGGCACCAGGCAAGGCTGCCACCTCTCCCCATTATTATTTGCGCTTAATTTAGAGCCACTTGCGTGCATTATCAGTCATCGACGCTTGGCTTCAGCTCTGCAATGTACACTCCAGCTGTTGTACATCTCGATGCACACAGATGACATGGGGCTGTGTGTAAAAGCCCCAGCCATCCACCTGCCGTCTATAATGCACGCATATATGGGCCCTTTTTGGTCTTGACCATAAACTGGAATTAGCAGACTATCTTTCCCTTGATACCAGGTACTAAACTCTGTGAATTAGATTTCCCTTTGCAGTGGAGCGTCGATCCTGTAAAATCTTTGGGGATCTGGACACATCGGGATCCTGCTTTGGTGCTTCAATACAATAATACCAGAGCTCTAATGCAGCTTAAAGATCAGGTGCAGAGATGGTCTAGGCTATCTTTGTCAATGGCACATAGTGTGGCCTTGATGAAGATGGTGATATTACCCAAGTTTTTATAACTATTTGTTAACATTCCCGTTGTATTATCACAGTGTTTTATTTTAATACTTAAGACACATTTGATAACCCTGGCATGGGCTGTGAAGCAACCTAGAAGCAAATGGGTTACACTTACTCTACCATATGCGCAGGGAGGTTTTAATGCCCCAAACCTGGAGCTGTATTACTTGTGCGCGCCAGCCCACTTCGCTCACTACAGGTATCTCTCCCACGCCTACGCTCCACATTTAGCGATCGAGCATGATGCTCTCCCCATTCCCCTGGATGCCATCTTGCCCCATACAAGAGATCCTATTGCACCCATTGAATTTAATACACTGCTCTATACCATGAGAGCATGGCTCATGCTCTGGATACGTGCAAATCAGGAACCCTTATATTCACTGGCACTCCTTTTATTATATCACCCAGCTACATCAGTCACACACTGACCCAGGGCGCTGGAGATCCTTCATAAGGTGGAGTTGCATACCATGAAGGATATCTATCCCGGGGTACATTTATAGCACTAGAAGACATACCTCAGGCACAACGTCGCTCCTCGCTGCTGACCTTTATTTACATGTGGCTTCCTGCTGCTGTGCGAGCACTATTTACTCTATTTCTATGTGAGCTTCCCGCTCTACACACATTGCTGACAGACACCACACGCAAAGATTAATACTAGATTATACGTCTCTATGCAAAATGTAGACTAGCTCCTGATGTGGCGCTTGAAAGATGGAATGACGTGCTGAATCGGTCATTGGAGTTCGCGGATTGGGTGGTCTCCTTTTGTACTCAAACTAGCATGCTCATGTCTCGTTGCAACTTGCGTATAATGGATTTTAAGTATCTCCACCAATTGTATTATACCTCTGTCAAACTGTATAAGTTTAGCTTGTGGGACGAAGCAAAATATGTGCGGTTCAGAACACCAGATGCTGACTTTATGCACCTGACATGCACTTGCTTTCCAGTATACCAATACTGGATGCAGATCACTGGAACGTTGTCTGCCATGATAATGGAGCCTGTTGAATGTCTGCAAGTATGTCTCCTTGATTTGGTTATAAAACTTGCAACCCGCAATACGTATGCTTACGACTGTAGCGTTGCTGTTAGCCAAGAGAAAGGTTGCGCTTTGCTGGGGCTAACATAACGCCAATGAAACTTCAATGTCTCATGGACATGACCAACTGTAAAGAACAGTTGGAGTTGTCTGCTAAAAAACTGTGGTAACCTTTGTGGCCCCTGAATATCTGGGCCCCCTTTACTTTACTACATTCCCGATACCCGCTCTGGATCTCTCTTCCGGGTAGACCCGTCACAGTCAATAACATATGAACTGGGACATAATGTCTGTTATTGCCCTTACAGGGTTTATGATGTGGCTGCTTACATTGCTTCTGTAATATGCTATGGCATTGTTTGTGTTTATACTCTAAACTGCATAATGAAAGATATATGTTCGAGGCATGTGAGCTGTAGATGACATGCTTTGCATACTCCTGCCATCTAGTGTAGGGTCCGGATGTTTGCAAGTTGTTTTTCTTCGAAGAAGTCTATCCAGTCACGAGGAAGGTGACTCCTCCTTTCGGTGATAGTGCGCATTGGCATCGACTCCATTGTTGGATTGTTTTTTTCCACCATCTGGTTCTGACGTGATTTGTCGCGCTCCGGTTCGGTGTCGTTCTCGAACCCCCTTCAACGCGCAATCCCTCACCACTCGACGGTATTGTCTCGATCGCGTTTCCTTTTCGACGCGTATCTTCGGGAAATATAAAATCCTCGGCCTCTATCTTCGACGCAGGCCCTTGGGCCTATCTGCGCCGACAATGCCAGCAGTCAATGGAAAAAACTCCTTTAAAAAAATGCTCTGGGTGTGGTGCTAAGTTCCCACACACTGACTTACACCAGGTTTGTAACCTCTGCCTCTCCCCGGAGCACGAAGAGAAGAACTGCGAGGCCTGTGCATCTTTCAGGTCGAAGAAAACAATCCGTGACCGTCTGGCTCGACGTCACGAAATGTCTTGCGGAAGCAGCTCGATTCCGAACATCTTTGGAGCAGATCCTAATCTCCAGCCGGGGCAACAAGATGATGGAGACTTCTCCGAAGCCGACGACTCTGACGTTGAAGACAAGACAGTCACCCCAGCTCAGCGGTCCGTGAGTACCGAAATCCCTCTCCCAACCAAAACCAAACCTAAGGCTCCGGTAACACCTTCACCCTCAGGTTGACACCGGCAACACATTTCAGACGCCCTGCCCTCGGGCCCGGCTATGAAAGCAAAAGAAAAGCCTTCCGGCTCAGGATCGAGCCAACCCCATTCCGGTGCCAAAAAATCACCTCAACTGTCTTTTTCAACTAAAAAATCACCTTCAGCACCGAAGTCCAAAACCAAAGAGGTGCCACGCCCTTCATCCTCTGCACCGAAAACAGCCTAGACGCCGAAGCCCTCTGCGTCAAAACAAAGGACAAATCTTCGGAGCCGAAAAAAATCTTCGGATTCGGAGCCGAGCAAACCTTCGGAGCCGAGCAAACCTTCGGAGCCGCAAACTCCTATACCAAAAGCTAAGTAGTCCAAGACCCCACAAAAAGCTTCAGAGACACGGTCTAAACATTCTGACCATAAGACTTCGGCACCGGAAAAGGACATTGTACGCACACAACAGCCTCTACCATATTTTTCGGATCCGAAACAAAAAACTCTCTACATTCACACGGAAACTGGCAAACTTATCGCCAAGCCTCCTAAAAAGAGAAAATTGGACACTTAAGAAGACCCTCAAATACCCATGAAGCGGAAGGAGATAGGCACTAATACTTCTCCACCTCCCTCTCCTTCTCCAGCTGATCCAAATCTGCTAATTTCTCCAGCACACTCCCCACAACATACATTTTCACCAACCACAGGATGATGAAGGTGATTATACTGATGAGGGTGGGGATGGAGATCCAGATAAGGATGATGACGCACATACCATTCCACACAATACAGATCCTTGGGATGATTACAACACAGATCCCGACCCACACAATGACCCTGACCTCTATGCCTCTAGGCCATCACCACCTGATGACAATATTGGGTTTGCGCAACTAATAAAGCTGCTCAATACCACGGGGTACAATTACACTCTGACCCTTTAGCGGAAGACTTTTTGTTGGAAACATTTGCACCCACACAAGTCCACGCACACCCTGCCAATGTTAAAAGGCATGCTAAAACATGCACCAGAAGTTTTTAAGGACCCCGTCAGTCAAGTTTCTTAACACCAGGGTAGACAAAAAATATAAGGCGGCTCCCAATGACACAGTGTACATTAAAGGTCAGGTCCCTTTAGATTCTCTTGTGGTGTCTAATGCACGCAAGAGGGCAAATTCACAAGGCACAGGCGACACCCCTCCTCCTGATAAGGAATCCAACCTAATAGACCCATCTGGAAAACGTATCGCGTCACAGGCGGCAAATCATTGACGAATTGCCAATGCCCAAGATTTTTTGGCTAGATATGACAGAGCTCACTATGATGAGCTTGAAAAGCTTATGCAACATCTTCCTGACCAATATAAAGACAAAACCAATGACCTTATACAGGAGGGAAAGTTAATAACAAATACATCTATTAAATGTGCGCTTGATGCGGCTGATACGGCATCTCGTGCTATTAATACCAGCGTTTTGCTACGCAGGCACGCTTGGCTCTGAATCTCCGGATTCAAGCAGGAAGTGCAGTCTGCTATTCTTAATCAGCCTTTTGACCAAGAGCATCTTTTTGGGCACACAGTAGATACATCTTTAGAGAAGATGAAAAAGGATACAGACACTGCCAAGTCTATGGGGGCCTTGCAGTTACCTTCCCCTAGAGGTTCATTTCGTTGCTTCTTTTACAGGGCTGGCTCCAAAACTATTGGCTTGGAGCATCCCTCTTCTTCCTATAAAAGCCCCAATCAAACTAATTCCTCCAGAGGATACTTTCGTGGAGGGTACAGAGGCAACAATAGTAAGGGAAGAGGTCGCGGTAACAATACCTGCAACTCCCCTGCCACCAAACAGTGACTTCCCTTCACTTCCCCCCGATCATCCCACTCCTGTCGGGGGATGCCTCTCACAGTTCCTACCTGTCTGGAATTCTATCACAACAGACAAGTGGGTAAGACCAATTATCCAGTATGGTTATTGCCTGGAACTCACCTCAACTCCCCCAAATATTCCTCCCAGACAACGTCCAATGTCCCCGGAACATCTAACTTTTCTGAAACAAGAGGTTCTCTCTCTATTACAAAAATATGCAATAGAACCAGTCCCCTTACCTCATCAAGGCACAGGGGTTTACTCCCTCTACTTTCTAATCCCAAAAAAGGACGCTCTCAGGCCAATACTGGACCTCAGAACGTTAAACCTCTACATTCAGTCAGACCACTTTCACATGGTCACTCTCCAACAGGTGCTCCCATTGCTTCAACAAGGCGACTTTCTCTCCACTCTAGATCTAAAGGACGCCTACTTTCATAGTCCCATTCACCCCGCTCACAGGAAATCTCAGGTTCGTGGTGGACGGTCAACACTACCAATTCAAAGTCCTTCCGTTCGGGGTCACTACAGCACCCAGAGTCTTCACCAAGTGCCTCGCAGTAGTGGCGGCTCACTTACAAAGACCACACATTAACGTGTTCCCTTATCTGGACAACTGGCTCATAAAAGCCAAGTCACACAGCAGCTGTGTGCAACACACAAAACAATCCGGCTGCTTCACCACTTGGGATTCACAGTGAACCTCACCAAATCCCACCTCCAACCGTCCAACACACAATACCTAGGAGCTACCATAAACACTTCAAAAGCTTTAGCATACCCCAACTCTCTCAGGAGAAGTACTATGCAAGCTCTAATATCCAAATTTCAGCCTCAACACACACTCGGTGTTCATGCAGTTGATCGGGATGATGGCCTCTTGCATTCTCATCGTCCCTTATGCAAGTCTCCAAATGCGTCCCTTACAGGAGTGTTTGGCACATCAGTGGAACCAGGCTTAAGGTCAGCTAACAGATCTGGTGTTGGACAGCCGCACACATCGCTCTCTGCAGTGGTGGAACAAACAAAACCTTTCCAAAGGGCGGCCGTTCCTTGACCCCGTTCCACAGATAGTGCTATCAGCAGACGCATCGCTCACCGGCTGGGGAGCTCGTCTTCAAAACCATACCATTCAGGGCATATGGACCCCTCCGCAAAAACACCACATAAATTACCTGGAATTACTGGCAATTTTTCTGGTGCTAAAATCCTTTCAACCACATCTAGTAGGCAAAGCTGTCCTGGTCCGTACAGACAACATCACAGCAATGTACCACATACAGAAACAGGGGGGGGACACACTCTCTACAGCTTTCACACCTAGCTCAAAGCATATGGAGATGGGCCATTCCGCAAAACGTATATCTCCTTGCAGAACACCTCCCAGGGGTACACAATCAGATTGCAGATCTGCTCAGTCGTCAAACACAGCAGATCCACGAATGGGAACTTCATCCTCAAGTTCTTCTTCCATTCTTTCACATGTGGGGCCACCCAGAAATAGATCTGTTCGCCACACATCAAAACGCAAAATGCCCAAGCTTCGCGTCCAGGTATCCACACCCATTGTCCAAAGGCAATGCTCTATGGATGAACTGGTCAGGCAAATTTGCTTACGCTTTTCCACCTCTCCCACTAATTCCGTTAGTGGTTCGGAAGCTCAAACAACATTCCCTCACAATGATCCTGGTTGCTCCAACATGGGCCCGACAACCATGGTTCACAGCCCTCTTGGAACTATCAGTAGTTCCTCATCAAAAGCTATGCCTCTCACCCAAGCTTGTCAATCAGAACCATGGAGAGATAAGACCTCCAGATCCCAATCAACTCAACCTTGCGATCAGACACCTGAAGTCTTAGAGTTTGGCTACCTCAATCTCCCGCCAGACTGCATGAACATCATTAGAGGCTAGACGTCCCACCACCAGAGCATGTTATGCCGCAAAATGGAAACTATTTGTAATTTACTGTACAAATATCAAACTCAATCCACTAGATGCTTCTATTCAAAACATTATATGCTATCTTACACCAATGTAACCTAGCATATACATCCATAAGACTACATCTCGCTGCAGTAGCAGCTTATCTCCAAAACAGACAACACTTGTCTTTGTTTAGAGTGCCCGCTATCAAAGCATTTATGGAAGGACTTTATGGTTTAAATCTTTTTATTGAAATTTATCAACAAACAACATACCTAGCAGTTCAGAGTGCGTAGCATAATGTGGCAACAAGGCCACAGTCTGATTGAATACATAAGCGACAGAAACAGTGCCTACGAGGAATGCCTAGGCATAAAATGAAACTTATTCGAATCCCCCGCCCCCCCTCCCTCCCCAACCCTCGTCCACCGGGAAAACGAAAAAGGGGAAGGGAAACAGGAATACCACTCGGGATTTGGCATATGAGTGACGCTTTAAGCCGCTTCCAGTTGTGGGGCAGAAAGTCGTAGAAGACGCAAGTACCTGGGGCATGTGACCTCTCGGAACTCAGTAGCCAAGATGGATATGAACGGCTGCCAGAGCTCGACAAATGTAGAGCCCTTCCCTACTAGTGTGAGGGTCAACTTCTCCATCCCAAGAACATGCCACAAGCGATACAACCAAGCTGTGAAAGTAGGGACCTGGGGAGTACGCCAGTGTGTTAATGTTTTGTACCGCCGAGCCTAGGGCAGTTGCTATCAGGCGGCCTCTGCGAGATTTAAGCGGGTACATCAGTGGGTTTGGAAGGCCCAGCAGAGTGTATGCGGGGAACCGTGGCAGTTGGGTGTCCAAGTGTGCATCCACCTCATAAAGTATCTGAGTCCAGTATTCCTGTATGTGTGTGCAATCCCAAAGAAGGTGTACCAGGGTGCCCACGCTCCCACATCCCCTCCAGCATTCAGCACTCTGTCTTGGGTCCGCACGATGGAGGCGCTCAGGCGTGTAGTACCAATAGGTAGCCAGCTTAGTAAACGTTTCCGTCTGTCCCATGTGATAGGCAGAGTGGCGAGCCCTATAATACACCCCCTCCCATTCCTTATCGCGAAGTGTCCTGCCCAGGTCCCGCTCCCACCGGGCCCGGCCGGCGCTGTACTCGTGCGTGTTCCTAGTTAACAGCATCCTATATAGATCCGAGATAAGCTTTTTGTCGGATGTGCAGGTGAGGAGCCATTTCTCATACACAGAGAGACGTCTTTCAGCCGACGGCCGCACCCGAGGGTGTAGTGCCCAGTGTCTAATCTGCAGATAGCGCAGCCTTTCAGATTCGGGGATCCCGTAGTCCAATCTAAGCTGTGGGAACGGTATGATCCCGTCTACATCGAAGAGGTGCCCCAAAGAGCAGCACTCCGACGATCGCCACCTCGAAAAATCTGCACTGTCCATGCCTGGCTGAAAGTCTGGGTTGTCGAGTATCGGGGTGAGCGGAGAAGGGAAGGAGGTCAAGCCGTGTTTAATATTGGTGCGGTCCCAGGTCTCCAAGGTGACGCGGGTAATATGTGACGCGTAGAGATTGGGCGGTCGATGCGCCCTGCGTAGGAAAGGGACCCTCTGTAAGGGTGTAGCCGCGACTGCTTGGTCCTGAAAAAGCCAATGCTTCTCCGATTCCAACCTGTTCCACTCAACCAGGTGGCGTAGCTGTGTCGCCTGGAAGTATAACTGGAGATCGGGGACGCCAAGGCCGCCCTCCTTCGGCGGGAGAACCGTCAAAGTACGCTTCATCCTGGGTTTACGGCCGTTCCATATGAACTGCGCGAGGTCAGACTGGGTTTGTTGAATCCATCCCGGAGGGGGGTTGAGGGGCAGGGTCTGAAACGGGTACAAGATCTGTGGCAATATGGTCATTTTTATGGCTGCCACTCTGCCGAGCCAAGAAAGCGGGTAGTGCTTCCATTGACCCAGTTCCCTGCGTATTTTCGCTAGCAGCCGAGTGTAGTTGACAGTGGCCGTGTCTAAGACAGAGGGTGCAAGTTGGATCCCCAGGTAGGAGACAGTACCGGACGCCCACTGGATAGGGTGTCGCTCCTGTAGCCACGCCCGGGTGGATGGAGACCGGGAGAGATCAAGCGCGACAGACTTATCCATGTTAGCCCTAAACCCCGAGGCTTGTGCGAAGGCATCGAGTTCTAGAAAGCAGGCCTGCAGCGCGGGTATCGGGTTAGATAGGGAGATCAATACATTATCCGCGTATAAGCTGATGGTGTGGGTATCCCCTCCGAATTTGATCCCTGTGATCTCCGGATTGCGTCGGAAGCGTTGAGCCAGGGGCTCCATATTTAGCGCAAAAAGGAGGGGTGAGAGAGGGCACCCCTGTCTGGTCCCTTGGCCTATAGGAAACCGGGGAGATTTGTGGCCATTCACCCGGACTGTAGCAGTGGGGAAGCGATAACAGTTCAATATGTGTGTTCTGAGCTTCTCTCCCGGCCCGCTCGAGGACCTGCTCCAAGTATGGCCAATGGACCCTGTCAAAGGCCTTCTCGGCGTCGATGGTAAGCAACATATATTCTCCCGCAGTCCGGGAAGCCTTCTCGATAAGGTGGAGGGCCAGTTTGGTGTTGTCGCTCGTTTGGCGCTGGGGGATAAACCCAGCTTGATCCGGGTCTATAAGCCCTGGCATGTAGGGGCCCAGGCGTGCGGCTAGGATACTGGTGTAGAGCTTAAGATCGACATTAAGGAGGGAAATGGGGCGGTAAGCTCCGCAGGCCGCTCTGTCACGCCCCAGCTTCGGGATAACCACTATGGATGCTGCAAGCATCTCCCCCGGGATCGCACCTTGTGTACCAAAGGAGTTAAAAAGGCCGGTCAGGACTGGGGCCACAAGCGGGCAAAATGTTTTGTAAAAAGCAGCGGAGTATCCATCGGGTCCTGGGGCCTTGGCCAGTTTAAGGCGCGAAATGGCTGCAATAACCTCCTCTACTCGTATTTCTCTCTTCAGGTGATCGGCCTGAGCCTTGGTTAGGGTAGGGAGATCAGTCTCCGCGAGGTATGCAGCACCATCCGCTGTGTTCAGGGATTGACTGGAGTATAGACGGGCGTAGAAATCCCGAAAAGCCTCAGCAATCTCGGAGTCCTCCGTGACCCGCCGACCGTCCCCCCTCCGGATCTCCTGGACCCCTTGTTTCTGCCTAGCCTCACGCAGTTTGTGAGCGAGAAGTCGACCACACCTGTCGCCGCCCGTATAATAAGAGTGCCGCAGCCGAAGAGCGGCATACTCCGCCCTGTCTTGATCTAACGCGGCAAGTTGCTGTCGCACAGCCTTCAATTGTCGCCACACCCGTGGGGCCCCGGTGCGTTGATGCATCTGCTCTAGTTATCTCGTCCTCTGGGAGAGG
Organism: Calotriton arnoldi; assembly: GCA_963921515.1. Lineage (NCBI taxonomy): Eukaryota > Metazoa > Chordata > Amphibia > Caudata > Salamandridae > Calotriton > Calotriton arnoldi. The sequence continues at coordinate 729,316 of CAWUFW010008068.1, forward strand.
TCCTCCCTCCTGCGTCTGCGCTCCGCATTGTCTGCTGTGGAACTGGCCACAAACTCCCCGCTTATGACCGCTTTAAGTGCCGCCCACTGTGTAGAAAGAGATGTGTTGTGGTTTGCATTGTGTAAGAGGTAGTCTTTAATTGCGCGTTGGATCTGCTCCACGGTCGCTGTGCGGTGAAAAAAGGGTGTCGCGGAGGCGCCAGTGGCGGGTAGGAGACAGCACAGGGGGGAGCGCGAAGGTAGCAACCACCGGGGCATGGTCAGAGAGCGAGGCAACTCCTATCTCCACCCCAGTCGCGTGCGCGTGCATAGCTGAGGAACCTAAAATATAGTCGAGCCGAGCATATGTTTTGTGGGCACTGGAATAATAGGAATACTCGCGCTCAAGGGGATGGAAACAGCGCCATAAGTCATTAATACCCAAGTACTGCTGCCGGGCAAGGCCGGTTGCTGAAATTGCACCCGCCTGGCTCGTGCGCTGACATGACCGGTCTATTATATTGTCAAACACCAGGTTCAAGTCACCCCCCAGTAGGATCCTACGTTCTGTCGTCGACGTAGCCTCCGTGAGTGCGCTGTGCAAGAACTTCTCCTGACCCTCATTAGGCCATACACCGACCCAATCGTGAAAGTCAAACCCCCCAGGATAAAGCGGTAGGTAAGAAGGTGCCCCTTGATCTCTGCCTCTTTCTGAAGAACCCTCCCCTGGAATGTGCTGGACACCAAACTAGTGACTCCAGCGGTTTTAGTGGGCCCGGAAGAGAACAGCTGAATCGGAAACGCGCGGGACCTGAGGCGGTGGCAATCCTTAGTCCGGAGATGCGTCTCCTGCAAGAGGCATATGTCAGCTTTGGCATTTTCTAAGCAGGAGAGGACAGCCTTTCGTTTGATAGGGTTATTAAGTCCCCTCACATTAAGGGAAAGGACTGTAAGCGTAGTTGGGGGCATCTATCCGATGTAAAGGTGCGTGTGATAACAATGGAGGGGTTCTCCCCTTGTGACGCCCTGTGTGGGTACGAAAGGAGGGTGGACGAGGGACCCCAAAACCCAAAAAATAACCCAAAACAAAAAGCCCAAAACAAACTATCCACATAAGGCGGATTCAAATAAAAACAAAGGTCAAAATTGCATGATAGTCCATCATCCATAGACTATCGGTGAAGATCTTCGTGGGGATCGTGTCGTGGCCAGGGGCGCGTCCCCTCCCCCCCCGTCGGCCACTTATCGAGAGGAATGGCATCGGAAATGCGTTTCTTGAGCAGGTGCCCGTCAGGCGGGATGCGTTGTGGCCAGCGCCGCAGGCATGGCGTCCAAGGCTGCTTTCTGTCCTTGTGCTATCGTTGCGGGGTCTGGTCTCCGAGGGCGGCGCCGACGTCCCTGTTGTCTCCAGCTTGGTCTGTCCTCCTCTGCTCCGCGACCGGAGCCACCCCCGCCACCCTCCTCCTCTGGGATGTCAACCCCCAGCAGGCAGCCCGCCTCTGAGAGTGAGCGGAGTTGGTAAAGTTTGCCCTCCATGCGGAATACGAGCCGGAATGGGTGCCCCCAGCTATAGGTGATGTTGCGCTGGCGCAAGTGCGTGGTGATGGGTCTTCCGTTTTTGCAGGGTGAGTGCTGCCAGATCTTGGTACAGGACGGGTTGCTGGTCCCGGAATGTAATCGGCTGCATCATTCTGGCCTTCCGGAGAATCTCCTCTTTGGTACGAAAGTCCTGGACGCAGACCAGTATGTCTGCTGGTGGGGCCGTGTCGGATCTTGGAAGGCCCACCCTGTGTGCTCTGTACAGAGTGAGTGCTGTATCGGGGGGGGTTACCGAGTACGTGGTTGAAATGCTCCCTGACGTACTTGAAAATGTCACCCGCTTCCTCGTTGGTGACAGGTGATAGCGCGCCGCCTCGGCAAAATCACGACAGCGTTTTTACTTTTATATGTGTGTCAGCTAATGTGTTCTTATTAGTTTTAAAGTACTGCTCAGTGTATGTGTTTGACTAGTATTTTTTAAAAGACTGCTTTTAAAGACTGCTTTTATTTCATTAGACCATTTGATCAGTTACCTGCACTACTTGGCTTCTCTCTGCTCTTCACTTCCTCATTGCCGGTCCCTGTTCCACCGCAGCGTGTGCTGTTTGCGTGGAGGGACGCGGCTCCGCCCACCTTTCCTCACTTCCGCTACCGGGGGGGCTTACTTAAGAAGAATGACTGCATGGCCGCGCAGCGGGCGCGCGCAGCCGGCGCGCCGCCGGCGCGCCAAAGGCAAGCCCGTCTGCGCCCGTCCGCGACCGGATCGCGACCAGCGCCACTCATGATGCCCGTTTTCAGAGCCACAGGGTAAAGCATTGGTCTAGGACGGATCTACTGGCCTTTAATGTTATCACTTGCCCCAACCTTCATGGTTGTGACCTGGCGACAGCTCCCCTTTGCAGCTCGTGTACAGAATGCAACTGGACACTAGGTGCTACCAACCTTAGGAAGGGCGAAAGGGGGCAGAGGGAACCACTAGATCAGATTAGAGCTTGCCTTATAAACTGCAGATCCTTGTCTAAACATGCAGAGGACCTGTGGCTATTATTGGCTGGGAGCGACTTGGAGGTCTTGTTTCTCACTGAAACTTGGCTGAAGGACGATATCCTCGCAGCGGTGGCACTAGCTTTGCCTTCTGGGTTCAAAATATGTTGTGCCAATAGGGCGGGACACAAAAGGGGTGGGGTGGTAGCGACTATCTGCAAGGACTCTTGGGACATATCCTCCTCAAACTTAGGGAACATGGGCTCGGTTGAGGGCCTACATTTTGCATTCGGACCGGCCATTCAACCGCTTTTTCAGGATTGGTGGTCTATAGGCCTCCTGATTGCCCACCCAATATACTCCCGGAATTCTGCAATTTCATTGCACAGAAATCTCTCCTATCCGCTAATTATACGGTATTAGGGGATTTCAATCTGCATGTAAATGATCCTACTTGCGCCCCAGCAATGCAGTTAGTCTCCTTGATGGTAGGAATGAATCTTCCACAGCATGTGAAATTCCCTACCCATATAGCAGGTCACACCCTTGACCTGATATTCTCCAACATCCCATCCCTGAAAATTGAAGTGCCAAACCAGGTGGTTTGGTCTGATCATTTTCCCATTATGTTCTCTTTCACTCTGGCTAATCCCGACTGCACTGAGAGTGCCAGATATTTTCTAAAGAGAAATTGGAAATACTTAACTGCCGAATCCCTAAGCCCTATTCTATTAGCTAGCAATCCGCCTCTATCTCTTGACCCGAACGTCGATACGCTGGCCCTACATAATTGGATTGCAGCCGCAGTGGAGTCTGCGGCTCCAGCTAGAATTTCAAAATCTTTGAGGAAATCCCCTCTGCCCCATGGTTTTCTGAATCACTTAGGGTTATGAAAAGCAAATGTAAGCGGTTGGAACGCCAATGGAGGTCAAATTATGACAATTCCGCAAAAATGATATATAAGATATCTCTGAAGGTTTTGCATAAACTCATGAAAGAGGCAAGAAGAGAGTACATTGCCAAGTGTATTGACTCTTCTGACAACCCAGGGAAAGCTATCTTTAAAGTGGTCAACTCCTTCCTCAAACCCCGCGAGCTGATCATCGACGCTCAGCCGTCGCTGGCACTGTGTGAGAGAATCTCTACCTTTTTTAATGATAAAATCAGCAACGTCTATGAATCTTTTCTAGACATAACTACCACAATCCAATCTGACGTGGCAGTTGGGCACACACCCCTATCTCTCCTTTCTGACTTCGCCCCTATCACTCAGAAGGAAGCATTGGCTGCAATTCTGAATTGCAAGTCTGGCTCACCGGAAGATCCTTGCCCTCCCAAATTGTGGAAAGTGCTGGCTAATTCCACGAACGAGGTGCTGGTTAAGATCTGGAATGCCTCCCTCTCCTCCGGCACCTTCCCTGATCTATGGAAGCATGCCACCCTACTCCCCCTAAAAAAGAAAGCTAACATTGACTCAGGGGATCTGAATAATTACAGACCTATCTCGTTGCTGTCTGCCCCTGCCAAGATGCTGGAAAAGGCAGTGCAGCGACAATTGGCTAATTTCATTAAAAACAATAATATCCTGCACGACACCCAATCCGGTTTCCGAGCGGGGTTCAGCACTGAGACGGCGCTTCTTGAGGTAGCGGACTCAATCAGAATGTCACTGGACTCAGGAGCTTCAGCTATGCTGGTGCTCCTGGATCTCTCTGCTGCATTCGACACTGTGGACCACGCTATACTGTTGCAGCGTCTTCAGGATAGTGGAGTTAACGGCACAGCTCTGGCCTGGCTAAAGTCTTTTCTCCACCTGCGCACTCAAAGGGTGGCCTTACAACCACATCAGTCCACCCGCAAGCACTTATGGTGCGGAGTGCCTCAGGGGTCGGCTCTTAGCCCGCTCCTTTTTAATATATACCTGGCCCCTTTATTTACTTTGATAGCTAACTGGGGAGTGAAGGCGATTTCCTACGCCGACGACACCCAATTGGTTTTCCCATTTAATGATCAGACCGAAGATTCTTTTAAGTGCTTCAAAGGCTGTTTAAAAGACATCGCAGGATGGATGAATAATAACGAACTTAAATTGAATGCCAATAAGACTGAAGTGATGTTTTTTGGCAAATCCAAGCCTCCAGTGGCAGTCCTTTGGTGGCCTGAGGAAATGGGCCCGGCACCGGTTCCTACGAGCTGTGCCAAAAATCTGGGCGTTAAATGGCAGGACGATCTGTCCTTCTCCGCCCAGATTCAGCAGGTTACAGCGGCCTGTTTCTGTCATCTGAGAAACCTCAGGAAATTTTTACATCTGCTACCTGAGAGCTGCCGCAAGACCGTTATCCATGCCACAGTAACTGCCCGCTTGGACTATGCAAATGGCCTCTACACTGGCCTTCCGGCCTACCAAGTTAAGAAACTGCAAATGGTTCAAAATGCGGCGGCGAGACTTATCAAACATGTTCCTTTTCGGCAGCACATTTCTCCGTACATCAGAGAATTACACTGGCTCCCAGTAGCCATGCGTATTAAGTTCAAGGCCTTGACCCTTGCTTTTCGGGCAGTTCATGGATCCTGCCCTGCGTATTTAAAACAGAGGCTAGGTGTCTATAGGCAGCCACGTGTGCTGAGATCCTGCTCTCAGAACCTGCTATGCACCCCTCGGGTGAAAAAAACTCGGTTGGGTGCAAGATCTTTCATGTTTGGGGCATCAAGACTGTGGAATTCCCTCCCTAACTCTTTGCGTCAGCTATCGTCTGAAACCCAATTTAGGAAGGCTATCAAAACTTGGCTTTTTAATCTGGCTTAATTTCGTTGTTGATCTTGTCGCCCCTCCGTGAGTCGCCTGTTGCTTTAGCGCCGGGACACCTCCTAGGAGGTAGCTGTTCGCGCTCTAGAAATGACAGTATTATTATTATTATTTACCCCCCGAATTCTAATGTTATGGCGGCGGGACCGATTCTCCAGGTCCTTGAGATGTGCCTGAAGGTCCACTTGTTGGTCGTGTATCCGGATGACCTCCTGCTGGAGGGTCGACAGCTCCGTGTCCCTCGTGTCGCTCTTTTCCTCCAGTGCAGCGACCCTCTCGCCAACACTGTCCACGCCTCTGCGTCCCTCCTTAATTTCGGTGGTGAGGTCGCGCTTGAGCGTCTGCAAATTATCCCGTAAGGCCAGGAAGAGGGACTCGAGAAAGGCCCTAGTGACCGGTTCCGCTCCGTCACCGCCAGTCTGTGAGGAAGATTCGTCACCTGGGAGAACAGAACCAGTCTGGCTCCCGCTTTGGGTGCGCGCAAACAGTTCCTTCAGAGTTTTGTCCTTCTTCCCACGTGTGGAGGACATGGCTTGATTCTCCCCTGTCTGCCAGTGTGTGTCGGGGCAGGCCTAACTGGGGGGCGTCTTGGACCTCCGGGTCCGGCGCTCACGCCGCGGGCCGATGGGGGGGCCCCTCTGCTGGCGCTATGTATCGTAGATGCGTCCTCTCCCCCACGGCGCGCTCGGCGTATGCTCAAAGGTGCGGGGAGACCGATACCGGACACCTGTAGGCCACCAGGTGCCATGCTGTCACACTGCCTCCAGCCTTGGTCGTTGGCGTGAAAGGCGGACCCCAGCTCCACTCTACGGTCTGGGCCCAGTGTAAGCGCCCAGTCCAGCGCGAGGCTCCTGCTGCGCAAACGTCCCAGGGGCATTCAGGCCCTCCCTCCAGGCCGGTGCAATCGGGGGTGGTCGTAGTCCCCGCTAGATCCCTCCGGGCACCCCCAGCCCAAGCGGCGTGTGGCGTCTGCGTCTCTGAGCCTCAGGCCCCCAGTGAGCATCCGACTCAGTGCCCCCCAGGTAGACGGATAGGCGGCATCTGGATTTTTCGCTGGAGGCAGCAGCGGTGTGGTGCGGCGGGGCCTCTGGGGAGTGTCACTAGGCCCGGTCTCAGCGCAGAGGGAGGCCCCGTCTAGTCGCGGCTGCACCTCAGGCCTCTCAGCAGCCCACGGGACCCCCGGGCCACCCCAGCTCTTTGCCCAGTGCCGATCACGCACTGCGAGTTTCCCCCGGGAGGTGCTCACCTTACGCTTCTGTTGCCGGGCTCACAGTCCGTCCTCCGGACGCTCGGGACTCGGTCCGCCCCCAGGCACGGGTCCACCAGTGGGAATCCTCTTCCTCGATCGCGGCCCGACAGCTCCCCGCCACTGGTGGGTCGCAAAAGACACACAATTGGGTCGGCCTCGTGGGAATCGGCAACGGGCCTCGTCGCCAGCCGCTGGTCGATGCCGGAGCCGCCGCCACTCGAGCTCCGCGGCCGCGGCGGTAGGCTATGCGTCGCAGGCCCAGACCCAGACCTCGCGCTCTCGTTGTCAAGGAAGGCCAGGCTTGTCGCTGCGGTCCGCTGGCTTCCCGACGGAGCCCAGAGCTTCCCGCAACCCTCGGGAGTCAGCGTGCCAGATTCCGATGGCTAAGATGGCTAAAGAGCCAGTGCTTTACTGGGCCGCCGACGGGAGAGACGGAGCAACACGTCCTATCTCGCCGCCATCTTGGCCACGCCCTATGGAAGGACTTTAAAGAATAATTCCACCCAGAGCTCCGCCCTCTCCAGTATGGAATTTAAATATTGTTCTTACCAGACTCATGGGTCCCCCATTTGATCCTCTGCACAAATGCGAACTACAGTTCCTCACTTGGAAAGTAGCCTTCCTAGTCGCTATCACATCTCTTAGAAGAGTTAGTGAACTCCAGGCATTAACCATACAAGAACCATTTTTGCAAATCCATCATAACAAAGTGGTTCTTAGGCCTAACCCAAATTTTTTACCTAAAGTCGTTTCTGCCTTCCATCTTAACCAGTCTGTTGAACTCCCAGTTTTTTTTCCCTCAACCAGACTCGGTGGCAGAATGGGCTCTTAACACGCTAGATATTAAAAGACCAATACTTTACTACATTAAAAGGACAAAACCCTTTAGGAAAACTAAACAACTCTTTGTGGCTTTTTCCCCACCTCATAAGGGTAATCCCATTTCAAAAGCAGGGATTGCAAGGTGGATTGTTAAATGCATCCAAATATGCTATCTTAAAGCCAAACGCACATTAACCATTCCCCCTAGAGCCCATTCCACATGCAAACTAGGGGCTTCTATGGCATTCTTAGGGAACACTACCCTAGATGACATCTGCAAAGCAGCAACTTGGTCTACACCGCACACTTTCACAAAGCACTATTGTGTAGATGTGCAAGCAAAACAACAAGCTAATGTGGGCCAGGCTGTATTAAGAACACTTTTTCAAACCACTGCAACAGATACAGGTAGCCACCGCTAAAGAGGTAACTGCTGTATAGTCTATGCACAAGTATAAGATCTACAGCTCATATGCTTCGAACGGAAAATGCTACTTAGCAGTATGCATCTGTTCTTGGCATGTAGAGCTGTAGATTTGTATACGCCCACCCGCCTCCCCAGATACCTCCATCTGTTCCAGTACTATCTTACTTAGATACATTACACATGGACATCTCTTTCTATTTCTTACTAACTCCATCACCCTTTATGGCGAAAACAATCTGGAGATAGTGCGCATGGGCATCGACTATCACCGTAAGGAGGTGTCACCTATCTTGTGACTACAAAGACTTCTTCGAAGACAAAAACAAAGTGCAAACATCCGAGCCCAACACCAGATGGCGATCTATGCACAAGTATACGAATCTACAGCTCTACATGCCAAGAACAGATGCATACTGGTAAGTAGCATTTTCCATTTTGAGCGAAGATCTTCGGGAAGGCTGTCCGGCCTAACCGCGTCGGTCCACTTCGCAGTCGATGAAACTGACTGCGTTCAAATTCTGCCCTCAGTGCCACGCCAAGTATCCGCGCACCAACTCGCACGAAGTGTGCAACTGGTGCTTGTCTCCGGAGCACAACGAACAGGACTGCGACGTGTGCAGATTGTTCCGATTGAAGAAACCGCTCAACGTTGCGAAATGCAGAGTCAAAACATCGAATACACGCTGAACATCTTTGGCGAAGGATCCGAACACGTATTCGACGCACAAGGGGCCGAGGAAGAAGGAGAAGAACTGGCCACCATTCCAGAATCGGACTCCGAGATGGAAGAAGACTTGCCACAAGGTCAACGTCCTGTGAGTACCGAACGCCCCTTGACCCAAACTCCAACTCAGCCGAAACAAAAAGCTTCGGTCCCAACCCCGCCTTCGGGCCACAGTCGGCACGAGAAGATGTTTCTGACGCCCCGCCCTCCGGCTCTGCACCGAACACACGTCACTAAGCCGAAACCTTCAGGCTCGAAGCAGAAAACCGATTCGGAGCCAAAATCATTGACCCCAAAAACAAAGCCTCCTTCAGCACCGAAAATCCTCTATGCCGAAACCTAAAACTGTTCCTCCAAGGCTGCAGGATCCGATTTTTGACCCCTCCCCCCAACACCCAAATCTGACCCAAAACAAAATGGAACTTTATATTAACCCAGGTACAGGACGTGTTCTTACTAAATCACCTCAAACGCAAACCTGAGTCAAGCGACACCCTTTACCATATTCCTTTGAAGAGGAAGAATGTAGGTACTGACCCCTCCCCCTCCTCCCCCACGTTCCTACACAAACATCTCCAACTTTGCAGCATTTACTGATTACACCAACTAACACTTCACCACCTCATGATGATGATGATGGGGAGGGGGGGACAATATTTTACCAATAGACCCCTGGAAGGATTATAACACGGGTTCACCTACAGATAACGACCGAGATCTTTACCCTGCAAAGCCTTCTCCTCCTGACGACAATGTAGAATATCTAGAATTACTTGCTAGAGCTGCAGAATATCATGGGGTACAGTTACGCAAGGAATCTCTAGATGATGATTTCCTATTTGAAACGCTCAGTAGCACACACCGGGCTAGCTACACTTTACCTATGCTTAAAGGTATGATGAGCCATGCTGATATCTTTAATGATCCAGTGCGTGCTCGCATTCTCACCCCCAGGATTGATGAATATAAGCCTGCTCCCTCAGATCCAGTCTCTATTAAAGGACAGTTACCACTGTTATGTTTCATATAGGTACCCTAATATAGGCCCGGGTAATATCATACACCTTCACCTACATTATCTCCCTTAAGGATTGAACCTTTACCTAGTTCTAGTCCTGGGCACAGAAGGAGGGTTTTCCCTGAACAATAGCGTCCTATAACTCCATCAATAGACTCATGCAGTATGAATGAATATTCATGAGGGTTCCTGGAAACCAGGCAGGGGCTACACACCACCTGCATAATATCTACATACAAGGTTCATCCCATACGTCATCCTCAAATCCAACAATGGCTAATACAAGAAACAAGGGACAAAGAAGCCCTAGATACTTTTTGTATAAATACAGCACATCTTGCTAGGGTTGGGAGAGGAGACGAGACTTCCAGGCCGACACACTGACTAGAGACGCTGAGGCTCCTACATGCAGACGCTCCAGCTGACAGTGGTCTAACACATCCCTCGCGGGGTGTCCACACTCTCTCTAACTTCATGTAATGGGGTTAGACTAAATCCTAGAGGAATTCTTGGCTTCACACCTACTCACATGCTAGGTACACTTGGGTACATCTAGATGGGCATCGTAGGAGTACGCTCATCTTTATCAAGCATTTTTTATTCATGTATGTATTCATGATTATTGCAAGATGGTAGAACTGTACTATCCTTTTATTTTCACTGTACTGCTAATCATAGATATCTGCTACTGTCTAGTGGCTGTTGCAGCACATCTATTTTACACTAGAAGAACTGTGCAATAAATTCTTATTGTAACACGCCCAACTGTTTCTTCTGTGTAACTCTGAGATCGGATAAGTGAGCAAGAGTGACTGAGCGAAAAGTAGTATATTGTTTCCACGATCCTAGGGGATCAGGGTTGTCATGTTCTGAGGTTGTCAGAAACTATTCTCTCCCCGATAAGAGGAGATTCTAGTGGCACTGTGAGCTAGCTAAAACAAAGGCTAACATTCTCGGTGGGAGTGCTCAGAGCCAGTCTGCCACCAGTCCTACAGTTTGTTATCCAAACGCGCAGATCCTGTATGGGTAATGTAGGAACTACACGACACCACTAGACTCCTTGGTGGTCTCTAATGCCCGTAAACAGGCCAATTCACAGACTACAGGGGATGCTCCCCCTCCTGACAGAGTCAAATCTATTAGATGTCTTCCGTAAGCGAGTAGCCGCCCAAGCAGCAAATCATTGTCACATTGCCAACACACAGGCCCTGCTAGCCAGATTTGATAGGACACACTGGGAAGAATTGGATCAATTGCTACAACACTTCCCAGATGAGCACAAAGCAAAAGCCCAGGATTTAATCCAGGTAGGGAAGCTCCTATCCAATTCCTCAATTAGATGCGCTTTAGATGCTGCAGACACCGCAGCTAGAGAGATCAACACTAGTGTGTTATTAAGGAGACCTGCATGGTTGAGGATTTCTGGCTTCAAACCCGAAGTACAACAGTCTATTTTAAATACTCCTTTTGACAAGGAAGATCTCTTCGGGCCCGAAGTAGATAAGTTATTAGAAAAAATGTAAACACAGTAGCCAAGTCTATGGGAGCTCTGCAGTGTCCCTCTAATCGAGGCTCCTTTTGTTGCTCCTTCTACTGTGGAGGGTCAAAAACCATGTCCTCAGACAATACTGCCGCCTCCTACAAAAGCAGCAATCGATCTTCCTCTACAAGGGGCTTCTTTAGAGGAGGATACACGGGCAACCACAACAAAGGTCGAAGCCAGGGTTCCACACCACGTAATTCTCCCTCCCCCAACAAGCAGTGATTTGCAAACACTTCCCCCCCCAATAATTTAACACCTGTCGGGGGACGTCTTCTACAATTCCTCCCAATTTGGCAATCTATCACCACCGACAAATGGGTGTTAGGAATTCTCCAACATTGTTTTTGCCTGGAGCTTACCAACAATCCTCCAAACATTCCACCACGTTCTCACAAAATGTCACCAGAATATTTACATCTACTTCAGCAAGAGGTCCAATCTCTCCTGTCCAAAGGAGCCATAGAACCTGTGCCGTTACAACATCAAGGGACAGGCGTGTACTCCCTGTACTTTCTCATCCCCAAAAAGGACGACTCCTTGAGACCTATTCTAGACCTCAGAGAACTAAACCTCTACATACTTTCAGAGCATTTCCACATGGTGACACTTCAACAAGTGCTCCCACTTCTACAGCAGGACGATTTTATGTCTACTCTAGACTTAAAGGACACATTTCCACATTCCAGTTCATCCCGCTCATCGAAAATACCTCCGATTCATTATAGCGGGTCATCATTACCAATTCAAAGTACTACCGTTTGGAGTCACTACTGCTCCCAGGGTATTTACCAAATGTCTGGCAGTAGTCGCAGCACATCTGAGAAGACCACACATCCATGTCTTCCCATTCCTGGACAACTGGCTCATCAAAGCCAGCACTTACCAAAGGTGTCTCCAACACACTCAAACCACTATTTATTCACTTCACCAACTAGGGTTCACAGTAAATGTGTTGAAGTCTCATCTACAGCCTTCCAACACAAACTTATTTAGGAGCCACCATAGATGCTCAAAGCTCTAGCCTCTCCCAATACAGCCAGGATTCACAGAATTCAGTCCCTTCTCACTCAATTTCAGCCCAACCAATCATTACCAGCAAAAGTATTCATGCAACTGCAAGGGATGATGTCGTCTTGCATTACAATTGTTCCCCACGCAAGACTTCACATGCGTCCCCTTCAAGAATGCTTAGCAAGTCAGTGGAACCAGTCGCAGGGTCAGTTGACCGATCTAGTGTTGGTAGATGACCGCACCCATCGCTCTCAGCAGTTGTGGAACCCACAAAATCTATCCAAAGGGCGGCCCTTTCTCGATCCTGTTCCACAGACAGTGCTAACTGCAGACTCATCGCTCACTGGTTGGGGCGCTCACCTGCTAGAATCACCTAGAGCTACTAGCAGTGTTTCTAGCGCTCAAAGCCTTTCAAACTCTCCTAATAAGCAAAACTGTCCTAGTCCGCACAGACATGACAGCAATGTGCTATATACAAAAACGGGGGGCGGGGGGGGGGGCACCCACTCTCCAACTGTCACGCCTAGCACAAGCCATTTGGAAATGCGCCATACATCACAAAATGTATCTCCTAGCAGAACAGCTTCCAGGAGTAAACAATCAAATTGCAGACCTTCTCAGCAGACGGAGACCGCAAATCCACGAGTGGGAGCTTCATCCCCAGATTCTTCCCTACTTTCAGAAATGGGGATATCCTCACATAGACCTGTTCGCCACAGCTCAAAACGCAAGATGCCCAAGCTTCGCCTCCAGGTTCCCACACCCGCTCTCCAAAGGCAATGCCCTATGGATCAACTGGTCAGGGATACTTGCCTACGCTTTTCCGCCTCTCCCACTCATTCTGTTAGTAGTTCGGAAGCTCAGACAATCATCCCTCAAACTCATTCTCATAGCTCCCACATGGGCACGTCAACCTTGGTTCATCACCCTGCTAGAGTTCTCAGTAGTTCCACACCAAAAGCGGCATCTCAGCTCCCGTCTCCTCACTCGGAGCCATGGCGAAATCAGGCATCCAAATCCCAAGGAACTCAACCTACCGATTTGGCTCCTGAAGTCATAGTTTGGTTATTTACAAATACCCACAGACTGTATGAATATCCTAAAGGAGGCTAGGAAACTTACTACTAGGGCATGTTATGCTGCAAAGTGGAAACGATTTGTTATATACTGTAACAATATCAATCCCCTTGATGCTTCAGTGCAAAACATCATCTGTTATCTCTTACACTTACAGCAATCTGGATTAGCCTACACATCCATTCGATTGCATTTAGCAGCAGCAGTAGTAGCAGACTTACAAAACAGACAACACTTATCTCTATTCAGAGTACCAGTGATTAAAGCCTTTATGGAAGGACTAAAGAGTAATACCACCAAGAGCTCCACATGCACCAGTATGGAACTTGAACATAGTCCTTACAAGGCTAATGGGTCCACCTTTTGAACCAATGCACAAGTGTCACCTACAATTTCTCTCATGGAAGGTTGCTTTTCTTATTGCAATCATTGCCTTAAGGAGAGTTGGTGAACTCCAGGCACTAACTATACAAGAGCCTTTCTTTCAACTTCACAAAGTGGTTCTTCGAACCAATCCCAAATTTCTTCCTAAAGTGGTTCCTGCTTTTGACATCAATCAGTTGAGTTACCAGTGTTCTTTCTTCAACCGGACTCTGTAGCAGAACGAGATGTTAGAAGAGCTCTACTATATTATGTGGAAAGAACAAAAGATTTTCGTAAGACAAAAAAACAGTATTGTTGCTTTTTCGCCACCACACAAAGGCAATCTCATATCTAAATCAGGCATTGCAAGAAGGATCGTAAAATGTATCCAAACATGTTATGTGAAAGCAAAAAGAACCTTGACTATACCCCGTAGAGCGCATTCCACCCGCAAAATAGGGGCTACTACGGCCTTCTTGGGGAGTATTCCCCTAGCTGACATCTGTAAGGCAGCAACATGGTCTACACCGCACACATTCACCAAACACTATTGTGTAGATGTGTTGGTGAGGCAACAAGCTAATGTAGGCCAGGCAGTACTTAAAACACTTTTTCAAACAGCTACAGGTTGGCCACCGCTTTGGGAGTTTACTGCTGTATAGTCTATGCAAAGCATGTGATCTACAGCTTACATGCCTTGAACGGATAATGTTACTTACCCAGTAAGCATCTGTTCTTGGCATGTAGTTTTAGATTCACATGCGCCCACCCGCCTCCCCGGGTAACTATACCTGTTGCAGTATTCTTACTTTACATACATACGCATGGACATCTCTTTTCTACCTTAATTAACTCCATTCTCGCCCTCAGCGGGAAAACAATCTAAAAATGGAGTCGATGCCCATGTGCACTATCACCGAAAGGAGGAGTTGCCTACCTCGTGACTGGAAAGACTTCTTCGAAGAAAAACAACTTGCAAACATCCGGACCCAACACTAGATGGCAGGATTATGCAAAGCATGTGAATCTACAGCTCTACATGCCAAGAACAGATGCTTACTGGGTAAGTAACATTATCCTTCTGGCAGGAGTGGTCCCAACCTGGCGGCCCGTATTCCAGTTAAGTTTAAGTCTATTTAAAAGTTATAGGCCTGTACGAAAGGCAGAGTGGTGGATTCTTATTGGGTTTCGTGATGACTAACATAGATAATTCTTATTGTGGCAGTCTTAATGTCGGCTTCACCAAGATAGCTAAAGTATTGAGGCTAATTTACTACATTTTGTAGAAGGTGGCTATAAGCCATCTTCGCCAATTGACTTTTTTTATTTTTTTATCTGATGATCACAACCTTTGTGGGTTCATCTAATGTACCTCTCAAATCTCTAGGAATGGGAAGTTTAAGATTTTTATGGGCATATTCCAATCCAGAATCTGAGGCCAGTGTCTCCCTTGTATAAAATTGTTTACAAGAGGCATGAAAGGCCACTTCAATAATCATCTAACGTTCTCACCGTTATGGATGGTGATCGCTTTGGTTCTTGCTGTTCTTTATATTCTTTTGCTTCCTGCCTTTCTCTATACTTCGGCAAGTATTGAGTGCCTCACCGCCTGCATTCCTGATACCTCCCAGTTTCTGCCTGCTGCCCTCACATTCTCAGCTTCCTTGAATCTTCAACTCCACAGATGTCCGCTTCACTCAGTGTAACTTGCCTACATGGGGCCGTATTAAACACTGTCTTCAAGTGTGTGCTACTGCTTTGTGACAACGCCAGCGCTATGATTGTGTTCCATCATTTGCATGGAGGCGTGGCTCCATGCAAATGCGGGAATATCTTTGCCTCTGCGCCCACACCATATTATAGAAGTGGGCACAGGAGCAAACAGGCCTTTAAGAGGTGCACTTACAGTGCGCAAAAAACAGGCATTGCATTGCGCCTCCTGAAGGCAGCTCTCTCGATGGGACAAGGGGGTATCAAGAAAAATCTCCCCCCCCCCCCCTCTGCCTGCAACTCTTCCCCCCCCCCTTTCCTCCTCCTCCTCCTCCCCCCACACACACATCTCCTTGCAGGTGGTTGCAGTCGCTCACTGCACCCACCTGGAAGGGAATCGTTCCCCTCTTCAAAGTGCAGGCGGGTTGCCTCTTGCACAGAGAAACAGAGCTGCTTTGAAGCAGCCCCTCCGTATTTCACGGAATGTGCTGCTCCCGGGGCAGTGCGAGTTCACTGCTGCCTTCGGAGCAGCTCATTTATTGGAATTGAGCGCACTCTGCCTGTTAGTGTCCGGCGCACCTGTGAGGTGCGCCATGGTGCATACAGGGAAAGTGCGCCCTACTGGCAATACGGGCCCAGAATCGTTTAGGCACCTGTTCCTAGTATGCTGTTCCTGTACAGAAATTAATTGGGTATTGAACTGTACAAGAATTTTCAGTAGCAAGTGCTGTACTCTGCTAACATAGCCTTTAATTTTATTACCTGATTAACGCATGTAGGCTTAAGGCACAAATTGAAGTAAAATATGCAATAAAAACTGTTAATGCCGTAAAATGGAGCATAGTATTTTACTTGTTAGCCTCATCTTCTAAAAGATGAAGCCAGTTTTGCCATTAAATTTATTATGATGAGACCGTGCTAGAACTAGACATTGTTACCCTGTGCAACACCAACAGTAAGCCTTGAAAACTGACTTGACAATTCGTTCAGCTTAGTCGTACCTGGTGTGTTTACAGGAACGCAACAAACTTTGATCCATAGTTTGCTGAACTGCTCTTGAGTCATAGATGACCCCAATAACTAGTCTGACATGTTGAAAAAGTCAAATACCACCTGGGTTAAACAATCTACCTAGTATGTTCGAGAGAAAAGTAAGGACCCTGCTGTTAATTTCTAAACTGTAACAGCTGGGAAATTTGATGCCCCATCATGTTCCCTGGGTACAGGAGACCTTTGCATATAACATCAAGAAGAATGCAAATTACTGAGACTCTACAATATGATTCATTATTCTAAGTGGCTGACAAATCTAGTGGACCTTTTCTTCTTGATCTAATATAATTTCTTCTCCAAAAAGAGTAAATACAAAAAAATTGCAGCATTAGCTAAATGCTGACGCGAAACACTTGACACGCATCAAAAAAGCTGGGCAACCGATATTTACAGGGATTCTGGTTTCCTAACTTCTAGGTATTTTAATCCACCTAATGACAAAAGGCCTTATGCAAACCATGTTCTCCAGAAAGCAGCCAAGTTTCTTGTATCATATGGCCTTGAAGGAGACTGGCAGGTTTTCTATGCAGCCTTGCCAGGCTTTACAAAATATTGAAGGCAAGTGGGCAAATCTGCCCACTTCACAGGGAAACTGCTGACTGTGGGCAGGGATCCAATCGGGCAATTATCTTCTGCTCTTGGGGAACGTGAGTTCTTCCTTGTCTGCAGTAAAAAGCTATACATTAAGTTTCCGTTGAACAATGGTAGCTGAAAATGTGCATGTGAAGGGCAACTTATGGCTTTGGATGCTGCACCTTTCCCTGCGTAAATATTGACTCTGCAAGACAATGTAAGCTTGTTCTAGCATGGTCAGAATAGACATTTAGCGCTGAACAATACTGAGTTACCGTTTAGAATATTGAATTGTATAATTTCAGTCAACCTGTCTTTGAATGGGTGGTGGAAGTACAGTAGCTTTCAAACTGCTGAATATAGCCATTCAATCAGTATGTATACAATAAATCTGTGTACCACAAGATAATACATTAACGAAGATAATTAGGCCCTTTATTTTATGAATCCTTGAAATTGTTGGGTTCCACCTACAGTCAGACCATAAAGCAGAATAAAAAAGTGAAAGTATAAAAGCATGTTTGTCAGCCCTACTATTGCAGTCTCTCCTTCCTCCTTTCAGTTTACTTATTCTGCATTTAACCTTGTATGCATCTTTATACTTTTCTTGTATTGACGTGTCCTTTTCAAGTATGGCGAACAGCATTATTTCTGATGGATACATCTGCCTGTGGATGCCTCATTGTGAGAAAGTGCCCTCTTTCTGCATGGTTGCCCCCACTTTTTGCTGAATTGCTGATGTGCTTTGACTGAGTGTGCCCTGGGCTCCTGCTAATCAGGTACCCAGGGCCTATGTTCTTTCCCTAAAACTGCATTGAAGCCTAAACCCAATGGGCATCTCTGGCCACAGGTCAGCCCCTGGTAAATGGTACCACAGGTACCCAGGGCACTGTGACCAGAGAAGGCCTCTAAGGGCTGCAGCACTTATTGTGCCACCCTTAGAGGTCCTGTACCTTCACACTCGCACACTGCCTTTGCAGGCTGCGTGTTTTGGTGCAGAACAAAGTGAAGAGTCGACATGGCACACATCCCGGTGTGCCATGCCTACAACCCACTGCCCTGGCATAGGTCAGTCACACCTCTAGCTGGGTGCACTATACCAGTGGTGAGGGTACAGGTGCATGAGCCCTGTACCCCTACAGTGTCTAAGTCCATTCTTAGACATTGTAAGTGCAGTGCTGCCATTAAGAGTATATGGTGCTGGGAGTTTGTCATTATGTGCTCCACAGCACCATAATGGCTACACTGAAAACTGAGAAGTTTGGTATCAAACTTCTCAGCACATTAAACCCACACTGATGCCAGTGTGGGATTTAATGAAAAATGCACACAGAGGGCATCTTAGAGATGTCCCCTGAAAACTAACCTACCACTAGTGTCCAGGCTGAGTGGCTGCTTTCAACTGCCACACCCAGACATGTTTCTGGACCCCTGGGTCGAGAGCCTGCTGCTCTTGGGGGGCATAAAACAATGCACATCCTGGGACGAGGTGCCAAGCCTCCTCCCCCAGGATGGGCAGGGATCTGAAAGAGACACGTTGGTGACAGATTCCTTACCTTAGAATATCCCCAGGCGTCAGGCTGGATCCGGAAAGTTTTTGCGTAGCAGTACCCTTGTGCGTCGGTAGGCGGCGTCGTGCGGCTCCGCGTCCGTCGTCGGCGTCGTGATCGCCGGGATGACGTCGCGGGCAGTACTTAGACGCCACACCTGCGCGCTGACGTCAGTTCTTCTTTTTCCGCG
The DNA here is from genome assembly GCA_963921515.1 of Calotriton arnoldi. Classification (NCBI taxonomy): domain Eukaryota; kingdom Metazoa; phylum Chordata; class Amphibia; order Caudata; family Salamandridae; genus Calotriton; species Calotriton arnoldi. The sequence continues at coordinate 747,933 of CAWUFW010008068.1, forward strand.
CCAGTAAACGCAGATCCGGGAAGAGCAGTGCCATAGTCATTTTTTGACTAACTTTTTGGTGAATTTTTTCACTGTTTTTCTTCGAGTCCTCTAGGCTCTGAGGTGTCGGTAGGGATGCCCGGCTTCAAGCCATGCGACGCCTGTGGTCGAATGATGTCGGTCACGGACCCGCACTTAGAGTGTCTCTACTGTCTCGGCCGCGACCACGACACAAAGTCGTGTTCCGACTGCCAGGCCTTATACCCGAAGGCTTTGCGAGAGCGGTCTCGAAAGCTACTCTAGGTCCGGCAGTCGGCTCCGCGCGGCACCAAGCCCCGGTCACGGGAGAGGTCGAGGGGCCGGTCGCGGAGTCCTCGCCCGTCATCGGAGTCCAAGTCTTCGCACTCTTCGGGTAAGTCGAAGCACAAAAAGTCTAAGAAGCACCATCGCTCTAAGACTTCGCCTCGCCGGTCTCGCGACTCAGCTGAGGCCCCTGTCGGCACCGTCCCCGCGGCTCCGGAGGTGCCTGTGGAGCCGCCTCCGCATTACCCGTCCTTCCCGGGTTTGGGGGCGACTCCGGCCGAGCTACAGAAATTCCTGTCGGCCATGGCCCGCCTCTTCGGGCCTCAAGGCCCCTCCGGTGCGCCTTCGGGCCCCGCGGGCCCTGATGGGGTTGCCCCGGCGCCGCCGACGACTCCGGTCCCGGCGCCGCCTGTCTCACCAGCCTCGCTCCCGGCCCCGGCCTCGATCCCGGCTCCGGTGGTACCGCAACCTCCATCGACGCCGGTTGACCTATATACGCCTCCGCCGACGTCCCCGGTGCCGTTCCTGACGCCGCCTGGGGCGCCGGGCGGCGTCGTTCCCCGGTTCTCTCCGGATCCGGACGCGGCGTCGGACCGGCGACGCCCGATGCCGGCTCCGGCGCCAATGAGACCTTGGGTCCCTGATGTCCCTCCTCCTCCTTATTTTCTGTTTAAGGAGGACCAGGAGATCTGGGAGGGGTCGGAAGACCCTCTCACACAGCAGTGTGAGTATGATCAGGACTGGGCAGAGGAACTTGGGGATGCCAGTGGTCTGGACACTTCTCCTGACACTGGCATGCTGTCTAATCCTTCCGTGGCTACGGAGGAGGGAGCAAATTTCGCAACGGTGTTGCGTAGAGCAGCTGGAGCCTTACATCTCCAATTGTCTACAGTGGCTGTCAGGACTAACCTCCTGACGGAAGTGCTTAAGCCGGCAGCTACCTCCTCGGAGCCATTGCTGCCGTTTAATGATGCACTATCTGACGTTCTTTTGGGCACCTGGTCCAAGCCCGCCACAGGGGCTCCTCTGGATAGGAACGTGGCCTGACGCCATCGCCCTGCTCCGGGCGACCCCTTGTTTCTCGCTCAACATCCCACCCCGAGAGCTTGGTTGTCCAAGCCTCTGCCTCACAAAACCGCCTTCCCTACCGCCCCTCCGGATAGGGAATCCAAACGCCTGGACCAATTTGGGAAGAAGGCCTTTTCTTCCTCGAGTCCTGGCTTGCGGTCAGTCAACACCGCTTGCCTTTTGGTCCGAAATTCCCACTCCCAACGGTGGCGCTCGTTTTGCCCCAGTGTCCTGAGGAGGTCCAGACACTGCTTTCCCGCACCATTGCGGAAGGAAGGGATGCGGCAAAGTACACCATCCGTAGTGGCTTTGATACCGCCGACTCACTGGGCAGATCGCTTGCAACGATGGTGGCGCTGCGTCGCCACGCCTGGCTGAGAACTGGTTTCTCGGGTGATGTCCAGAATACACTCATGGACATGCCCTTTGATGGAGTCGGTCTTTTTGGTTCCAAAGCAGACCATGCGCTTGAGCGCTTTAAGGACTCCCGGGCTACTGCCAAGTCCCTGGGCCTTTCTGCTGTGCGCCCTCCGCTAACCTCTGCTTTTCGCCCCTTTCGTGGCCACGGAAGGGGCGCCCAGTCACGTCCGCTGCCCAGCCACCGGCCCGCGCAGCAAGCGTCTTCGCGTGGCCGAGGACGTGGCTTCCGCCGTGGCGGATCGGGCAACCAGCGTGCGGGTCAGGCCACCAACCCCGCCCCGTCCGCGGCCTCCAAGCCCTCCTAGTCCTTCTTTTCAGGTGCACAGCACGCCAGTAGGGGCAGGGTCCGCCATCACCTTCACCACTGGCGTGGCATCACCTCGGACAGGTGGGTCTTGGACATTGTCCGAAGGGGCTACTCCCTCCCCTTCGAGACCACCCCCAGCCATGCCACCTCAATTCCACCGCATGTCAGGGGATCACTTGGTGCTTCTGCAGAAGGAAGTCACGGCCCTCTTGACCAAGAGGGCCATCGAGCATGTTCCGACCCCAGAAGTAGGACGTGGTTGCTACTCCCACTACTTTCTGGTGCCCAAAAGGACAAGGAGGACATTCGTCCTATCTTGGACCTCCGGAACGTCAATCGCTTCCTCCGGAAGGAGAAGTTCAAGATGCTCACCTTAGCTCAGGTCTTGACTGCCCTCGACCCTGGAGACTGGATGGTAGCGTTGGACTTGCAGGACGCTTATTTCCACATCCCCGTCCTGCCGGCCCACCGACGTTACCTGCGGTTCATGGTGGGCCTCGAGCATTTTCAATTCACCGTGCTCCCCTTTGGCCTCACAAGTGCCCCTCGGGTGTTCACGAAAGTGATGGCGGTGGTCGCAGCTCATCTGCGCCGGGCAGGGGTTCCAGTCTTCCCCTACCTCGACGACTGGCTGCTGAAGGCGGGCTCGTCCCAGGCAGTCGTCTCCCACCTCCAGACTACGGCCGTACTCCTCCACTCGCTGGGGTTCTCCATCAATGTGCCGAAGTCGCATCTGATTCCTTCTCCACAGCTCCTTTTCATCGGAGCAGTTCTGGACACGACGCAGTTTCGTGCCTATCCTCCCGAACGGCGAGTCCGGGATATTCAGGCTATGATTCCGATCTTTCAGCCTCTATTCTGGGTTTCGGTACGGATGACCCTGAGGCTGCTGGGCTTCATGGCCTCCTACATCCTGCTGGTAGATCATGCCAGATGGCATATGCGGGCTCTGCAGTGGGACCTGAAGTTCCAGTGGGCGCAGCACCAGGGCAACCTGTCCGATCACGTCCAGATCTCGGAGGGGACTGCACAACAGTTGCAGTGGTGGCTCTCGAACCGGCAATGGGTCATGGGCAGATCACTCTCCCTTCCCCAGCCAGAGCACACAGTCGTGACGGACGCGTCCCTTCTGGGATGGGGCGGTCACATGGGAGAGGCGGAGATCAGAGGCCTCTGGTCTCCGGCGGAGTCCCGGCTCCATATCAACATTCTGAAGCCCTGGGCCATCCGACTTGCACTCAAGGCATTCCTTCCCTCTGTCAAAGGGAAGGTAGTGCAGGTGTTCACAGACAACACCACCGCCATGTGGTACTGCAACAAACAAGGCGGGGTGGGGTCGTGGACCCTAAGTCAGGAGGCTCTGCGCCTCTGGACATGGCTGGAACATCAGGGCATATTCTTGATGGTTCAACACCTGGCAGGTTCCCTGAACGCCAGGGCGGACTAACTCAGCCGCAGGTGCATGATGGATCACGAATGGCGTCTTCACTCGGAAGTGGCGCAAGGACTCTTTCTACAGTGGGGAGAGCCTTGGTTAGATCTATTCGCCACCGAAGAGAACGCGCAATGTCATCAGTTCTGCGCGTTGGAATTTCCAAGGCAGCACTCGCTCGGCGACGCTTTTCGTCGCGAGTGGAGTTGCGGTCTGTTGTACGCTTTTCCGCCTATACCAATTCTACCCAGAGTGTTGAAGAAGATTCGGCGCGACCGGGCCCAAGTCATCCTTGTGGCTCCGGACTGGGCTCGAAGAGTTTGGTATCCCGAGCTACTCAGTATGAGCGTCGATCCCCCGATTCGTCTGCCTCTTCGGGAGGATCTTCTGTCGCAGCAGCAGGGGACGGTCCTCCACCCGAACCTGTCCAGCCTCCACCTGCTTGCGTGGAGATTGAGCGGCGGCAGTTGATTCCTTTCGACTTGCCTCCCGAAGTTTGTGATGTGATTCTGGCAGCCAGGCGTCCCTCCACTAAGGTGGTATACGCCTGCAGGTGGAACAAGTTTGTGGCATGGTGCACAGCAAAGGCTGTGAATCCCCTCTCTGCCCCTCTTTCTGAGGTTCTTCTCTTCCTTCTTTCTCTGGCCCAACAGGGTTCTGCCCTGGGTACCATCAAGGGTTATCTTTGTGCTATCTCGGCCTTCCTCAGGCTCCCTGATCAGCCCTCCCTTTTCAAGTCCCCTGTTGTTAACAGGTTTCTAAAAGGCATTACACACCTCTTCCCTCCTGTTCCGTTTGTGATGCCTCAGTGGGACTTGAACTTGGTTCTTACCTTTCTTATGTGCGATCCCTTTGAGCCTCTACATAACTGTCCTCTTCGTCTAATAACTCTGAAGACAGCCTTTCTGGTGGCCATCACCTCCGCTCGGCGGGTGAGTGAGCTCCAGGCTCTATCATGCAAACCTCCCTTTCTGTCTGTCCATCCAGACAAGGTTGTTCTTAGGACGCGTGTGTCCTTCTTGCCAAAGGTGGTTACTGCCTTCCATATTGGGCAGACCATCACTTTGCCCACCTTCTTTCCGCCTCCGCATCCTTCCAGAGAGGAAGAGAGGCTCCACCGTCTGGACCCAAAACGTGCGCTTTCCTTTTATATCAACCGCACACAACACTTCCGGGTGGATGACCAGCTCTTTGTTGGCTACGTGGGCGCCAAAAAAGGTTGGGCGGTGCACAAGAGAACCATCTCCCGCTGGGTCACCTTGTGTATCAAAGCCTGCTATTCTTTGGCTAAGAAGGAGCCTCCTGTTGGGCTGTGTGCCCATTCCACCAATGGCTGCTACCACGGCTTTAGGCCACGGTGTTCCGCTGCAGGATATATGTCAGGCAGCTACAAGGGCCTCGCTGCACACGTTTACCAAGCATTACTGCCTTGACAGCCAGGTCCGGAGGGACGGCTTTTTTGGCCGTTCTGTCCTCCGGGACTTCCTTGTCTGATCATTGTTCGCAGACCCACCACCGGGGTTGGTATTGCTGGGGTATCTATTCTAAGGTAAGGAATCTGTCACTAACGTGTCTCTTTCAGATGCACAAGTTACTAACTTGTGTAACGATATATCTGTAAGAGACAGTAGTTAGTGACAGATTCCTTACCGCCCCACCCATCCTCCCCGTTCTGCGAACTGATTTCTAGGGTTAAGGACATCCCTTTCAGGGCCCTAGTATTTTTCAGACATTTATGTCGGCTTCTTGCATGGCTCTGCGTTCCTGGCGCGGAAAGTCGTGTACAGAACTGACTTCAGCGCGCAGGGGCGGCGTCTAAGTACTGCCCGCGACGTCATCCCGACGACGGACGCGGAGCCGCACGACGTTGCCTACCGACGCGCAAGGGTACTGCTACGCAAAAACTTTCCGGATCCAACCTGACGCCTGGGGATATTCTAAGGTAAGGAATCTGTCACTAACTACTGTCTCTTACAGATATATCGTTACTCAAGTTAGTAACTTGTGCTTCACGAAGGGGAAGCTTCAAAGGCTTGCCGCCTTTGTGAGCTTCCCCAGGCCACTTGCTGCTTTCAGCAACTGGTCCCCACTGGTTCTGACCCCCACTTTGGGCGGGAGAACCAGCGGGAAAAACAAGTGAGGAAGAGAGGTGTGCCCACCTCTGCCAACTCCACCCATCAGGTGGGGGAGGCGAGGTGAAGCACAACTCTGTCCCTGCCATCTTGAAGGTGGGGGGACTCAACCAACCAGGGAAAGGCTTATGCCCCCCTCCCACTGGAGGGTGGCATAATAGGGGGTGTACCCACCCCAGGGAAGGGACCCATCGGTCCCAATCTTTTACCTACCTGTAACACCCCTAAATCTAGTATTTAGGGGCACCCCTGAACCTTGCTTCCTCAGACCAGAAGAAACTACAAGAAAGGAAGAAGGACGAACAGCTGTGCCAAAGCTAACAAGGGGAAGACGCCTACTGACTTGGCCCCAGCCATACCGGCCTGTCTCCAACTCAAACCTGCTCCTGCGAAATCCCGGTGTGTCATGCAGCCAGCAAACTCGAAAACCCCGGAGGACCTGCCTGCCTTCAACCACAGACTGTCTCCTGTGAGCACCGGATTTGTTCATCTGCAGCTTCTGACTCCGGCCGGACACCGCCAAACCGCACCACTGTGCACCTGCCGTCCACGGCCCGAGCTCGAGTGGGCAAACACTACGAGGAGGTCCCCCGGCGATCCTGACCCAAGATCCGGCAACCTCCAGCCGACGCCTGCAGCCTAAATCCGGAAGGTTCCCCCCAACCACGACCAGGAGCTGGTAAGAAGGTCCGACCCTAAAAGGCACCCCTGCACCCGACGCCCCACGGCCTTGGGTGGCCAAACCGACGGTGCCTAACCAACTCCCAACTTACCTCTCGAAGTGGTGGTCGCACCCAGAAGACCTTTGTCCCCAAGCCTGCAGTGCCTTTGCAAACCGGAGGTTCCCCATTGCAAACAGGGCGCCCGACGTCGAAACAGCACCCGGCCGCCCTAGTGCCGCTGAGGGTGCACCTTTGGTGCTACTTTGTTTCCCCATTTGTCCTGAGCTAAAGACTAGGAGCTTTGCTCCCACAACCAAGTAGCCTGCTCATCAGCAGCCACCAACCGGAGGCCCCCTAGCCCCCATTGGATAACATTGGGCCGCAGCACTCTGCACCCGGCCGCCCTAGTGCCGCTGAGGGTGTAACAAGAGTGCATCCCTGACCCTGGGGGACCCCTGAGTCTACCCCCAGAACCTCAACTCCCACTACCAAATACTTACCCTAAAACCGATAACACGATTTTCCTCCATAGGATAACATTGACTGGTTTTTAGGGAAAAGTTTCTAAGTGTGGAGATTGAAAACCTAAAGAAATTCTTTAAAATTGTACTATATAACAAAAACGCTTTTACTTACCTGTTTACAGGAAATGTCCCAGTGTGGTATCCAGGTGTACTACACTGAGTAAGAAAAGTAATCTAAAAAGTAACTTACCTGGTATTTTACTGAAAAGCCCATTCAAGTATATGTACTGTGGGCCCGATTCACAGAACTAACTTAAGACAAAATCCTAAACTTACTACCATTTTGGTATTCACAGAAGGCACTTACTCATTTCGGTATTCACAGAAGTTAGTAGTCCTAACTTTAGGACTCCTAAATGCCTGCTGTAAATACAGAAAGTCTTAAAGTTAGGATTTTTCTCAGTTTAGGAGTAGTAAAGTTAGGACTCCTAACTTCTGTGAATACCGAAATGAGTAAGTGCCTTCTGTGAATACCAAAATGAGTAAGTGCCTTCTGTGAATACCAAAATGAGTAAGTGCCTTCTGTGAATACCAAAATGGTAGTAAGTTTAGGATTGTCTTAAGTTAGTTCTGTGAATCGGGCCCTATATTTACAAAGCATTGCATTTCTCAGAAACAATACTGCAAGTCAAAACAAAGTGCATTTACAATTCCAATCCAGACTGTATTACAACTGTATATTTACTGCAAAGTATTTATCATTTACCTGTGCCAGGCTTGCTTGGTTCTAGAAAATAAAAACACTAAGAAATATTTTGTTATACAAAAACAATTGGTCTGAAGTTCAGTCTGAGTGTTTCAATTCATTTGCTGACTGAGTGTGTACAACAAATGCTTAACACTGTCCTCTGATACTGCCTTACTGCTCGACCACACTACCACAAATAGTGTGAGGTGCTATCTACTTCACCTCTACCTACCTTTTGGGTTCCACTGGACTCTGCACACTATACCTCACTTTGGTATAGTATATACAGAGCCAGCTTCCTACACATCTTTTGAATATACCCAAAGCGCAGCATTCCACAGAAACTTTTCTCCATAGCTCTCCCACTTCGACAAGGACGTCCTAATTCCACGGCTCCTGCGCAACTCTGCGTGATGTCATCGGAGCCATAAGAAGACCTTGGTGTGCTGACACCTATTCCCTTTTTCCGCGCCGTTGACGCGTAATGGTTTTTCCAGGCTCTCCATTTTCTGGGAAATTTCTTTTGTTCTGTAGGTGTTACTTTGTTACTAGTGAAGATGTCTCCTCCGAAGAAGTCTGGCTTTAAACCGTGTAGGAAATGAAGCATCAGATGTCCATCATTGACCTGTAGCAAGACGGTCTCTGGTGTTTGTCATCGGACCATGACTTTGAAACCTGCTAGTCATGTCGCCAGATGAATCCGAAGGCCTTGAATAAAGGAAAGCTAAGTTGTTCATGTTGAAAGCTAAGAGTCAGAAGAGGTTGTCGGAGATCTCTACCAGATCTTGTGCTGGATTCATGAGGCATTGATATTCAATGAATTGGAGCATCTCTTATCCCAGATTAAGGGGTTATGAAGCGAGCTGCAGTGCAAGGCTGTGAGTGGAAGCTGCAAGCACTCAAACATCAAGTGGCTTGGAAAGCCAAGATCTTCATATACCTCTGATGGAAAGAACACAACTGGAACATACACATTAAAAGGTGGACAAAGTGTAGGGAGGTGAGCAGCACACATGCAAGGAAAAGTAGATGTATGGAAGGTTTTATTTAGACTTACTAATTGTGAAGAACAGGCTTAATTAGTCTCTAATACTCAGTTGGTAGATCAGCATCAAGAAAGGTTGATTGTTGGTATGCAGCAGTCATTATGCCTGTACTTCATTGTGGCATAATTACGGTATGCATTTTTTCTTCAGTTTAGTGTTTCCTTTATTGCTTGCTATTAAATCTTGTTAGGTTACAAGTGTTTGAGCATCTGTACTTGGTTAATGAAATTCCAGTGTGGGTCTAGAGTGTCATGATTCTATTCTCAATGGATGAGGGAAGATAAATTGCATTCGCAACATTGCATAATTTACATGACATTCTAACTTGACTGAGTTCTAATTTTGTATGAAAAATATTAACACGGTTTTCAAATGACTTACAATAAATTTTTATTTTGTGGTTGTCACATACAGATACTATTGGTGTTAAAGAACTTATTTCTCCCTCAAATGAAGAACAGCAGCAGAACAGGGATACTGATTCTCCTTGCAGCCAGCTCGTGAGCTTGTCTAGCACTCCGCTTCTCTCTTCTGGATCATCAGCATCTTCTGTATCTTCATTGTCTGGAAGTGACGTGGTAAGCTCAAACTGCTATCCCAAGGTGTTTGCAATTTGCCTAGTGTACCAGTCTATACCAAATCGGTACTGGAGTAATGAACTACTAAAACCAGGGCCTTCATGCTACCTCAATGAGTTTGCAGCATGTGATTCAAAAGGAGATCACTCATGTGGTCTTGTTTTTTCTGAAGGTATTTTGTTGATTTTTGCTAGATCCAAAAACATACACAAGTCTGCGTCACTAGTATTATGTAAATAGACTTCTTTCATTGATTTAATACACCATATTTACTCAACAGATTGAGTGTTCTGCAGCAGGAGAACAGTAACAGGGGCCCACAACTATCAAATTCCCCCTAGATTTTCAGGTTTGTGCGGACAGCCATGCTGTGTGCGTGTGTATGTATGTTTATATGGATATATGTGTACATGTATATATCTCCCTCTGTAGCACTACAGGAATGAACATACCCACCCCAATATTGGCCCCCTGGTTATTTTTTTTTTTAAGTACCATTTCATTATTTTAGTCCTATTCAACACATCAATCACTTAAGGCACACCCGGGATCTGTGGCTCTTTGGAGGACCTTGATGGCATGGTAGACTTCCTTAACACCCTCTTCTGCGGTAGTTGGCAATCTCAGTCCAAACCACCAGCACAAAATCCTGCTTGGATTATCAGACTACTTGCTGACAAACTCACTGCTCCCTAGCATGGCAAGTTAATGAATCTCATTATGCTGTACAGTAAGTGCTTCTCACTTCAGTGCAGCCCCCTTTTATGCATTGTAGTACCTTAATTGTTAGCCCTAAACGCTGCAATTTTCTATACTGCGTTACATTGACCATGGAACACCTCTTTCATAATTTTCTTCCATGGAAACAATAGAAAATGTCTGTCCCTTCCCACAGTGCCTTGTACTGGCAGTTGCCTCCCAGTGGCAGTTATTTTTCTTGCTCCTGAGAGAGGGATCTCGGAACAACTGTGAGGATTTTACACCTCAACCTTTTTTTCTGTTTTAGTGCTGAACTGGACATCGTTACATATGCCATCCAATGCACTTGTTTCAAGCTCATTTGGACAATGCTTCATAATGCCCCCGCTTTTCTCAGTGTCCCTCATGTTTGAGGGAAAATGCAGTTATTGATGCTCATAAGCTCTGTGCAGCCTGCCCCCCCAACCCCACACTGTCAAGGAATGTGACTTTGCCCAAAAAAATCAGAACTTTAAAAGACAGCGGGCATCAGATTGAGAGGCATACTTGAGAATATGAAAGCAGAGGGGAAAAAAAGAAAAATGCTGGAAAGATCAGCCTTCCAGCCTGTGTCAAGAAGTCTGCCTCGTCCTTACAAGGACTTCCACTAGGGTAGAGAATAAAGTGCCAAAGAGACTCTATGGTCATTGTAGCTGTCATAGAAAAACGACAAAAGCATCAATATCTCGTTCAAAAGCATCAACGGTGACCTGTTTGCTGTCCAAGGATCTACTAGTTTCAGACACTGTCAAAAATCAAGGTCCGCGCCAAATATCACTGTCATTTCATCAGCCTTAATCATATAGTCATGCCTTTAACGACAATCTCCAGCAACTGCCCTAAAACCCGTTTCAGTGGCTTCACATTCACCGATAGTGAAAGCACCAAGTTTATCTGCGACATGCCAGTGGCGTCAAAAACCAAGATTGACGTCTCAACCCAAGTCTCCTGCACTCTGATCTGTGCCACCATCCTCTAATTGTTTTATGTTGCGTTCAGACCTTCAGTGGATAAACATGCTCCGTATTCACCAAAATACAGAGGGGAAACTTATATGCCTCTTTGTTGTAGAATTGCTACATCACTTGATCCTACTCTTTTACCTTATTGACCAATACAGCTAATTATACCTTTTGAGGATCAGATTCAGACACCTTTATGGCCCCTTGATCTTTATCCTCTAAAACTCCTCAAAAGCGACTTCTATGTTACCAGTTCAAGTGGAAACCATCTCCTCCACAGGAGTCTACAAGGAGCAAATCTAACCCTCCTCACTCTACTCTTATAGGTAGATAACTGAGATCATACATAAGATCCTGATCTTATTAGGTCACATATGTCTCGCACATAGTACACACCTCCTGTCTCAAACCAAAGCATCACTAATGGGTGACTACCTCACATTTTAAACAGTGCTTGCAAGAGAAGCTGATAAACCTAATATTGCATTAGAGATTTCGCAGCCACCAGTGTCTGTTATACTCCAAAGTCTACAAATAAGGGCAACACTAAAACGTCTTGCCTTAATTACCAGGCCTTTTAGAAATAGCATAGGAATTTGTCTTTACACCTGCTGCATTCAAGGTAGTATCAACTCACCTAAAGAAAAAATAAAGACCACCTCAACAAGATCTGGATTTTCTAAAGGCTGACTCAAATCTGGATTCTGTATGTTGCAGCAGTCTGAAGACATTCATCTGCATCGGAGTCGTCTGCACTGCTAGAAACGCAAAGCAAGAGGTTAAACTCCATTAGCAAAAATGTGTACTTCTTTTGCTCATTTAAAAAAGGGCAGCGCAACAGTACTCTAGAAATATCACTGAGAAACATGGGATGGCATGCATCTTTCCTTCCTGATTTGCCAAAACATCTGCAACAAGATTTAATAGAAATTTGAGCGTAGTTGTTTGGTTTCAAACCAGGTAATCGCCCCAGTCGACTGCAGAATTCGCTGCTACAAGATATTTACTTGGTATCACTTTGAGGAGGAATTCATGGCTTCAACTGTCACTCCTGAAGCTAGATGTGCTTCAGAAAATGGTACATCTGCCCTATCCCGGTTCGTTTATTTGGACAGCCCACTAAAGAAGAGATGTTGCACAGGAAGATTGAGGCGGAGAAAATTAAAGCTGTCGACCTAAAAGAGGGCAAAGTCTTTGAGCAACAATACAGACCCAGAGAGAGGCCATGTGAGTTCAATTACCAAGATCGTCGTACTACTCTCAAAAGAAGTGTCGAAGAAATCAGTACCACAAGAAATAACACCCCTAAAGCAAACTCTCTGGAAAGGTCTTATTCTAGAGGAAGACCTATGGTTGATCAAAAAAATCATCCTTAAGAAAGAATCTGGAATCTCACTTCACCAAATTTTCCCGCACATGAACAATTGACTGTTGCGTAGATCTCCAGGACTCCTATTTTTTATTTTCCAGTTTCAGTTAATCAGAAAATCCTTAATATTCACAATGGGAGAGTTTTTACAAGTACTTGGTCTTTCTGTTCAGACTAAAGTCTGTTCCCCTACACTTCTCAAAATGTATGGCAGTTGTAGCCCACCTATGAAATAAATATTCAGTCAGTCAGTCAAATAGCTTTATTTCGATAAACAAGTATCTTAAAAGCATTAACTATCTTACATTATTCTGCAAGGACAGTACAAATTACCAGAAAAGCATCAATCAATAATAAAAGCCCAATAAAATCATTTTATACATCACTATTCCTAATCATAAATTTTTTTAAAAAAAAGATAAGGGCAAACTATAAAAAGAGTTTAAACATCATAAAAGTGAGTTCATTCTAGTATATTTTCATTAAATAGATACAGCAGTGCAATGCTCTTGTGCCCAATTGTCTGCAGATAGGTTTAAGCCATCTCGTTCTAGCATTCTTATAAGCAGGGCAGGCAAACATAAGGTGGGCTAAGCTCTCTGTTGGTGCTCTGCAGCAGGGACACCCCGCTAATGTCTGATATGGTGCACTCCATTTTGCAGTTAGCTCCCGAACCGGGAGCGAACCTACCCTGAACTGTATAAAAAGTGCTCCATCTCGTGGTGACTGAATAAAATCTAAATATGGTTCAAGAAGAATATATTGCTTATGAAGATAAAATTCTTCTGTAAGGCTTCCCACTCTTTGATTACTGAGCTCCTGGGCATTAACCCAGGCCCAGTAAAACCTTTTAAGATCAGCCTTGCAAGGTGGAGTTTGCGTGTCCCATGACTCTTTGAGCCCAAGAGCAAAGAGTTTTTTTTAAGTTTGAGCACCCAGCCAATTCTTTGATTGCCATCCAAGGCCATTACTTCAGTGAGCGCGGAGGCATAGCTAGTTAGCTCAGGAGTCCGACACAAACGAGCCCAAAATAGCAATGGCCGTAACCTGGCTATATCTTTAAAGGAGTGCCTACCCATATCGCTCATTAATGGTTTCAAAGGCACATTGCAGGGAGCATCACCAGATCTCTAAAAATTTGTGTTCTGATCTGCTGATGCTATCCACATTCTCGAAGCCCCATAATTCGGCACCATAAAGTGCCGAACTAAGTGCTTTGGCTGCATAAATTGTTAAGGCAGGCGCCACAGGTCTACTCTGTGAGGAGCGATGTTCTCTTATTAAAGCTCCAGCCACGCGCTTATGATTTAAGAGCATTTTATCAATGTGGTATTTCCACTGCATTGTCTCAGCCAGCCTTAATCCTAGGTAATCAAATGTTGTTACTTTCTCCAGACTAGTTCCGTCTAAAGTAAAATTACTTGTATATGACCTGTAGGGATTGAATACCATTAGCTTAGTCTTTGAAGTATTAGCAATCAGCCCCCGGGACTCGCAAAAGAGAATCTATCTAAAAGCTTTTGTAACCCTACTGGTGTCTTAGAAATAAGCAGAGTGTCATCTGCGAAGAGAAGGGTAGGGACCCTATCACCAGCCAGGGCAGGGGCGTCAGATGGAAACTCTTGGAGAAAGCTAACCACCCCGTTCATATATAAAGAGAACAGGGTGGGAGCCAAGACGCATCCCTGGCGAACCCCTCTGTTCAAAGGGATCCTATCCGTTTTCTGTCCTTGGGACCCCCACCTCACTTGGGCATAATTGCCCTCGTGTAGGCGAACCAACAGGTTAAGTAACAGTGGTGGCATTCACATTTCATCTAACAGACGCCATAGCCGCTCACGGGGGACTAGGTCAAAGGCAGTCTTTAGGTCGATAAACGCCAAATAAAGACTGCCCCTGCCTATTAAGACCACCTTCCAATAGATTAAAAGCAGCCTAAATGCTTTGTCCACCGTCCCTGTGCAGGCCCTAAACCCCGCTTGGTATTGGGAGAGGATATTCCCTTCGTCCACCCAGTGGTGGATTCTCTGCAGTAACACTCTGCCAACTACTTTCTGCATAGCGTCGATCAAACTGATCGGACGGTAGTTAGCAGGGTCATCCCTAGCACCTTTTTTAAAAATAGGGACCACCTCTGCACCCTTCCATGACTCCGGTACTGCACAACCCCTTGCGATAGTTAATTAAAAGCATAACATAATTTGCCCAGTTAGTGGATTCAGCAAGAAAGATCTCCTGGGAGACCATCAGGTCCCGGGGCTTTTGCTGGAACTATTTTTTTTATGGCAGTCTCCACTTCCTCAAGAGTAAAGAGATCAGTGGTATTCAAGGCAGAATGGGGACTCAGATAAATATATGAGCCCTCTTGAGGGGATGGATCAATCCCAGAGTAGAGCTTCCCAAAATGATTAAACCAATCCTGGCTTGTAATATGGTTAGGAATCAGGTTTACATCCTTGTTACCCGAACACCTAACCATTTTCCAGAAGAGGTTGGGATCTCTAGCTACACTTGCCTTTTAAATTCTGCCAATAGGACTCATCCCACTCCAGCTTAGCACGATAGGTAGCAATTTTATAATTCTTTCTAGATTCCTTAACTAAGGAGCAGTCTTTGCTTTTGATTGCTATAACCAAGGCCTTCTTTTTCGCTCTACAATCCCCATTATACCAAGTATTTGGCTTTTTAGCACCGCCACTCGGTCTAGTTGTAGTATTCACTATAAAATACATACCAATCTGATCTACCAATCTCTCATATAGATTCGGAATCTTGGTCAGACCATCTGCTTCACCAAGAGCTTCCAGCAATAAAGCGGTGTTTGTACTCAATGCGTGACTAATGCCCGTCATCGACGGTTCATGGGGTCACAATTCTAGGCCATTTAAGAAACCTTCTACAGCCTGAAGGAATCAATTCCTTCGTAATCATGAGGGGCCCATGAATCTGGTTTGGGGAGCACGGGAGGGCAAATGGGGTTTCCATACTTGGACTAAGCGTGTTGTGGTCACTGTCAGAAGAGATTAGGACTTCCATATCTATTACCAAATTCCAGAGTCTCAGATCTACTAATATGTAGTCAATGCGTGAGGGACAGTTTACTCTATTGAATGTATTTGCTCCTAGAGCATCAGAAGCTGTTCTACCATTCACCGCCCTCAATCCGAATTCAAGGGCAAGTGCATTAATCTGGATTGCGATTTGGGACCATTTCTTAATCGGAGGTATATTTAACAATGGAACACCCCACTTCGTGTCTTCTTCCTCATTCCCCAACAGGTCCTCAGAATCTAGTGGCTCAAAATTGCAGTTAAAATCTCCTGCTATCATGACAAGCGAATCTGATGAGCATTCAGCGAGCTCATGTTCTAGGGAAGAAACAATATTCGACATTTTACCCCCTGGTGTGCCCCTTATATAAACATTGAACAACTCGATGGTTTTACCACCCCTGCTTCCCTTAATCGAAAGCCACATTATATCAGGGCTGTCACAATGATGTTCAAGAATTTTGCAGCCCAAGTCGATCTTTATCCAAATAATAAGACCTCCAGAGGGACGCCCTCTCCCCATAGAAGTAGCAGATCTAAAAAAACAGGTGTAACCAGATTTGTATAATGGTACCAAGCTCCATGTCTCTTGGAATATACAGATGTGATGTTCTTCAATCGGGTCATTCCAGTCAGGAAGAGACATTTTGCTTTGGAGACCTGCAATATTCCAAGATAGAATTTTGAGTTGTGGTACTAGAGGCCCATCACAGGCCAGTCTTGTTAAGAAAGATGGGGCAGAAGGCGGAGCAGAAGTATTCGAAAGTGTAGCATCCCCATGTTTCGTTGGACTACATCCTTGATCACCATTATGGCTGTTTGGTTGTATCAGAATCAAGGGGTCACCAAGGGACATACTTGGACAATTAATGTTAGGGGCACTCTGTTTGTTCATAATTGGGGTAAGATGTGATTCCTGTTGGGATTGATAAGCGCAGCATAGTCAATCCACCGCCTCTAAAGGAGACCCTCTTGGTATAGGTGATAGATTTAGACTATCCTGAGCCCTACCCCCACCAGTTGTCAGATAACGCCTAATCTGAATAGACGAAGAATCTGTGGAGCAAGTTCTATACTCGAAGGCCAAGAGGTTCTCTGCTAGTTCCGCATTGGAGAGGGTAAGTTCGATGCAGTCGGTAAGCTGGTTATTTGACATGCATCTCCTTGCCCTGACTATATCTTCCCTGATCAATGAACGACAACCCCTGACGTAACGAATCCAGTGTATGGACTTGTTTATCAGGGAGTCTGAATTCTCATATCTTGAACCTATTTTGGGGACATTAACCATAAAAACTATCTGCGCTTTTGCAGGGAGACAAGATAGTTGCTTACTTTGCTGGGAAAATGTCTTTCTACCCAAGGATGGAGCCGGTAGAGTCTGTCGGTCTTCTACCATTCACGGCAACTTTGGAATAAAGGTCTTTATGCAATACCTTTGACAGGGGAGTTCCTTAAGAACCTGCTGGATTAGTAGGTGGAGCCTTGACGGCTCGACCCGAAAAAAATGTAGAAGCTGATTGCTGGCTACTATCTACTAGGCCTCCCAGCTTTGATGACTGACACAAGTTAGGTGGTGCACAAGTATCTGGTGTTTGTGAAATGTTGTTAGGAGTTTAACAGTAGTCACAAGCTCCTTGATCATCACCTTCATAGAGCCGACCTCCTTCTGAAGTAATTTAATAGTTTGAAAAAGGGTCCGTAATGAGAAGGGACCAATGTTATCCGTCTCATTTGGACTTTTCTCTAAGGTTTTCATGAGAGTAGAGGGTTGAACTTCTTCACGAGTTTCATGTTCCCCTGCCAATACTGAGAAGCGGTTAGTACAGATAACTAGAGGTTCGATATGACAACTCGCCCCCCGGGCAGGGGAAATAGGCAGTTGGGAGGGTGCATCGGTCACTAGATGCGATTCGGGGCCTGAACATGCAATTTCATGGCAAGCCACTGTATCCTTACGATAGATTTTCTGGAACATTGGCGGGATAATGGTTGGACATGAGTCAGTGAGTTGTCTTGCAATTAAAGAGTTGGCGGGGTCGGAAGGGGTTGGTAAGTCAGCTGGTGGATCAACTCCCAATAACCCTTCACACTCAATAATGAGATTGTCTATTCTATTCATAACACAATTATCAGTCAAATCAGCTATTTTTGCTATTTTCCTGACCTTTCTCCCTTTATCTGTCTCACCAGCATGTCCACTTGTCCTCCCCGCACCCTCCGTAATTTTCCTTTTGCCCATTATAAGGCCAGACTAAATAGTTAGCCAAAGAATAAGAGAACGAAAATATCCTGTGCCAAACAAGAGATAGCAAACTTCACAAACATTACAACACTTCCACTAGTTCGGACAGCTTAATAAATCCCTGGGGCAAGTAGGTCCTGACTAGATAGCAAAGCCCAATATTCTATACGACACACAGTACCTTTAAAGTCTTCTAGTTTATGTCCCAGACAGCAGATGAAAGAGGTCTGGCCCTGCCCTGCCTCTTCCTGGCAATGACGGGCAAGGACGGGCCCGCCCTTGGACCGGGCTTCGCCCGGGCGCGTTCCGCGCCGCGGGGGGAGAGGCAGCGCTTTAAGCGCGATGTCGAGCGCCTCCCCCTTACAAGCGGCAGGTGTGTGGCGCTCAGATCTCTGGGACTTGTAGTCCCCTCAGCTGATGGTGGGCGCTGTGGGGCAAGAAGGACAGCAGTTGCAGGCAGACCCTGGGACACCAGTCCCACCAGGGCAAGAAGACAGGCACCTTCACCGCCACTACGGTGGCAAAGCAACAAGGATAGCGTCCCGCGCCGCGGGGGGAGAGGCAGCGCTTTAAGCGCGATGTCGAGCGCCTCCCCCTTACAAGCGGCAGGTGTGTGTGGCGCTCAGATCTCTGGGACTTGTAGTCCCCTCAGCTGATGGTAGGCGCTGTGGGGCAAGAAGGACAGCAGTTGCAGGCAGACCCTGGGACACCAGTCCCACCAGGGCAAGAAGACAGGCACCTTAACTGCCACTACGGTGGCAAAGCAACAAGGATAGCGTCCCGCGCCGCGGGGGGAGAGGCAGCGCTTTAAGCGCGATGTCGAGCGCCTCCCCCTTACAAGCGGCAGGTGTGTGTGGCGCTCAGATCTCTGGGACTTGTAGTCCCCTCAGCTGATGGTAGGCGCTGTGGGGCAAGAAGGACAGCAGTTGCAGGCAGACCCTGGGACACCAGTCCCACCAGGGCAAGAAGACAGGCACCTTCACTGCCACTACGGTGGCAAAGCAACAAGGATAGCGTCCCGAAATAAATATTTGTTTACCCATATCTCGATGACTAGCTTACAAAGACAAGTACTTAAAAGCAGAACAGGATTTCCAAACTACTGCAGATCTGCTAAAACACTAGTCTTACAAATCAGTATGGACAAATGAGTATGGAAATCATTCCAGTGTCTTGTGTACTTGGAAGCCAAAATAGCCACCAAAGCAAAAGTGTCCCCTGCGGAGGAGAGAGTTTAATCTAATCTGATAGACTTGTGGCTGCAACTTCCTTGCCTTAGAATTATCCCCAGACGTCGGACTAGATCTGGAAATATTTTGTGAGCAGTACCCCTGTGTACTGGTAGGTGCCGTCGTCCGGCTATGTGTGGTGTTGTCTGCACCAGAAACGTCATGCGCTGTGCCTATGTAGACACCACCACAGTGCGCTGGCGTCAGTTCTTTTCTTTCTGCGCCAGTCAGTGCGGATCCGGAGAGAGCTACTCCAGTCAATTTTTGACTGAGCTTTTTTATGTATTTTTTTATTTCTTTTTGTAAACAGTTTTCCTGGTGTGGCATGGGTGTCTACTAGGATGGTCGGCTTCAAGCCCTGCGACGCCGGTCATCAACAGATATCTGAAAGAGACACGTTAGTGATAGATTCCTTACCTTAGAATATCCCCAGGCGTCAGGCAGGATCCGGAAAGTTTTTGCGTAGCAGTACCCTTGCGCGTCGGTAGGCGACGTCGTGCGGCTCCGCGTCCGTCGTCGGCGTCGTGATCGCCGGGATGACGTCGCGGGCAGTACTTAGACGCCGCCCCTGCGCGCTGACGTCAGTTCTTCTTTTCCGCGCCAGTAAGCGCAGATCCGGGAAGAGCAGTGCCCTAGTCAATTTTTGACTAACTTTTTTGTGAATTTTTTCACTGTTTCTTTTCGAGTCTTCATCGACTCCTAGGTGTCGAAGGGATGCCCGGCTTCAAGCCATGCGACGCCTGTGGTCGAATGATGTCGATCACAGACCCGCATCTGGAGTGTCTCTTCTGTCTCGGCCGAGACCACGACACGAAGTCGTGCCCTGACTGCCGGAAACTTCACCCGAAGGCTTTGCGAGAGCGGTCTCGAAAGCTACTCAAGGTCCGGCAGTCGGCTCCGCGCTGCACCAAGCCCCGGTCCCGGGAGAGGTCGAGGGGCCGGTCGCGGAGTCCCCGCCAGTCGTCGGTGTCCAAGTCTTCGCGCTCCTCGGGTAAGTCGAAGCACAAAAAGTCTAAGAAGCGTCACCGCTCTAAGACTTCGCCTCGCCGGTCTCGCGACTCGGCTGAGGCCCCAGTCGGCACCGTCCCCGCCCCCGCCGCCCCGGACATGCCTATGGAGCCGCCCCCGCATTACCCGTCCTTTCCGGGTTCGGGGGCGACTCCGGCCGAAATACAGGAATTCCTGTCGGCCATGGTACGCCTCTTCGGGCCTCAAGGTCCCTTCAGTGCGCCTTCGGGACCCGCGGGCCCGGATGAAGTTGCTCCGGCGTCGCCGTCGACTCCGGTCCCGGCGCCGCCTGTCCCACCAGCCTTCATCCCGGCCTTGGCTCCGGCCCCGGCCTCGATCCCGGCTCCGGTGGTACCGCAACCCCCATCGACGCTGGTTGACCTAACCACGCCTCCGCCGATGTCCCCGGTGCCGTTCCTGACGCCGTCCGGGGCTCTGGACGGCGTCGGTCCCCGGCTCTCTCCGGCGCCGGACCGACGTCGTTAGACTCCGGCGCCGATGAGACCTTGGATCCCAAATGTCCCTCCTCCTCCATATTTTGAACCTGAGGAGGACCAAGAGAGCTGGGAGGGGTCCGAAGACCCTCTCACACAACAGTGTGAGTATGATCAGGACTGGGCTGAGGAACTTGGGGATGCCAGTGGTCTAGACACCTCCCCTGACACTGGCATGCTGTCTCCTCCCGTGGCTATGGAGGAGGGAGCTAATTTTGCATCGGTGTTGCGTAGAGCAGCTGGAGCCTTACATCTCCAATTGCCTACTGTGGCTGTCAGGACTAATCTCCTGACGGAAGTGCTTCAGCCGGCAGCTTCCTCCTCGGAGACTGTGCTGCCGTTTAATGATGCACTCACTGACGTTCTTTTGGGTACCTGGCCCCCGAGAGCTTGGTTGTCCAAGCCTCTGCCTCCCAAACCGCCTTCCCTACCGCCCCTCCGGATAGGGAATCCAAACGCCTGGACCAATTTGGGAAGAAGGCTTTTTCTTCCTCCAGTGCTGGCTTGCGGTCCGTCAACACCGCTTGCCTTTTGGGCCGATATACCCACTCCCTGTGGGATTCGGTGGCGGCTGTTTTGCCGCAGTGTTCTGAGGAGGTCCAGACACTGCTTACCCGCGCCATTGCGGAAGGGCGAGATGCGGCTAAATACACCATACGTTGTGGCCTTGATACCGCCGACTCGCTGGGCAGATCGCTTGCGGCGACGGTGGCGCTACGTCGCCACGCCTGGCTGAGAACAACTGGTTTCTCGGGTGATGTCCAGAATACACTCATGGACATGCCCTTTGATGGAGTCGGTCTTTTTGGTTCAAAGGCAGACCATGCGCTGGAGCGGTTTAAGGACTCACGGGCTACTGCCAAGTCCCTGGGCCTTTCTGTTGTACGCCCTCCGCTAACCTCTGCTTTTCGCCCCTTTCGTGGCCACGGAAGGGGCGCCCAGTCACGTCAGCTGCCCAGCCACCGGCCCGCGCAGCAAGCGTCTTCGCGTGGCCGAGGACGTGGATACCGCCGTGGCGGTTCGGGCAACCAGCGTGAGGGTCAGGCCACTACCTCCAACCCGTCCGCGGCCTCCAAGCCCTCCTAGTCCTTCCTTTCAGGTGCACAGCACGCCAGTAGGGGGCAGGGTCTGCCATCACCTTCACCACTGGCGTCCCATCACCTCGGACAGGTGGGTCTTGGACATTGTCCGAAGGGGCTACTCCCTCCCCTTCGAGACCACCCCCCCCCCCAGCCATGCCGCCTCAATTCCACCGCATGTCAGGGGATCACTTGGTGCTTCTGCAGAAGGAAGTCACGGCCCTCTTGGCCAAGAGGGCCATTGAGCATGTTCCGACCCCAGAAGTAGGACGTGGTTGCTACTCCCACTACTTTCTGGTGCCCAAAAAGGACAAGGAGGACATTCGTCCTATCTTGGACCTCCGGAACGTCAATCGCTTCCTCCGGAAGGAGAAGTTCAAGATGCTCACCTTAGCTCAGGTCTTGACTGCCCTCGACCCTGGAGACTGGTTGGTAGCGTTGGACTTGCAGGACGCTTATTTTCACATCCCCGTCCTGCCGGCCCACCGGCGTTACCTGCGGTTCACGGTAGGCCTTGAGCATTTTCAGTTCACCGTGCTCCCCTTTGGCCTTACAAGTGCCCCTCGGGTGTTCACGAAAGTGATGGCGGTGGTCGCAGCTCATCTGCGCCGAGCAGGGGTTCCAGTCTTCCCCTACCTCGACGACTGGCTGCTGAAGGCGGGCTCGTCCCAGGCAGTCGTCTCCCACCTCCAGACTACAGCCGTACTCCTGCACTCGCTGGGGTTCTCCATCAATGTGCCGAAGTCGCATCTGATTCCTTCTCCACAGCTCCTTTTCATCGGAGCAGTTCTGGACACAACGCAGTTTCGGGCCTATCCTCCCGAACGGCGAGTCCGGGATATTCAGGCTATGATTCCGATCTTTCAGCCTTTATCCTGGGTTTCGGTACGGATGACCCTGAGGCTGCTGGGCCTCATGGCCTCCTGCATCCTGCTGGTCAATCATGCCAGATGGCATATGCGGGCTCTGCAGTGGGACCTGAAGTTCCAGTGGGTGCAGCACCAGGGCAACCTGTCCGATCACGTCCAGATCTCGGAGGGGACTGCAAAACAGTTGCAGTGGTTGCTCTTGAACAGGCAATGGGTCATCGGCAGATCCCTCTCCCTTCCCCAGCCAGAGCACACAGTTGTGACGGACGCGTCCATTCTGGGATGGGGCGGTCACATGGGAGAGGCGGAGATCAGAGGCCTCTGGTCTCCGGCGGAGTCCCGGCTCCATATCAACCTTCTGGAGCTCCGGGCGATCCGACTTGCACTCAAGGCATTCCTTCCCTCTGTCAAAGGGAAGGTAGTGCAGGTGTTCACAGACAACACCACCGCCATGTGGTACTGCAACAAACAAGGCGGGGTGGGGTCGTGGACCCTCTTGTCAGGAGGCTCTGCGCCTCTGGACATGGCTGGAACATCAGGGCATGTTCCTGATGGTTAAACACCTGGCAGGTTCCCTGAACGCCAGGGCGGACGAACTCAGCCGCAGGTGCATGATGGATCACGAATGGCGTCTTCACTCGGAAGTGGCGCAAGGACTCTTTCTACAATGGGGAGAGCCTTGGTTAGATCTATTCGCCACCGAAGAGAACGCGCAATGTCATCAGTTCTGCGCGTTAGAATTTCCAAGGCGGCACTCGCTCGGCGACGCTTTTCGTCGCGAGTGGAGTTGCGGTCTGTTGTACGCCTTTCCGCCTATACCACTTCTACCCAGAGTGTTGAAGAAGATTCGGCACGACCGGGCCCAAGTCATCCTTGTGGCTCCGGACTGGGCTCGAAGAGTTTGGTATCCCGAGCTACTCAGTATGAGCGTAGATCCCCGATCCGTCTGCCTCTTCGGGAGGATCTTCTGTCGCAGCAGCAGGGGACGGTCCTCCACCCGAACCTGTCCAGCCTCCACCTGCTTGCGTGGAGATTGAGCGGCGGCAGTTGATTCCTTTCGACTTGCCTCCCGAAGTTTGTGATGTGATTCTGGCAGCCAGGCGTCCCTCCACTAAGGTGGTATACGCCTGCAGGTGGAACAAGTTTGTGGCATGGTGCACAGCAAAGGCTGTGAATCCCCTTTCTGCCCCTCTTTCTGAGGTTCTTCTGTTCCTTCTTTCCCTGGCCCAACAGGGTTCTGCCCTGGGTACCATCAAGGGCTATCTTTGTGCCATCTCGGCCTTCCTCAGGCTTCCTGATCAGCCCTCCCTTTTCAAGTCCCCTGTTAACAGGTTTCTAAAAAGGCATTACACACCTCTTCCCTCCTGTTCCGTTTGTGATGCCTCAGTGGGACTTGAACTTGGTTCTTACCTTTCTTATGTGCGCTCCCTTTGAGCCTCTACATAACTGTCCTCTTCGTCTAATAACTCTGAAGACAGCCTTTCTGGTGGCCATCACCTCCGCTCGGCGGGTGAGTGAGCTCCAGGCTCTTTCATGCAAACCTCCCTTTCTGTCTGTCCATCCAGACAAGGTTGTTCTTAGGACGCGCCCGTCCTTCTTGCCAAAGGTAGTTACTGCCTTCCACATTGGGCAGACCATCACTTTGCCCACCTTCTTTCCGCCTCCGCATCCTTCCAGAGAGGGAGAGGCTCCACCGTCTGGACCAAAACGTGCGCTTTCCTTTTATATCAACCGCACACAACACTTCCGGGTGGATGACCAGCTCTTTGTTGGCTACGTGGGCGCCAAAAAAGGTCGGGCGGTGCACAAGAGAACCATCTCCCACTGGGTCACCTTGTGTATCAAAGCCTGCTATTCTTTGGCTAAGAAGGAGCCTCCTGTTGGGCTGCGTGCCCATTCCACCAGGGCAACGGCTGCTACCACGGCTTTAGGCCCGGTGTTCCGCTGCAGGATATATGTCAGGCAGCTACGTGGGCCTCGCTGCACACGTTTACCAAGCATTACTGCCTAGACAGCCAGGTCCGGAGGGACGGCTTTTTTGGCCGTTCTGTCCTCCGGGACTTCCTTGTCTGATCTTTGTTCGCAGACCCACCACCGGGGTTGGTATTGCTGGGGTATCTATTCTAAGGTAAGGAATCTGTCACTAACGTGTCTCTTTCAGATGCACAAGTTACTAACTTGTGTAACGATATATCTGTAAGAGACAGTAGTTAGTGACAGATTCCCTACCGCCCACCCATCCTCCCCGTTCTGCAAACTGATTTCTAGGGTTAAGGACATCCCTTTCAGGGCCCTAGTATTTTTCAGACACCTATGTCAGCTTCTTGCATGGCTCTGCGTTCCTGGCGCGGAAAGTCGTGTACAGAACTGACGTCAGCGCGCAGGGGCGGCGTCTAAGTACTGCCCGCGACGTCATCCCGGCGATCACAACGCCGACGACTGACGCGGAGCCGCACGACGCAGCCTACCGACGCGCAAGGGTACTGCTACGCAAAAAACTTTCCGGATCCAGCCTGACGCCTGGGGATATTCTAAGGTAAGGAATCTGTCACTAACTACTGTCTCTTACAGATATATCGTTACACAAGTTAGTAACTTGTGCGTCGGTGACAGACCCGCTTCCTGTTTGCCACTAATCCCTTGAGCGCGACCACAACACGAAGACCTCCCCCCCCCCCCCTTGCTGTCCCATGCACCCAATGCCTTGAGGGAGCAGTCCCTGAAGCTGCTTGCTGCCCGATGCCCCAGCTGTCTCGACAACGGTCGATAGGAATATCCTGGGATCTGTCAGAGTCCAAGAACCTCGTCGCATTTGAAGTAGTCGGGCCACTCTTAAGTCCCACAAAAAGAGGTGAAGTTAGAAGTCTTCAACTTCACCACATCCGTCGCAGTCTTCGGACTAGATGAGGGAGCATCATCATGCAAGGCCAGGCTACGCGGTTGAGCCTGTGCTTGGGCCGACTCAACGCCTCCCTGAGTTTCCAGGAGCTGGAACAGCTCCTGCTCAACTTTAGGAGTTTTGAGGCCATGTGCCTCATATTTGGTCAGCCCAGTCCCACCGGAGAGCCTTTGGGTTCCACGTCTGTGGCTCTGCCCCTGGCGCCAGTCGGGGCCCCTTGGATCCACAGATAAATCTGGACCAGCACCGATCGTACTATCTCGACCTTCTCCGTCGCCATCCCCTTCTGATTCCGACACTGAGCCGGAGGGCCATCATCCGTTGTAGACTCCAGTGCCAACTGGACCCATGTCTTACATTCCGGAGCCTGAACCCTTAACCTATGGGCTAGGACTCAGAGGTTTAGGAGGGGTCGCTGGACCCTGGAGAATACCATCCCTTAGATACCAACATGGACTGGAGTGAGGACTCGGCGGAGGCTGTGGACCAGACGCTTCTCCAGATACTGCCATGCTTTCTCCCCCTACTGTGGCTACATATGAGGGAGTGTTTGAAGTGGTGGTAAGGGCGGCCAAGGTCCTGGACCTTAGTCTACCCTCACTGGCAGTCAAGACTAATGTCTGGACAGATGTTTCAGCTGAAGTGACCCCATCAGTACTGCTTCTCCCATTTAATAAAGCCCTTACCGACATGTTGATTGCTTGGTCCAAGTCCAGCACTGGGGTGCCTGTGATCTGGACATTTGCCCCACCCGCGTTAAGGGGACCCCCATTTTTTCACACAACAGCTTACCCCGGAGAGCTTGTTTGCCCAAGCCTCAACTTCCTGTGTAAATCTGGCACATCCAGCCACGTCTATACTCTCCCAGCCACCAAACCTTGCATGCTTTCCAGCCCCTGAATGGCAGAGGACATGGTACCCAGAGACTCCGTGGGCCGGGCTGCCAGAGGTTGGGCCAGTCCATTCCCCCTCCCACAGCTTCCAAACACTTATAGATGGTCCTCTTACCATCATGAGCCCTTCATCACCTGCCCCACTGGAGGTTTATAACATCAGACGATGGGGTTCTTCAGATTGCCTGAAGGGGCTACTCCCTACTCTTTGTGACTGCACCCCCTCCCCCCACACTGCCACCTGCTTGCGACAGGCTGATGGAGGGCAATCTTACCTTTCTCCACCAGGAGGTGACTGCTCTCTTGGCCAAGGGAGCCATAGAAAGGGTTTCTATGCCAGAAGTGGGTCGTGGTTGCCTTTCTCGCTTTTTTTGTGGTGCTCAAGAATGACCGAGGCCTTGGTCCTATCCTAGACCTGCACCCTATCAATTTCTTTCTCGAGAAGCCACGATCACTTTCAGTTCACCATGCTCCCTTTTGGCCTTACCCTCGCCCCTCAGGTGTTCACCAAGGTGATGGCGGTGGTTGCAGCTCATCTGCGGAGATGAGGGGAGCCATTCTTCCCCGATCTTGACTGACTGAATGCTCCCACTTCCAGACTACATCGGACCACCTTCATTTACTGGGGTTCACTATCAGCGTGCCGAAGTCGCACCGGACTGTCGGCTGCTTCCTTTCATTTGAGTTGTTCTGGGCATGGTGCGATTTCAGGGCGATCCTTCCAAATGGAAAGTCCAGGATATTTATGCTTTGATGCAAATGTTTCAGCATCTATCCTAGATTTCGGGGAGACTGCCTTTGAGGATGCTGGGTCTCATGGCCTCCTGCTTGTGACACATGCCCACTGGCATATGCAGTATGCAGGCTCTGCTGTGGGGCCTAAAGTTCCAGTGAGCGCACCATCAGGGGAATCTCTCGGCTATGGTCCAGAACTGAGGGAAATGTAATGTAAGATCTGCAGTGGTGGTTAACGAACCACGATTGCGTCGGCGTCAGACCCAACTCGCTCTCCGTTCTACAACCAGATCTTGTAGTAGTGACAGATGCGTCACTCCTGGGATAGGACAGCCATCCGAAAGAGGTGGCGATCAGAAGTCTTTGGTCTCCGGCACAATCCTTACTCCACATCAACCTATTGGAGCTCCGTGCGATCCAGCTGGCATTAAGGGCCTTTCTACTCTCCATCAAGGGAAGGCTAGTGCAGGTGTTCACGGGTAACACCACCGCCATGTGGTACTGCAACAAGCAAGGTGGGGTGGAGCCGTGGACCTGTTTTCAAGAGGCTGTGCATCTCTTGACATGGCTGGAACAGCAGGGCATATTCCGGTGGTTCAAAACCTGATGGGCTCTCTAAACGCCAAGGCGATCAAACTCCGCTGAGGATGCCTTGCAGATCACGAATGAGGTCTCCATCCAGAGGTAACACAAGGTCTCTCTCAGCAGTGGGGAGAGCCTTAATTAGATCTGTTCACCACTGCTAAGAACGCTTATTGTCAACAGTTCTGTGCTCTGGTGTTTCTAAGGCGTCTCTCGCTTGGAGACACTTTTAGTCTAGAGTGGAGCTCAGGCCTCCTGTACGTCTTTTTGCCCATACCATTCCTGGCCAGAGTTATCAAGAAGATCAGGAATGACCAGGCCCAAGTCTTCATTGTGGCTCCTGATTGGGCACAGAGAGTTTGGTATCCCCAGCTGTTAAGCATGGCCATCAGTCCTCCAATCAGACTGTCCCTTCAGGAGGATCTTCTGTCACAGCAGCATGGCAGAGTTGTCCACCCGAAACTGTCAACGCACAGTCTTCCATTTAAATTTTGCAGCGACAGTTGACAGCCTTTAACTTTCTGCCCAAAGTCTGCGATTCTGTTCTGGCAGCCAGGTGTCCCTACACCAAAATGGTGTATGCCTGCCGTTGGGGCAAGTTTGTGGCATAGTGTGCAGACAAGCGGGTTCACACCCTTTCTGCTCCCCTTTCTCAGGTTCTTCTCTTTATTCTGTTCCGTGCCCAGCAGGGCTCTGCTCTGGGCACCTTTACAGGGTTATCTTTTTGCCATTTCACTTTTTCTGCAGTTGCCTGACCAGCTGTCCCTCTTCAAATCCCCTATTGTGCATAGGATCTTGAATGGTGTGCAACGTATCTTGACAACGTTTCCTCCTTCTCCCTTTATCATGCCTCAGTTGGACACTAATCTTGTCCTGACATTGCTGATGTGTACTCGCTTTGAGCCCTTGCACAATTGTCTTCTCGGGCTCCTTACCATCAATACTGCCTTACTGTTAGCAATAACATCTGCCCAGTGTGTCAGTGAGCTTCAAGCCTTGTCATCCAAACCTCCACACCTGAATATCTACCTAGACAACGTGGTTCTGTAAACTAGGGATTCCTTTCTGTCAAAAGTCTTCACTCCCCTTCATGTACGCCAATCCATCACCCTACCTACATTTTAGGCTCCGCCTCATCCCTCTAAAAAAGAGCGACTCCACTGTCTGGACCCAAAAAGGGTGCTGTTCTCCCTTGACTGCACGAAAGAGTTCCAGTGGACGACCAACTCTTGGTGTGGTATGTCTGAGCAAAGAAGGGAAAGGCTGTACAAAAGCGGAACATTTCCCAATGGATCATGCTCGGCATTAAAATCTGCTATGCATTGGCCAAGAAGCAACCCCCTGAGGGTTTGCATACTCATTCAACAGAGCCAAGGCTACGACCACTGCATTAGCACACGGAGTCCCAGTCCTGGAAATCTGCCACGCAGCAACATTCACACAACACTACTGCCTAGACAGTCAGTGTCCATCGAGATGGGCATGTTGCACCATTCGGTCCTGTAGGACTTTTTGGACTGAAATTGTTTCATAGACCCACCTCTGGGAAGGTATTGCTTGGGTATCTATTCTAAGGTAAGGAATCTGCGGCCGAAAGTCTCCATCAGATGGACATGTTAGTTACCTTCGGTAACGTCTTATCTGGTAGAGCCTGTCTAGCCACAGATTCCTTACTGACCCACCCATCCTCCCTGCTCTGAGAACGGATTTCTAGGAACATGGGTTTACCCTATAAGGGCTTTAGTATTCCACACCAGTTGTCAGTGCTTTGTAGATCCGCGCTCCTGGCGTGGAAAGTCGCGACAAGTAACTGTCAGCACGCTGGGGTGGCACCTCCATAGTCACTGCGCATGTCACATCTGGCGTCATGTTGAGCTGATCGACGCCACCTACCGGCGCTCAGGGGTACTGCTCACGAATCCTTTCCGGACCCAGTATGACGCCTGGAGATAATTCTAAGGTAAGGAATCTACGGCTGTATAGTCTCTACTAGATAAGGCGTCAGTGAAGGTATGTAACTTGTCCTCCATGGCCAAAGAGAAAACAGTTGGAGAGAGGGCAACCCTCTCAATATCCCAAATCAGCCTAATTTGATTTGAAAGTTCACCATTTTTATTTGTTTTCCCATGGCTGGAGGGGATTGGGAATTCGCTTCTGTCCAACTCCTTATCTCAGTCACCATCTAATCTTTAAAAAAAATATAAAACATTTTAGATGGGAAAGAACTTTCAATTCTGTCAAATGCCATCTTTGCATCTTGTGAGAATGACTTTTTGTGTACTGGATTTTTCAGCAAATTCAATTGTATCAACTGCCTATTGTGTATTGTCACTAGTCTAAGAATGAAACCTGATTGGCAAAGGATATAACCTTCGGCCATATTTCATTCAGGTGAGTAACCAATATAGAGGTGAATATTTTCACAGTAACATTCAATAGAAATCTAGATCTCTACAGGAAACTTGAGCGGATCTTTATCTGGTTTTAATAATAAAATAATGGTTGACTCCTTGATTTAGTTATAGATTTGAAACCTAAGCAATGGTTATACACTTGACTGTCGTTGTAATCTAGCTTCTAATGGGTATTTTAATAAAGTCAGCCCTAATTTCCTCAATTGACATGGACTCCTCCCTATGTTAATAAATCATAGTCCAAATTTGGAGGTACATCTGTCTCTAGGTATTTAATTTAGATTTCTTCTATGGTTTGACACATATAAAGGTTTGTACAGTAAGATTCAGATTCTTTCAATATGTCATGGATTGACTCAGCCTTGATTCTAGTTGAATGTAATTTCTGGGACTGTGCAGCGTCAGTTTGGAAGCTAAAAGCCTATCTGCTTTTTAATCTTGGTCATATTCTTTTTGGTTTGCATGTGTGCTTGCTGCCTCTTTCATGTATAGATGTTAAGTTCCCTTTTAGTTGTAGTGAACCTTTTCTTAATTTTCTATAAGCAGTCTTTTATATTTTTCTAAAGTAGTCCGTTATGATTCAAATTGTTGCTTTGTCTTGGACTAGTCTTACAAATGTGATATGAGTTAGTAAAATCCCTCTTATTACTACATTTGAGGCATCACGAATTATATCCATGCAATCTTCTCGTTATTTTCTCAAAATTGTTTTATTCCTTCTCTGACACATTCTGAAATTGGGGTCCCTGAGTGTTACCTCTTTGATAAACAGAGTGTGTTGCAATGGTAGTGTGGAAACATCTAGATGTAAAACCACAGGTGCATGATCAGGCTACACTTGTCCCTATATTGCCAACTATCCGTGGTGTCAGCCTGTTTATTTGAAATAAATCAATCCTTGTATGTGGTTTGTGAACAAGTTAAATGTGTAGTCCATATACCCTAAATGCTGATCTCGCTTTATGTTCATTAAGCCTAGGTCTTGTATTCCTTGGAAGTCGCTGAGTATTAGTTATATGGACCTGTCTAGTCTGATTCAATAGTACATTGTAGTACCTCCCCCACTCCTACACTCCAACCCGGGATCAAATTGTCATGGAAAAAAATACACTCGTGCCGGGAATACTGCTCAAAGAATTCGTCCCTTTTCTTATTTGGGCCTTAATCCTAGAATTAAGGTCCATCTAATAGGCCCCAGTTCCCCTTAACCCCTCTCGTGCGACCAGTTCTGTCTTTTCTTTGCTCTTTAATTTTAAAGGGAACTCTTCTTCTGGTCAGTATTGCCAAGCCTTTGGTTTTATCTGTACAATTAGCATTGTATTGTATGGGGTACTAGTATTATTGCAATCTCAGATGATTTAAGATGGATCTCCTGGAGATTTGCTACATTAACTTCGTAGTTTGGAACCAGTTCAAGAGTGCTTTGTTTTTCATAGACTACCTTAAACCCTGAACATTCATGGTTATTTTATTAGGTGTATTCATGTAGGTATTGTTGTATGCTTTGCATAACCATGAATTTGCCGGATTCAGACTATCTAGTAGGTATATTACTATTCTTGTTCCATTACTAAATGAATACCCGTGGCTGGTTTAGACAATGGCAACACAAAGATCAATGTGAAATTTACAGATTAAACAAAATGATTAATTGTTAAATATTCAGTGATATTTTTCCAAAAATTTATGTTGTAAACGTTAATGATTTTGTGAAATTGATTTGTGATGTAAACATCAATATATGAACAATACATCTTGTTTTGAGAACAATATTGCGGAAAAGTTGAATTAATTTCATATGGGTGACATGGAAAAATGTGATGTTATATACACCTAGCAGTGCATGCAGGCTGTTCAGGTAATTTTTGACTTGAAACACTTTTGTGACTACATTGTAGGGAGACGGGTAGTTCCCTAGTCCTGCATAGCACGCAAAAAAATTGATCAAACATGGGAAAATGACGGCAAAGTAGATGGAAACGGTGTGCTCCTCCCATGTCGTATAGCTTGTTTAGACAATGCCAGATAGCCCAGGAAAGTATATTGTGTACCAAAGTTTTAACACATGTAACCTAAACCAACACAACCCCACTAACAGCAAAACTTTTTTTGTGCATCTAGATCAATTGCCTTTTTAGTGCTTTTATAATTAGGGGGCAGTTACTGTCCTCATCTCCCAGACCCCTTCCCCACCTAACCAGGGCCCAACCATAGATCTCTAACATGCATATTGTACCCCTGATCGTCACAAACTCACTTCACATTTTTAACATAACGGTTTCTCATCTAAACTGCATAGACTTAGGTTAACAAATTCTTCTAGAGTTAAATATCAAAGCAAACACTTTACTGTGTTTGCTGTTAACAATTTCTGAGTATAAAGGTACTCCTAGTTCCTGACTGGATTTAAGAGTGTAGAGTTCATCCTTGCAACTTTTCAGACAAAGGTGCATGTATCGGCCAACTGCGTAGCGATCTCCCCAAGGTAAAATCTAGGGTAAAAAGGTAATGAGCTGTAGTAATTAAAACAATATTAAAATATTTTAATGACAAAAAAGTAGACTAACTTATTAATTTAGAACCGAAAAAATAAAAAGCTACAGCATGTTAATTCGTCACATTAAATATCATATATAATATAGTAATTTTAAAATATTGCTTAAAATGTAGAAAAAAATCCCACCCCCTGGCAGTTTCATATTCAATTTAGTATAGGTTATTAAATTATTTGATTACGTTTAATTTGACTAAATTAAGTTTAAAAGCTTTAATTTTTAAACGTCGTTAAAGATTGTATTTAAATTAAAAATGTAATCTAACTTAAATCGAAATTTTATTTAGCCTTATTACTTATTGGGTCTTACTGTAAGTCTCTGCCTCTGTTTCTGTGTTGCAGTACCTGTGAGTTGCTATGTGTGGTGCTATAAGTACTCCAAGGCTAGGCCAGAGTACATTTACTACTTTTTTGGTTTGTTTTTTGACTGTATTAACTTTAGAATTGCATGTGTACCAGCTGGACAGCTGCTGGCAGGCCTTATCCTGTATGTTGCCTCTAGACCCAGCCTGCACTGAAGCTGGTCCAGACCTCCTCCCTGGCCCCATGGTTCATGCAATTTTGGTTCATGCAAGTTTTTCATGTTAGCGCAGGTACTGCATTGAATCATGATATAGAAAGTCTCTATTTCAATGAATAAATCGTCCCAAAATTTTAATGACCAACCAAGGGGTACTAGAATAAGTGCATTTTAGGAAGATATGCGATTGTTAGCTATTGTCCTTCAGCAGAGATTGGCTCTCCTGTGGTAAATGAAAAAGAAAACAATTTGTCAATGCATTTCAACCCTGCCTGACTGCAGAATCTCCTCAGGACTCTGAACTGGGTTGCGTTAATGGTTCCAGTTAGGGGCTTATTGATGTGACCATCCACGAGTGCTTAACTGAAAAGTAAATACGACATGCATACAGAGTGTTTTATAACACCTAGAATATTGGGAGTAGGTACTCTAGGAATACTGCTTTAATGTTTCTTCCAAACATTTTTTTCCACATTTTCAACCTTTCTCAAGTGGTTATTCAAAGTAAAGTTAACTTTTCTATTTTTCATTTCAGCACTCATGGGTGGTCACACATCACTAAGCCCCTAACCGGAGCCATTCAACACCTGACAGACACACACTGTGCTGGTTCTCCTCACAGACCTGCAACAGAAGAGTGCCTCTTTCACTATGGTCATGCGAATGGCAGCTGAGGTGCTTGACCTAAGTCGCCTTACTATGGAAGTCAAGACCAACATATTGACTAATGTCCTTCAAGCAGGGCAAACAAGTTTTGAGCCCTTGCTACCATTTAAGGAGCCCATCATAGACACTTATCAGGACATGAGCGTAAATGTGCCCTGGGGCCCAGTTAATTGACAGATTGCGTGGCACCATCGTCCTGCCCTGGGTGACCTAGATTTTATAACCCAGCACCCCACTCCTGAAAGTTTTCTTATGCAGGCTTCTGCAAGTAAAGTCAACCCCAAGTTGTTCCCTACTATCACACCATATAGGCAGTCGAAAAAGGTTGAGATATTCGGGAAAAGTATGTTTTCCTCTCCTAGTCTAGCTTTTCTATAAACACCAGCGGCCTTTGAGTCACTATTACCATGCTATTTGGGACTCTGTGGCACAAGTACTTCCTACTGTCCCTGATGTTCGTTCCATCTTGATGCAGGCCATACAAGATGGTTTAGATCTGCAAGTTCACTAATGGTTGTGACTTGGTCACCACCTAGTCTTTGGGCAGGGCGGTAGGCATGCTTGGATAAGGTCAACAGGCTCCTCAAGTGACTCAAGCGAACCTCCAAAATATGCCTCTTAATGGCTCACTGCTTTTTGGAGATTAAACACACTGCCCTTAAGCACTTTAAAGATAGCAGGGCCACAGCATGCTTTTTGGGCCTCCTTGCTCCATCACGACAGTTGAATCAGCAGTTTCTCCCTCCCAGTGGCTCTGATAGGGCTTCCCAGTATCAGCAGTAGATGCAGTCAGCTCGGAAAACTCCCCAGTTTTTTCATGCTTTCTCTGTACCCATAAGCCTTGTCGGCACCTGGGGCAGCCTGCAGCATAGTCCTCCGCCCTCCATCTGTCGCTGCTAAACCTCTCTATTGTGCCCTTACTGGTACATAGCCACCCTGTCAGACGCAGGATCCAACATTTTCTGCCTGGTTGATAAGCAGTCAATTCTGTCAGGTGGGTGTGGCAAACTGTCCAGCGGGACTATGCCTTACCTTTTCTAGCCTCACCATCCATTACCCCCGTATGGCTGACAGAGTTCCACCTGTCCCTTTTGCAGCAGGAAATGCAAATTCTTCTAGCCAAATGAGCCATAGAGAGGGTGCTGGCATTAGAAGTAGGCTGTGGTTGCTCCTCCCATTACTCATTGGTATCATTGATTGGTTATCTATATCCTCTCAATGCTTTCTTGTGGAAGGACAAGTTCTCCAGTATTATATTTTCAATAGTCACATGCTTGAATCATCCCCGTCGTCATGATGGGAGTTCCACAGTAACAGCAATGCTACTAGATAGGCCTTAAACACATTGAAAACAATATATATTGTTGACCGATTGATAGTTTTAATGCATCCAAACTTCAGTCAATCAGAGCAGAGACTCTGAAGCACTCTTGGTCTGCAGAGCCACCATACCTCAGATTTTTTACCGCATGTCGTGATAAGGAGTCTCTCTAAGCTCTGCTCAGTCAGTGTCTCAGCTTTAACCTTTGGGCCGGTCAGCTCTTTGTGGCTCTTGATCTTCATTTTGACACCTAAGGTACAGTTTGAAGAGTTTTTTGCTATTTTTTGATAATGTCTGAGTGCTCAAAGAAAAGGATTTTTAGGCCTTGTAAGTCCTGTGGGAAATCTAGGCTTTTTTCATAAGACCCCTCTAAAGTAGTATTTGAGCTGCCTGTACCCGCTGCACAAGCCAAAGGAATGCAAGTACTGCTGTGCTTTCTCAGCCAAAGTTCTTATGGATGGGAGGCCAGACAGCTTCTCTGGCTCCAGAGGAAGAAAGCCCAGTTAGACTCTGATTCTGAGAGTGAAGAATGGCATACTTCCTCTAAAAACATAAAAATATGGATCCTTTCTCAGCTGGCAAAGTTTCCAAGAGGGCAAAATCCCATTCCAGGGAAACAAGTTCTGAGCGGTTGAGTGATAAGGATCACACTGGACAGTCTTCCTCTCACAAAAGATCTCCCTCTTGACTTGCATTGGTTCCAGTGGCACCCTTTAAGGAACCAGCTACTCAAAAAATCTGTCTACGGATCAGTTGACAAAAACCACTTTCAACGCCAGTGACTACAGCGACGCCACCTACTAAGAGGACAATGACCACCGCCTCGTAGTTGTCGAAAGCAAGGATGACAACCCCGTCTTTGACGGGACAGTCGGCAGCAAGAATCTAGACTGTGATTCCATCGATGCAGTCTCCTGTTGAAGATTCAGTAGACTACCTCGGCGGCACCGTCAACAGCAGTAAAAAGAAAAAAGACCATTATCTCTACATAGGGCATTCCAGTGTCTCTACAAGCTGACAATTCCAAAGTGTCAACTTTGCCTCCAGTTAAGCTATTGAAGATGCAGGACTTTGGGGATGAAGGTCTGTTTGACCCTGCGTACGGTCCATTCCAATTAAATGTCAAGTGCCAGGAGACACAAGAGAGGATGTTGACCAGGGTCCTTCCACTTATCTCCACAGCGATTACTCTTTTCGAGATAGAGGCAAAGAGTCAGCTCAGGGTTATGATACTTTTCAAGAACATTATCCCTATGAGGATCCTGAGGATGATCATCAAGCACAAGGGCCATCTATTGCAATGCCAGTCTCTCTGGCTACAGATCTCCGTATGATGATCGATTACTACAAGTGGTTTCCAAATGTCAATCCATCAGCTCCGTAGACTGTGATGCGAATGGATGTCCATAAATCCGCTCCTCTCCAAAAATCCCTATAGAGATACCTATTCCACCTCCCATCACTATCAGGGACACCTTGGTGGCTAGCTATGGCGACCAGAAAACTGAGTAAGGAGCGATTCCTTTTGATTCATCAGAGGATAATCCTGAATGGGATGACTACGTCTCTCCTCTACCTGCATCACCTCCAGCTAACTCACCACCAGCAGATATAGGTGGCTTCCACGACCTCTTGGAATGCGAGTCCAAGCTTTTTGATTTACTGCTCCCGACTAAGCATACAGAGTGCTTCCTGTATGATTTCCGATACAGTTCAACGCACAATAAGATCCATACCAGTTACGGAGTACATTTGACAAGAGGGGCTAAACTAATAAAAGTCCCGGCATCAGTGGGAGCAGTGATGCAGAAACTGGACAAAAAATATAGAGCCCTTGAGAATGCACCAGCATGCCTTATCGGTCGCCCTAGGCGATGCAGGCAGCATATAGGAGAGCTAAAAATCTTATTGCTCAGCTCCACCTGATAAAGAAGGGCGCAGAGCTTCTCGGCCATGGCGGCCAAATCAATAAAAGCCTCAAACGCGATAGCAGTTTTGGGACGATATGATCGTCAAATATGGTCCGACATGTCAGCATGACAAAATAATGGAGGCAAGTGAAAAACTACTGGAGGGCAAAAAGGCCTCTTCGTAGATTGATGCGGCAAAGGACACATCTACTGCTTTCCGTCAAATGGCTGGAGCGGCGGTCTTGCGACGTCCGGGCTGGTTAAGGCTAAATCTTCCCTCCCGGAAGTTCAAGGAAAAATTTTGGACATGCCATTCGATGGAGAAAACCTATTCGGAAAGCATGTAGATGACGCTCTGCAGTCTATTAAGTCGGACACTGAAACTGCCCGCTCATTGGGAACGCTCCAACACATTTTCCTTCCTTTTGGGGAGGAAGTGGCAGAGGCCCGTTTACATCTCAGCCACTTTACCAACAGGCCAGGTACCAGCTGGATGCCCAACAGGGATTTCGGTCATCTTAACCTTCCCAACAAACCTACAGGTTGTGGCGGCAGCTTCTACCTACACTAGGCAGCCAGCTTGAAGACGTCCTCTGGCTGGAGAAAAAACAGATTCTTCCCAGAAGACAATATGTTCCAGGCATCGGCCATCTCAGTTCCACATCAACAATTCAGCAATTTCCTTTCCAAATTCTACAGTTGTTGGAAAAGCATCTATTCAGACAAATGGGTGTTAGACGTAATCAAGCTTAGTCACACCCTGGAATTTGTTCAAAAGCCTCCAAATTTTCCACCACACAGAACTTCGCACCAGCATTTGGTTCTGCTGAAACAGGAGATCAGTTTGCTTCTCCCCAAAAATGCAATAGAGGAAGTCCTGTTGAATCAGCAGAACAAGGGATTGTATTCTAATTTTTTCCTCTTCAGAAAGAAAGCAGGCAAGTGGAGGCAGGTGATAGACTAAACACTCTTGAAGGAATTCATCAGGAAATATTCCTTTGGCATGCGGTCCCTACAGGAATTTCTACAGCTTGTGGATCCAGGAGATTTCATGAACTACCTGGATCTGCTGGATGCATATTAACATATCCACATCCAGCATCAAAAGTCCGTGGTTCAAGGTGGCAGGGTGCTATTATCAGTTTATGGTGCTTCCTTTTGCCCGTTGATCCACGCCAATGGTCTTCACGAAATGCATGGCTCCGCTGGTGGCTTTTCTGAGAAGATCAGGGCACCAGGTTTTCCTGTACCTGGGAGACTGTCTTATAAAAGGATCCTCCTTCCATTTGGCCAGAAGCTCGACTCTTGTATGTCTGAAGCTATTCAAAACTCTATGCCTCAAACTAAACAGGGAGAATTCCTCTCAAATTCAATCAAGATCAGCAGTTTTCCTGGGAGCAGTTATAGACATGAAAGTCTCAAAGGCCTTTACTACTATGGCGGGGTTTCATCGAATCAAGACATCTGTCAGCAAGAAATTCCACTTCTGTACGAAACTACAAATCATTGTGGGGATGTTATCCTGCATCCCGTTGATTCAAAACTGCCTCCTTTGTATGGGTCCATTGCAGGAAGAGTGTTAGAGCAATGGATTCAGTGCCAGGATCCTTGGAAGATTCCATCACAACCACTCTGCAGATGAAGTCGGCAATGTCTCAGTGGATGGACAAGAGCAACATTTCGCAGGGTCTTTCTCACTCCTGTTCGACCACACATAGTGAGGACTACAGATGCCTACTTGGAGGGATGGGGAGCTCATATGCAGGGTTTGGAAATCCATGGAAAGTGGACCGCCCAGGAAGCTTAATCTCAAATCAATCCACTGGAGCTGAAGGCGGTCTTCAAGCTTTCTTCCCCTGGCTCCGCAACTCCTCAGTATCAGTGAGAGCGTACAACTCTACCACAATGTATTACCCCACCAAAGAGGAACAAGATCAAGGATTCTCTCTGCTCAAGCACAACGAATCTGGGAATGTGTGTCCACAAACACCACCATAAAGTTGGAACATGTTTCAGGGGAACAGAGCAAATGGGCAGATACCCTAAGCAGGACAGACAAACAGTGCCTCGAGTGGGAACTCAGTCACCGAACGGCAGCAAAAAATAAAATAATCTTTACTAGTGCCTATTTAGCAAGCTCGGATGGGAGACTGTCACATAACCTGTTGTCCGTTCTCTGTGTAGGGGGAACTCCCAACCTGGATCTCTTTGCTACCCTATGCAAAAAGAAATGCTGGTTGTTTGCCAGCAGGTACCCTCAATGAGATCTTGAGAAAATCCATTCCATCTTGCATGGACGGGTCATCGGAAAAATTAAACCGGAACCTTGCCGTCTTATACTAATATCTCCAGCTTGGTCAAGACAGTACTGTTACACCAAGCTTCTTTGCCTATTGGAGTGTTCACACCTCTCATTCCATCCAGCAGAGGATCATCTTTCATTGAACGAGGGACGAGTTCTTCATCCACAGATTCAATCTCTAAACTTGTCTGCTCGGCTCCTCACGACACTGAGTTCAAAACAGCGGGTCTCTCAGGGGATTGCAGAGTAATTCTCCGACAAGCGCGAGCAGAATCCATGAATAAATATAAATTTGCAAAGTGGAAAAGGTTTTGTCTGGTGTAATTCTGTCACTGCACCCCATTTCCTCTTCTCCAGAACAGGTTCTTCCTTAACTGCTGCAGCTTGCAAGGTCAGGTTTAACTCATTCATCCATTAAGGAACACCTAGAGGTGTTGTCCAGATTCAGGAGATGCAAAGGAGAGCTCTTAGTGGTCCAACGTACTGCTTGAGGAGGTTGACTGGCTTGTTTTGGGCTTATCCTCCGGTTAAACCTCCACCGGTAGCATAACAGCTAAACATTCTAAGCTGATGAGAGCTCCTTTTGAACCAATCCAAAAGGTGATTTAAAGTTTCTGTTCTGGAAAGACTGTTTTCTTTCTGCTATAAGTGAAATTCAGGCATTGACAATCCGTGAACCATATTTGCAGTTTCGAGAGGATAGGGTTTTTTTTTTTTTTTTTTTTCTCTCTCAAAAAAAAGGACACCACAATACATCCATAATAACCAAAAAGTTACGATACACAAAAGTACATCAGATGCATAAACATAATCATACATTTTCCTCGTTATCATCAACAAAACCAAATCACATCAAATTATAAAAACAGGACAACTAAAAGCCCACTTTCTCCCTCAATGACCATCTTGAGTCGTATCAGAGCTACCGAGCGGCTTCTCGCTTATGCAATCGTATCACCCATTCTGACCACATCTCGCCCACCCAAAACCTCCCAGTGCGAAACAGGCAACTCAGCCTCAGCTGCTTTAGACAATAGATAGAGCCTCAGGGGTTCCCAAATATCCTTAGGTCTTGAGATCGTAGGCAGACCCTCCGCGTATGTCTCTAGGTTGTCTTTGCAATAGACCAAGTCCTTTATCCATTGGTCCACTTTTGGCGCTAGTCGCCCTCCCCATGTAACTGCCACCCGCCGTGCGGCATGAGTAGGGCCAGGCTCGCGAATCTACCAGTCACGCCCCGGACATGGGGTACACAGCACAGTAGACAAACCAATGGGGTACACTGCAATTCAACCGCAGCCATATTCTTTACATCGCTCACCACAGCCTCCCAAAATTCAGCCACCCTCCCACATCCCCAAGCGAGATGTAAGAAGTCAGCGTTTCCCTGACCACATCGCACACATGTATCGGACTCCCGCAAGCCAAATTGCAGCAGGCGGGCAGGTGTATGGTACACTTGATGCAAATATTTAAAATGTATAATGCGTAAGTTGCCATTCATGACAAGGGTACCCGTCAAGTCGCACACATACTTCCAATCTTTCTCAGATATGGGCTCAGGCAGACAGGTATTCCATCGCTCCCAACTTCTGTCAGGCAGACCTGGGCATTCATCCCGGACTATCTTATATAAGCGGGAGAGCAGTTTTTTAGTGGTGGGAGTGGTGAGCACGAACTGCAGGGACTACAGCGTGGGTGGCTCCAGGGGGTAGGCATCATAGTGAGCCCTGACCGCATGCCTAAGTCTGTGCATAGCAAATCTAAACAACAGTGTTTGATTACTAATATATTGCAAGGCGTCTGGTGTGATAAAGGACCCCTCAGTGTAGAGATCCTGCATCCGCTGGAAGCCCGCCTCCTCAATCAGCCGCATCGATGGGGCTTCGTGGGTAACCGACAGCGCAGCATGATATGTAATACGCAGGGCTGGAGCATACAGCGGCAGCTTGAGTGCAAGTCTTCCCACTTCCTGCCAAGCAGCAACCGTCGCATTCACTGTATTTATCTCTGTCCTCGGAATCCCATGCGTCCCATGTGTGAACACGCTATGCAACGGTATTGGAGATACATCCCCGTCTTCCACCGCAACATGTGGTGTGTAAGCGTGCGGCCTCGCCCAATAAAATGCATATTGGGCTTGTGCACAGAGATAATAAACATAGAAATCCGGCGCCCCAAAGCCGCCTTTACCATAATCACTGGTGAGCACCGACCATCGCACACGAGCACTTTTGCCCCCCCCCAGACCAGCCGGAGCAGTGTACCTCGAAGTGTATTAAAAAAACCCTTCGACAATAGAATAGGCATGTTAGTAAATAAGTACAAATACTGCGGCAGGACCACCATCTTAATAAGTGCTATGCGATCCGCCAAGGAGAGCGACAGGCCTACCCACACATCCACTTGTTGTTCCAACTTGATGTGCGCCCTCCCATAGTTCTCGCGCACCACCCTATCCGGGTCCCGGTGAATCCAGATCCCTAGATATTTTATAGGGTCCGCTGACCATACCAAGGGAAACTCCATATCAGGTTGCGTCGTCAGTGGAATGATGACAGACTTAACCCAGTTCACTACTAGGCCCGACAGGCGACCAAAGCGCACATATTCCCTCAGCAGCTGTGCTAGGTACCTAGATGGCTCACGTACAAAAAGCACCATATCGTCCGCATATAGCGAGATGGCGACCGGGCGGTAGTTAAAATTTAGTGCAGTTTCCCTATGTCGCTGCCTCATAACACACGCCAGGGGTTCGAGAATAAGGGCAAAAAGCAACGGGGACAACGGGCAGCCCTGACGAGTGCCCCGCCGTATAGTAAATGGGTCGGATGTTAACCCTCCAACACGCACCCTAGCCGAGGGATCCGCATATAACACTGTTATCCATCGTAAAAATAGAGGCGGGAAACCCATGCGCCGAAGAACAAAAAACATGTAGCTCCACTCGACAGAATCAAAGGCCTTGGCCGCGTCCAGCATGACTGCCACAGCAGGCCTGCTAGGCTCAAGGATGCTAGGCTCAAGGATGTGAAACATTGAGAAAATTGTCCGGAGATTGTGTGAGGTAGATCTATCGGGTATAAAACCCGATTGGTCGGGTAGTACCAGGCACTGCATCAGGGGCTGTAGTCGGACCGCCAAAATCTTGGCCAGTACCTTGGCATCTATATTTATCAGTGACAGCGGGCGATAAGAGTCACATTGATCAGGAGGCTTGTCCTTTTTAAGCAATGTAATAATCATTGCCTGCCGCAACGTGGGAGGCAATGTCCCCGACTCATGGGCCTCAGCATACACCTCCAATAGATATGGAGCTAATAAATCAACGTAGGCTTTATAAAATTCGGCCGTAAGGCCGTCGGGCCCCGGTGCCTTGCCATTAGTAAGGGCCAGTATAACAGTCTTGACCTCCTCGACAGCGACGGGTAAATTAAGATATTCCCTATACGCGTCCGAGAGCCAGGCGTATGCTACATCCGCCAAGTACTCAATAAACAATGGGGTGACCCAGTGTCCCTCAGAACCTGGGTATTTGTAATACAAAATA
Organism: Calotriton arnoldi; assembly: GCA_963921515.1. Classification (NCBI taxonomy): domain Eukaryota; kingdom Metazoa; phylum Chordata; class Amphibia; order Caudata; family Salamandridae; genus Calotriton; species Calotriton arnoldi. The sequence continues at coordinate 790,461 of CAWUFW010008068.1, forward strand.
TACAATGGTTCTGTCGGGTATAACCACAGTATTTCTTAAGGTACCAATCAATTGGGTCAAGTTATTTCCTTCAGAGATTAAATATGCAAAACATTTCTGAAAACGAAACACACCACTAAAAGATATGTAAAAAATCACAATTGAATCAGATTTTTCGGGTGTTAAGATATTTATATATTTCATCATTTATAGACACCCATATCTAAAGAAATTATTTGCATACAAAGCTGCCAACATTGTGAAAAGTCAAAGTGAGTTGTGAATAGGTGACATAGTGTAATCAGTGACACAATAAGTGCTCAATATAAACAAGGTGTTTTTAAAATTCTGTACACGTTCAAAAGGGGCCAGGACAAAAGCCACACAATGAGCCTGCTACTCTATTCGATTTCAGTATTTTTGAGCAGGTCCTTGAACTGGACCAGTATATCGTCGACGTTTCAACCCTAAGAGTGCGATATTATAGCATCTGGCGGGTCTTCATCAGGACTCAAGTAAGGGAGAAGGCTGGCAGCCTGCAGAATTAGTGAAACGTGCATTAGCATCGGTAAAAGAGAAGTGTGTTTCAATAGCCACCAAAATGAAATGGGGGCAACAGGTGTCTTCGAGTTCAGCTGCGGACGCCTCCCCTTTGGACTCGTACAGGTCAGCATAAAAGTTGCGGAATTGCTTGGTAATGGCAAGGGGGTGATAGTGCTCCCCCCCATTGGAATCCGTGATCTTGTCTATTGGAGGCTCTCCATGCGGCTCTTGATTTTGTTTGCAAGTACATGGCCAGGCCTCCCTCCCTCTCCATATCTGCGCGCCGTATGTCTGCGCGTGAGGTACCGCACTTCAGTTTTAGCGACGGTATCGTACTCTAGAATCAACTCATGTATGCGGGCCAAGGTAGCGGCTGATGGGGCCGCCACGTTCCAGCGCCCGAAGAGCAGCTTCCGTCTTGCGCAACCGCTCACGGATATCCTTCAATATGCCTGCCGTAGTGCTGATGCACACCCCCCTGATTGTGGCCTTAAAGGCCTCCCACAGAGTGGAAACGGTATCCACAGAGCCCTTGTTCAGTACAAAATATTGTTCAATAGCGTCTCGCACCGTGGCTTCGTACACCGGATCAAGCAATGCCTCCGAGCGGAACCGCCAAGTAAAGGGGCGACGCATGGCTGTCGGGACCTGTAAGTCTAACTGAACCGGATTGTGGTCCGATAGGGTCCGCGGCAAATGCTCAACCCCAGTACCCAGCCCGTCGCGTCCCCCCAATAACCAATAATCGAGGCGCGACCAGGTGTTGTGCAAAGGCGTCGCATGTGTCCCTTCCCTCACCATAGCATTGCGCACCCTCCAGATATCACTCAGACCAAATTCTGCCACAGCACTCTGCACACAGCGGGCCACTCTGGGAGTTCGGTGTGACAGTGGATTGGACTTATCCAGCTCAGGATTCAGGTAAGTGTTCAGATCCCCCCCCCACAGGGTATTTGCCTCTGGCCAGGTCCTCAATTTAGTATACATCTCTAAAAAGCACTCCGGGTCGTCTGCAATAGGTCCATACATATTAATGATAGTGACTAGAGATCCCCCAGTGTCCCCTGCACCATCGCGCATCATCCCCCTTCATCAACATGGGTCCGGGCAGGCACGAATGGCACTCCCCGTTTAATCAGTATTAACGTACCTCTGGCATAAGAAGAGAAGGACGACGCCAACTTAAACCCTGCCCATCGTCCTGCTACACTCTGTGCTGAATGTTTTGTGAGGTGCGTTTCCTGTAATAAGGCAATATGAACATCATGGCGGGTCAAATAGGCAACACCTGCCGCGTTTTCTTGGGAGAATTGAGTCCCCTTACATTCCACGTCAACAGCCGATAACGCTCACCCATAATCGAACCGTAAATCCTCGGTCAACCAAGCACACAGCTCAGCCAACAATAGGAGGGCAGGGCCCGTATCGGACACAGTCAGCACATCGCAACGAACAGCTCTCTCTAACCAACATCAATGCGAGAAATAGGCAAAAATAATAAGACACAAACCCCCGACTAGTCTCCCCCCACCCCCCACCCACTCCAACCTCCCAATTAGGTCGAGAACAGTACCACCCCCCCTCCCGCACATTTACCCCTTCACACATATTGCTCAACAGATGGGGATCACCCGCTGGGGAAAAGGAGACGGCAGCGAACATTCCCACCGGAGTGAGATGCGCCGGACTTCAACTGTGTGACACACCTGTGTGCTATGAACTGGGAATGTGGTCGGCAACCACGGCGTTGAGCCTGAACAATAACATACAACTACATGTAATCATATAAGAACAATAGGCTGGAACCAGTCATTAGAGGCTACACCTCATCCATGCAGAGGTAGTTCGACAAGTGCCTCCAGCTCCCATACTCCTGAGCTGCTGTGGTACATGCAATCAGCAACCAAGAGGAACCGCTAATCCGTGTCGTCCAGAGTCGAAGGGGCGGAAGGGTCCTCCGTCTCGCGCTGCCGGCGTTCAGTCTTACAGATGTGTTTTGAAAACTTTAGGGCAGAGCGCGAGTCCGTGAAGAAATGCGTTTGGCCCTCATGGGTGATTTTTAATTTGGCCGGGTACAACATAGCGTATGGCACCGAAGCAGTCTGCAGCAACTTCTTCACTGGCACAAATTCCCTTCGCGCCGCTTGCACCAGTGGTGTATAGTCCGGAAAAAAGGACAAATTGTCCCCCTTGTAATTAGTAGGGGCCTTGACCCTGGCCTCTTTCAGGATAGCGTCTGTCTGCATAGTTCAAAAGGCGGGCTATGATCGGGCGCGGCGGCGCCCCTGGTTTAGGCCGAGCGAGCGGTGTGCTCTTTCCACAATCATAACTGTGGATAACACTGGCCCGAACAGTTCCCTCAGCAGGCCATCGATGAATGGCTCCATTCTGGTAATGGGGGTGGATTCCGATAGGCCCAGTATGCGGAGGTTATTGCGCCTCGAGCACGCCTCTAAATCCTCATTTTTGGCTTTGATAACCTCCAGGATCTTTTCCATATGCAACATTTGAGTCCGGGATTCCGCCTGCGTGTCCTGCGTATCTGATACTCGGTTTTCAAGGACATCTAGTCTGTCCTCATGTGTCTCCACTTTCTTCTTAACAACATCGAGACCAGCTGCCAGCGCATCTATTTTACTGTCAATAGATGTCATCCCTGATCGCAATTCGAGCAGGATTGTCCGAGTGTCATCCGCCGAGTCATCCACCGGCCCCCAAGCCCCCTGCGAACCAGGGTGGTCCCCCATGGCTTCGCTCGCACGTGTATTACGTTTATTGTCAAACTGGAGTTTCGGCTGCTTAGGATCAGTCTTTCCCATAATGGAAGCTACCCTTGAGCTGAGCTCTATGTGCTACGCCGGCCTCTCCACACTGACAAGGCCAAGGCCCTCAAATCCACCGGGTCTGTGCTTGCACGCTCCAGGAATGCAATGTGTCCCAGTGGGCCGGCAAGAGCAGCACTATTGAGGTACGGCTATCCTCCGCAGACACACCGGGGCATGGCTAGGGACCGCCACAGCAGCACCTCCGACCTCTCAAGGCCGCTCCAAGCTCCACATTGGCGCCAAGGATCACACCCGGCCCCGCAGCCCAAAAAGCACCCGTGATGCCCCGGGCACCTCAGCTCGCACCGGCAACCTTGAGCTGGTACCAGGGCAACGCCAACGGCACTTCCGCGCTACAGGAGGCAGACCCGCGCGACCCCCTCAAGCGAGTAGGAGCAGCTCTGCACCTCCACACCCGATGCAGGCAGCCCGCCTAGGCCTCACCGAACGCCACCGCACAAGGAAGCAGGGGCGTCAGGAACACACACCGCAGACCGAGCCACAACCAGGTCAGAGCGCAGCTCCCGCCCCACTCACTGTAATCGAGGCTCGACCCTCAGCAGCACCCAGCCGGGCCCCGCCCGTCCCGCGCTGGTCGTCTCAGGGCTCCAGGAGTCAATGTGCCGCATCCACGGCCCTCGGTGCTTCAGCCACCGCTCCGGAGCAACGGTCCACTCTGCCTGCCAGGCGTCTTCTCCCGGGGCACAGTATATTGTTCACCGTGATGGGCACTCTCGGTGCACGCGCGGAGCCCCGTCCCAGCTAGCAGTGGAGCCTCCCGGCCCCGGGGACTCGAGCAGGCGCCATTTTCCACGTGATCGGATGCGAGCGGGCCTCTCCGACTCCGACGGTGCCACTTCACCGATGTGGCCAGGAGCACCCCCGAGCCCGTCACGGGGACAGCGGCACTATTGCATGCAGTGTTCCGGCAGCACAGGCGGTCATGACGGATGGTATTTGCCAAGTCTTCAAGTCCGGCGTGCGGAGCTCCCTCAGACAGCCATTCCGCTTCGCGCCGTAGCCACGCCCCCCAGTTTCGAGAGGATAGGGTTATTTTGAGAACCAATCCAAAGTTCATCCCAAAAGTGGCAACCACTTTTCACCCCAATGAGCCGATTGTATTACCCACTGTTTTCTGTAAACCATCTTTGCTAGCTGAAAGTCTTACTTACTCCAGTATTGGAGCTTTCATAGATTCCCATGCTTTGTAGTCAGACCAAGTCTTTTTGTAAAAGAGACCAAAAAGAATCATTAGCCAATCAGAGCAGCCTCACCCTCTAGAACCTTGGTGAAAGAACCTCAGCTCCTCAGATTTTCTACCGCACGTGCAGAAGGGAGTCTCCTTGAGCTCTGCTCTATTTCGACTATTTTTCATATTTTTCAGCTGTTTTCTTCAGTTTTTTCTTGGGGAGATGTCTGAAAAAGAAAGCGTTATTCAAGGCCTGTGCCACTTGTGGAAAAAAGAGGCTTTATGTGGAGGACAGGCATAAGGACTGTATATATTGCCTGTACCCGGACCACAAGGCTGCGGAGTGCAAGATTTGCTGCACCTTCTCGACTAAGACTCTCCGGGATCGTGAGGGTCGTTTACTTATTTGGCTTCACAAGTTAAAGTCAAGGAAAGAGTCGGTGTCCAGTGACAGTGAGGACGCTTCTTCCGCTGTCTCATCAAGAAGGTCAGTCAAGACTCTTGGTTTCCTTTGCTTTGCAGAGAAAAGGACAAGCTCTATCAAGGGAGAGTATCACTTGCTGGATAACTACGGTGATTGTGTTCTGCCATGAGAGAGCACGGAGACCGCTGGCGGCGAAAGTGAAGGCACACTCCACAAAAAGTCGCTGCCTCACCCCTCTTTGTGGTGGTATCGCATTCGGACTTCTGCAGGGAAGCAACGTCGGTTAATGCCCATACTTTCATGTACCACTACTGCATGGACTCATGGCAAAAAGCTGATGTGCCAGTCGGGACAGGTCATGTTACAGCACCTTTTTTCCTATGGTATGCAAGTTTGTCTTTACTGTTTGACTGATTTTGATGTCTCTCTCTGTTCTTGTATGTATGTAAAAAAATAAATATATATATATAGTGTGTGTATATATATATATATATATATATATATATATAGTGTGTGTATATATAGATATATATATTAGATATAGGGGTTTTACTTTTTAGAGGTATCTTCACACATTACATATGCCTGCATCTATGAATAACACATGAGAATTTTACAGTCAAGGTTGCATTTGCTTTAATGGTGGGGTGGTTCGCCTAGCCCACCACCAAGTCTCTCGATACTGCTCGCTAATGTGATTCAAGCATGTGAATCAATGAAAGATATAATAATGGAGAAAAAACAGGTTACTTACCTGTACACTGTAATTATCCAGTATTAATCTTTCAAGGATTCACATGAGACCTGACCACCTCCCCATTCAGGCTCACCATTTTATACCTCTTATCCTTCTTTTATTACACTTGTGCTCGAAATCAGAGGTATGGTGGCTCTGCAGGGTAAGAATGCTTCAGGGTCTCTGCTTGGCTGAAGTTTGGATACATTAAAACAATGTCAATTGGTTAATGTCTATTGTTTTCAATGGGTTTTCTAAGGCCTATCTAGAACCATTGCTTTTTTATTGCTGTTACCATGGGACTCCCACCATGACGATTTGAAAGATTCAAGCATGTGAATCTATGAAAGATATTAATATTGGTGGACCATAGTGTACAGATAAGTAACTTATTTTTTCAAGATGATCACCTTGGCCCAGGTTTTGTCTGCCCTTGACTTCAGAGACTGAATGATAGTGCTGTACGTGCAGGATGCTTATTTCCACCTCCCCCTCCTGCAGTGTTACAAACTTTACCTGGGATTCACAGTGGTCCAGTAGCATTTTCAGTTTGCTGTACTCCCCCTTAGGCTTACCACTGCCCCTCGGGTGTTCACTAAAGTGATGACATTGGTAGCAACACATCTTCAGAGATCAGGATGCCAGTCTTTCCCTACCTCGACGACTGGCTGCAGAGGGCGGACTCGCCAGAGGAAGTCCTCACCCACCTCTAGACTACAGCAAACTTACTAACATTTTAGTGGCTCACAATCACCATGCCCAAGTCGCACCTGACTGCTTTGCAGATGCTCCCCATCGTCAGATCCTTTGCTCTGTTGCAGTTTTGTGCCTTCCTCTCTAGAGAATACAGTTCCAGACTTTCTTGCTATAATTCTAATGACTCAGTCATCCTTGTTGAGATTCGGGACAGAGGCTAAGGCTGCTGGGACTGGTGGCCTGCCAGGTGGCAAATGCAGGCTCTGCAGTGAGATTTGAAGACATAGTGGGCACAGCACTGAGGGGTTGTGAGGGGGGGTATGGGGAAGTGGTGTCTGATTGAATTTAGATTTTGGAGGATACTGTAAAAGTTCTGCATTAGTGGCTGCTGGACTGCGATTGGGTCATTGTAGATCCCTACCCCACCCAGACCCCAAAGTGGTTTTGGATGCATCACTACTGGGTTAGGGAGGCCATCTGAGGGAGGTGGAGATTAGAAGGGCCTGGTCTGTGGCAGAGTCTTGGTTCCACATTAACTTTCTGCAGTCACATGGCATTCAAAGTCTTCTTACCATCCATCAAAGAGATTGGTGTAGGTGCTCATGGACAGCACCACAGGGATTGCGGACTCTGCCAGGAGGGGTCTATGCCTCAAATTGGCTACAACACCAGGGGATTTTCCTGGTGTTGAACCACCTGGTGGTATCTCTAAACTCCATGGTGGACAAACGTAGGGTTCGACACTTAACTGATCACAGTTGGATGTAACATCTGTAGATTGCACTGTATCTCTTCTGCGAATGAGGAGAATCTTTGCTCGATCTTAGCCACCACGAGAATGTGCATTGAGTACTTCTCTGCATTGACGTTTCCAAGGCGACTCTCACTCAGAGGTGCATTCCATCGAGATTAGGACTCTGGACTACTGTACACCTTTAGGCCAATACTGGTCCTACCCATATTCTGAAAAATATTGAGACCCGGGCCCAAGTCATCTTAGTGGCCCTAGATTGAGCAAAGAGTATGGGATCTAGTAATCCTGGGCATGAGCATCTGTTCTCCAATCAGGCTGCTCCTTCAGTAGGATCCTCTTTCGCAGCAGGGCAGAGTCCTGCACTTGAGCCTGCACACAATCTACCGCCACGCTTTGAGATAGATCACCTTTGACCTTCCTCTTGAAGTTGTTTTTGTCTTGGCAGCTAGGCTTCCCTCAACTAAGTCTGTATATGACTCTTGTTGGGACAATTTTGTGGCTTGGTGGAGCAACCCAAGTCGCACTCTAGTTATGATTTTCAATGAAATTCATACAAACAGTTCATGGAAGTTTCAAATGTTTATTATTCTTAATTCTTATACTTCTTTCTTTCTTTTTTCTTGTTCATGAAATACTACTTTCTTCAGTAATATCAATGTGTTTACACAAAATTATTGCGTTCTGCCCAATGCATTTTGGGCTTTGCCCTTCGTCAGGGGTCTTTATTCTGAAAACCTAGAATTAACATTCAGCATGGCACTGGAGGTGTGTAGGTAATATTACACATAATAATCAAATCAGGGTGAAGTAGGATGCAAAAACGCACAAAAGTGAAATGTTCGTGGCAATAACTGTGTGCAGTATGCAGATAGTGAACGGTATTATGCGTTTGACCATGCAACCACAGGAAGCCTGTGATTAACATAGACTTGTATTCACAGGTTTATACCTTTCGTAACACGCAGCTTGAATATGACTTGCGATAGAATTTTGAAGTCCCGTAAGTTTGCGATACTCTTGTTCATCATGCATGTCAAGCACTATATTTAATCTATTTTTACTTTCTGTCGGTATTTTCAACTGTTTCAAACCGTTTCTTTAAACTAAGCGGGCTGATTATCGCTCCGCCTCGACCCTCTTGTTTCACTTTTCACGTTTCGCGTCTTACCTTTGGTTGCATGGTCAAACGCATAATACCGTTCACTATCGGCATACTGCACACAGTTATTGCCACTAACATTCACTTTTGTTCGTTTTGTCAACCGTTATCACGTACCTAGTTAAGCATGGTCACTCACTACCATTTCTATGGCACCTACTTCTGTGAAAGGAATCAAATTTTAGTTACTATTTGCATCCTACTTCACCCTGATTTGATTATGTGTAATATTACCTAAGCACCTCCAGTGCCATGCTGAATGTGAATTCTAAGTTTTCAGAATAAAGTCCCCTGACGAAGGGCAAAGCCCGAAATGCATTGGGCAGAACGCAAGACTTTTGTGTAAACACATTGATATTACTGAAGAAAGTAGTATTTCATGAACAAGAAAAAAGAAAGAAAAAAGAAAAGTATAAGAATTAAGAATAATAAACATTTGAAACTTCCATGAACTGTTTGTATGAATTTCATTGAAAATCATAACTAGAGTGTGACTTGGAGACGCTCCCCCATTCGGGGACAGCGCTTGTTTATCTAGTCATTACATCCTCATACTCGGGAGGATTTACCAACCAGCACCAACGAACATATTCAATTCAGGTTTAACAAGAAATTACAGCATTACCATATAACCACCAAGGAGTGCGAGGGCCCAATTTCCATTTGGAAGAAACAAATATTGGTGGAGCAGGTTCTTTTTTTGGTGATATTGGTTGGTCCTTTGAGTGAATGACTGAGTTTACCCAAGGGGAAAACTTTTTTGACTGGTTGTACTCCTTCGTAAGGTCAGTAATCTGTATCAAGGTGTTTCTTTCCTTTGATACCAATATTTGTGGTGAAAACAATCTTCCCACAAATTCTTCACTGCCCTCCTTCCCTGAAGAGTAGTCCAGTGACTAAAAGAGTGCAAGATATAGAAACATGTTTGGTTTATTTGTTGCTGATCCAGGAGAGGTGTGGTGCAGCGGCCAGGGCAGCTGACTTCGGAGCACAGGGCTCACGGTTCGATCCCCGGCTCCGGTGGCAGCTCAGCACCAAGTGACTCTGGGCAATAGCTCACTTAATTTCCACGACGGCCCCCAGCGCCTTGAGACCCGTAAAGGTGAGTAGTTCGCGCTTTACAAATACGGATTTACATTTTTTCTTTTTTTACTCTCCGCACACCTCAAGAGGGCTCGGAAGTTCTATGAAGTGATGCAAGTGGATTGTATACTTCTATGTCAAATTCAGGGTAAGCAGAGCCTGTGTTCAAGCTTCAGGATGCTACCTGGAACACTGGAAAGCTGTTGCTGGTGGAAAAAGGTTCCATAACCAGTCTGGCAGTTCGAGGATATTTATAAGGTCCGGGATCTAGAGGAAGATTATGTATCCATCTGAAATATAGTTGCAGAAGGTTAGCAATGTTTTCTTCTGAATAGGGGTGGGCGGAATTGGTGGAGTTTGATTCCGCAGAATTACATTAAAATTCCACGAAATTAAGGGGTGAGGTGGGCATTTAGCACTATTTTCGTAGCGCAAAATTAAACCTTGCGTCCAAAAATTAATGCGATGATGCATTTTGAATAGCGCAGCCAAATATCACTTGTCGCCCTAACATCTGCAGTGATTACCGCAGAGTATGTAAGGGAGCCAAGGGGTATGCACTGCAGTGGCTTGGTTTCTAATGGGGGCTGCAAGAGGGAGCAGTTCCTCTGTTTAAAAGCCGCTGCAATTTAAACTTTAATATGCTGTGGTTTTTAAAGATAGGTGCTGCTCCTTCTTCCAGCCCTGTTTTAGTAACAACCACTGCAGGTTTATTCCGCCGGTGGAGTGGCGGAGTTCATCACTAATTCTGCGTTACAAGAGTAACATGGAATTGCCAAATTCCTCAGATTCTGACGACTGTATTAAAAATTCTTCCCAGGTCTACTTCTGAGTCTTGTTCAGAATTCTAACAGTGGAGATGCTAGAAGAAGGAATCTATACATGGCATGGAAGTATGGTAAAAAGTGAACTCTGATCCTTGGAAAGTTGCTTAATAGGGATTTTGTGTAGACACAGGTTCCATGATTTATCTACCAGCTTGACATGTGGGAAGATTCAAGTGGTATGTGAGTCTAAAAGCTAATGTTGGGATGGAGTACCCTTTAAAGTTAGGTAAGTTCTCTTTCTACAGCTAATGGACTTCATTTATAATATCTGTTTAGGAGAGCATCTCTGTTTAGCAACATGTTTAAAAGATAGCTAGACTGAATTATTGGACCAGGATGGTTGCTGCTTAGTAGTAGCATTTGTTAGTTTTAGTGTGTTACTAATAATTTCTATTAATGGCAGGTTACACATAATGAATTCAGATCTAGATCTTCACAGCCTGGAACTGAAGAAAACTCCACATTGGTGAATGATGTGGGGCCTGAAGTCCCCTTGATCCAGCCTTATGATTTTGAGACCGTAAGTGTTTTTGAAAATCATTTGAGTCACTTTGGGATATGTGAACACTTATTTATGACATCGAAAGGGCAAGAGTTGTAACTGTCAGGATAGAGTGAACTCTTATGTTTATAATATGTAATGCCGTATGATTCAGAGTAGTAGTTGGTGTAAGTTTTAAAATTTATTGAACACTTAATGTTTTCGTTGATTATTCAGCATCTACCTGATCATTCTTCGCAGGGAGCTTGTTTAAAAATGTATAAAAGTATGATGGGCCCGTAATTATTGAAATGCCTGTATCACAGTTGACGTTTTAGTTCAGTTTAAATGTTGATTTGTTTAGTAGGCTGCATTTGCCATAGTCTGTTGAATCAAAATGTGAAAATTGCACTACTTTGATTGCTGAACTCTCCTCTGCGTACTCCTGGGTTAAGATGGGCGTGTTAATTTAAATTCACATTGGGCATTACAATTAACACAAGAGGCTGAAAGCTGCCTTCCTGAGCACCAACCTCTGAAATGCCAGCTGAACACAGACTAATGTGGTATCAAATGCATATAATTTTCACAAGGGCTGTTTTAATGATTTTTCATTTAAGATAGTGGTGAAAAATAACTTTTGACTGGTTTGTTTTAGTTATATAAAGAATAGGTGTAGAACTTATTTGAGGTATAAGGCAAGTCTTCGGTTACAGAACAGTGAGTATTTGTTTATACTACATAACCTCTGAACATGTGAACTATTGTACAACACTGCAATAAACATTTAAGTGGATAAGTACACCTGTGACTGCCACTTTGGCTAAGTTCTTACTGTAACATGCTTAAATTGAAGAGCCAAAACAAGCATGTTTAGGTTTTTTTTAAACTAAACGTTTTTACAGTCAATTTGGAGGTGAGCCCCTCAACTGCTGTCACACCCCATGCCTGCACAGACCCTGGTTCTAGAGGAAGCTAGCATAGAGGCTTTTGATATTTGACTTGTATTTTAAGACTGTTATACTGCAGTAACTTTGTAACCCCCTTATGCCTCACCTGCCAAGAGACGAGCCAAGATGCCTTTCTTCAAAGAAGGTTGTTTGCTTGCCTCCCCTGTATGTATGTTTTAGACACAGACCAGATCCAGTTCCAGTTTTAGACACTTAAGCCTAGTTTGACCTGGAAAAGTAATTTGACGGTGAGGGCCTTGTGTTGGTCATCTCTCTACCTGCGTGCCTTGTGAAGTGGTCTTGGACACAGCTGATCGAACTGGACTGCAGACAGGGTATGAACGTTTTGTGACTCCCAATACCAGAAGTGATCATTCTCCAGAAGGCATGCGCATGGGAAGTCTCTGTCCATCATAGGATTCCTTGATATTCATATTTACTCCAGTATTGGAAATTTCATAGATTCATATGCTTGAATCATTCCCCGTCGTCGAGATGGGAGTCCCCAGTATATCAAAAAAGCAATGCTTAAATCAATACAAAGCAGAAAAAAGGCCTAGGCCCATTTCAGTTTTGTAACCCATAACTCGTTTTGTAAAAAAGACCAAAAATAATCCTTGAACCAATCAGGACCCCTCACCCTCTAGAACACTCCTGAGAGAACCTTAGACCTTCAGATTGTCTACCGCACGTTGTGCTAGGGAGTCTCCTCTGAGCTCTGCTCAGTTTTCTCATGTTATTAATGATATTGGACAGTATTCTTAGCTTCATCTCAGATTTTCATATGCAGGATCCATCTTCAGTGCTGGTTTGTCATCACTCTGACTTTGTCAGGAAAGGAGAAAAAGGGTCTGTTTAGAGCCTGTGCTACCTGCCTTAAGAAAAGGCTTTATACTGATGACCCTCATGAGGACTGTATTTATTGCCTTTATCCAGACCATCATGCAAAGGACTGCAAGGTATGTTGTACCTTTTCTAGTAAAACCTTAATGGACCGTGAGGGACACCTTTTGATATGGCTTCAGGAGCTAAAAGCCAGAAATTAGGTGATTTCTAGTGACGGTGATTTCTAGTGATTTCTTCCTCATCCAGAAGGTCCCATAAGAGGAGTAGATCACCTCACGCCCATTCATCTGAGGAGCGTCCTGGAAAAGCCCTTAAAAAGACCACTCAAGGGTCTCATGGGCGCAGTTCCCTCAAAATCTCCTCAGACATGAAAAGGAGAGGAAGGAACATGCTTCGGGAGATAAAACAACTAAAAAGGCGAGTTCTGAGCCGCCCAAGACACCCCCTCAGGTCAGGCACTCCATCAAAAAGCCCTCTTCAGTGCCCCCTGAAGTAAAAATGTAGACGAAATCATCATCGACGGTACAGTTGATGAAGGAACCACCTCTGTCGTCGTCTACTAAGATTGAGGTTCGCCTGCTGCCAAAGAAAGCCTCCACGGCGGAGTTGGGAACTCCGTCGACGAAGGTTTTGCCACCGTCAACGTAGGTTTTGCCACAGTCGACGATGATTTCGACGCCGGTATCAACGTCGTTGCCGGTGATTACACCATCGCCGATGGTTTCCAAATTACCGACGACAGCTGCAGCTAAGACGGGGTTGTCGGCGATCTCGTCGACTGGGGATAAAACACCGGACAGGACAGAAAACACTAGAAAAAGGAGAATTACACCTGAGATCACATCACCTAGCAAAGTTACACCTCTTTGCCATCTCACCTGCTGGAAGAGCAGGATTCTGAGGAAGAAGATGAGGGGCCTTATGGCTATGCGAGTAGCCCGTCCCAGCTGCACGTTAAGTGTCAGGAGGATGACTTTGACGAAGAATATGACGAATATCAATATCCTCCTTAGGAACAATGCCATCAGAGTTATCAGGAGGAGGTGGTTTGCATGCCGTCCTCTTTGTTGACGGACCTACAGTTCATGTTGGATGACTACAGGAAGAGATTTCCACCAACTCCTGTACCTCAGGAAATGCCATCAGTAGTTCCTCGTCCACGCTCTATAACCATCTACTCCTAAGAGGGGCCAAGCTGTGCTGGCGGAACCCTTACAGAGATCACCTCCACCAATCCCTCAAGATCTAGTTACTTCGGATGATGACCAGGAGGAAGGAGAAATTACAGATCCTAATAGAGAATGGGATGACTACCTCATTCCCACGCCTTCTTCTCCGGTGCCGGTTGACTCACCACCAGAGGATATTGGTAGGTTTCATAACTTAGTAGAAAGAGCTGCAAAAAGATTTGACCTGCCTATGCCGGCTACCCAAACGGAATGTTTCTTATATGATTTTAAGGAGCCATATAGAAAGTCAGTGAGGGCTATCCCGATTATTAGTCACGTATGGGAGGAAGGACTTAAGGTGATAAACACCAGCGGCAGTATCACCAGTACTCTCCAGGTTAGAGAAGAAATACAAGCCCCCAGAGGACGCTCCAGCCTGTTTGGTGGGCTATCCCAAACCGGATTACGTTATTTCCCAGGCAGCTCAACGGAAATCCAAAAACCCCATCGGCACACATTACAACACCTCCGGATAGTGTGCTGGCGGATGGGTTATTAAAGATGATTTGCATATGACCTGCGATAACTGTAATTTCCGCTTACATACTAATGACTAATCCCCAATCTCAGGGTCCTCGAACTTCTAACCCCACTAGAGAGCGCATCATTCAGGCTGCATTAATCAATGCTCGTTCTGTGGTTAAACACGCCCAGGAAATATTTGAACTGCTCTCAGATGAACAATTGGATTTATTTTTTATTACAGAAACTTGGCTCAGCGAGTTCTCTAACCCTGCCATTGAATTCGCTATTCCGAGAGGGTATAAGATTTCCAGGGCTGATCGTAAAAAGGGAAGAGGGGGGGGTGTTGGTGTTGTGTTCACAGACAATTGGGCCCTCCGGTGGGGCGAGGTCTTTACAGTTGGAGAAGGTGAAGCGCTTGACTTCTCTATTATTATCTCGACGCATTTTACGCTGGGCGGCATGGTGGTCTATCGACCCCCTGGCCCCTCTGGAGATTTTCTAAAAGCCTTTGATGAAATTGTTTTCCCTCAAACGTTGCAATTTTCTAAGTTTCGTCTCCTTGGGGATTTTAACATTCACACTGATTGTGCAGAGGGGAGGGATACTAAGGAGCTATATGACTCCTTGAACATCGCTCAACTTACTCGATGGGTTAATGCCCCTACACATCAGGGAGGGCATACTTTAGATCTGATCTGCTGTAACTTTCCCGTATGCGTCTCTGAACATCTCCAAGTAACATGGTCCGATCATTTTCTGATCAATTTCTCATGGACCATTCAGGCGCCTCATGCTCCTAGCAAGCAGGTCCAGGGGAAGCCCATACACAAAATTGATCCCTCCGCATTATGCTCAACCTTGACAGACTCCCGTCCTCCCCCTTCTACCAGCTTGGAGGGAGCGGTGAAAAATTTTGAGAGCTGGATTTCACAGGCAGTGGAACAGCCAGCTCCGTCCGGTTCCGTAAAGCGGGTTAGAATCTCTCCATTCAAACCCTGGTTTTCAAAGGAGCTTAAAGAGCTAAAAAGATATTGTAAAAAACTAGAACGGAACTGGAGAGTGGCCTACTGCCCTCTTGCTAAAATAGCACTCAGAAAGGCCCAGAAAGGCTACTATGCTTCCATAAACATAGCCAAAAGTCAGCATTATGCAGAACGCATAACCCAGTCCCGTAATGACGCCAAGGACATTTTTTCCATTGTGCAAAGCTTTGTGACCCAGAGGGCAGAGGAGATATCGCTACCTCCGTCAGCCATCTGGTGTGAGAAACTTTCGAGTTTCTTCATTGATAAAATAGTCTATACAAGCCAGTTTTGATGTCCCTAACCATGAACAGGAACTGCTTATCCCGCTGAACATGGCCAGCCCTAGTCATGATGTTTCTAATCCATCCTTCTTCCTGTCTGAATTTTCTGCTGTTGCTCACCAAGACTCACTGACTATTTTGAAATCTCTGAAATCGGGCTCGCCAACTGACCCTTGTCGGGCCCGCTTGCTGGCGGCTGTGGCAGAAGCTGTTAATCCTGAATTTAATTCACTTGTCAACTTGTCCTTCCAATCTGCCACAGTTCCGCCCGAATGGAAGCAGGACAAACATCTCCCTCTGCTTAAAAAACCTTCTCTTGACCCGGCCAACCCTGCCAACTATCGCCCTATTTCCCTCCTTCCAGCGGTAGCTAAGGTATGTGAAAAGGCGGTCTTTAAGCAGCTGGCCAATTTTGTAGAGACCTCAGGATCATTACATCCCACTCAGTCAGGGTTCAGAGCTACTTGTAGCACGGAGACGGCGCTTGTGGAAATATCAGAAGCCATTAGAGAATGCTTGGATGGGGGCGGGAGAGCGGCTCTGATTTTATTAGACCTCTCTGCCGCTTTCGACACGGTGCCACACTCACTGCTATTAGCGCACCTCGTGAACATTGGTGTCATCGGCCCTGCGTGGGACTGGATTAAATCATTTTTGGCTGACAGATCACAGCAAGTGTGGTTACCTCTTTTTCATCAATCCCACAAAAGGTGACTACTGGAGTACCTCAGGGTTCTACCCTGAGCCCCCTTCTTTTTAATGTATATGTCACCCCTTTGGTCTATCTGGCTGAGGAGCTGGGAGCAAAAATCATCGCCTATGCAGATACCCAGCTCCTCTTCACTTGGAAGGACTCCGATATTTCCCCAACGAAAGCAAAAAACTGTCTAACAGCCGTTTTCAAATGGCTTGCAGCCGCCCAGTTAAAGTGCAATGAGGATAAGTCCGAAATCCACCTATTCGGATCCTTTCCCCCACAGTTCAGGGAAGCACTTTGGCTGCCAGAATATCCTCTCCCTTGTTCCTCGGGACAGGCAGTGAAGAACCTGGGCGTCTGGTTCGAGAAAAATCTCAGGTTCTCTACACATGTAAAAAAACTGTCCGGCCAATGTTTTGGCACATTGAAGTCTCTTGGGAAGTTTCTTCCTCTATTACCCAGGTCTGCCAAGGAGATGGTCACGCGTGCACTGATCCTTAGCCGCCTTGACTATGCCAATGTACTTTATATTGGCCTACCAGGATACCAGCTTAAACTCCAGGTAATACAGAACGCTGCGGCCAGAGTTCTGATGGGTATCCCGGGCAGCTCCAGCGTAAAACAACTTTTGCGGGATCTGCACTGGCTACCAGTGGCCCAAAGAGTGAAATTTAAGGCTCTCACGATTGCCCACTCAGCCCTTTATGTTCTAGGGCCCCTCTATCTGAGGAAGCAGTTTAGTTTTTATACTCCATGAAGGCATCTGCGTTCGCTTCACAGTGCCTAGCTTCGATCCCTCGCTTTTGGCGGGTAAGAATTGGAGGTAGCTCTCTATCCTTCAAAGCGGCCGAAGCTTGGAATTCTCTCCCCCTTGAACTGCGCATCATTCACGACCCCTCCATGTTCAAGAAGAGGCTAAAAACCCTGCTGTTTACTTAAGCGGTAATTTCCCCCGGTCCATACTGTTTTCACTACTGGCTCTTCGCGCCAGGACACTCTTGAGTACCCGCGCGCGCTATAAATCACGGTAACATAACAACTTAGAGAGGGCAGGCACCTAGATAAGGCCGGTAAGCGTTTTTCCTCAATGTCAGCTCTGTTGGTCAGAGCTCCTAATGCCCTTGCCATATTGGGCAGATATGACAGACAGATGTATTGTGACCTGGCTCCGTATATGGATCAGCTTCCGGAAGTGAGTAGACCAGAGGTGAAGAAGATTCTGCAGGAGGGAGAGGGAGCTTCTGCAGAAGTAATAGATTGTGCGATGGATATCGCAACTACAGCTTTCAAATCGCTGGGGGGTGCAGCGGTTTTGCGCCATCAAGGATGGCTCCGAGCTACATCATTTAGACCGGAGGTCCAAAATAAGATCCTGGACCTTCCTTTTGATTGAGAGGCTTTATTTGGGAAGCAAGTAGACGATGTGCTGCTAGATATCAAGAAGGATACTGATACAGCGAAGGCTCTAGTGACACTACAGTATTGGAAAGTGCCCTTTAGAGGAGCTAGAGGTAGAGGCCTTCCATCCTACAGGAGAGGATTTCAACAATACCCCTCGTACGCTACATCTTCCCAACCGTACCATCAACAGTATGTTCAATGACCACAGCGGTCAGGGGTGTATTCTAAATCTACCCCCAGAGGAAGAACAGGACGTCAGGGAAAAGACACCTCGCGACGTCAATTACTAGCTTCAGGTTCCGGCTATGTTTATTACCACCTTTCCAGAAGTTCCCCTGGGGGGGACAAATTTCTTTTCACCTTCACCAGTGGCAGAAAATAACCACGGACCGATGGGTCCTCAATCTAATACAATTTGGCCATACTTTAGAGTTCCTTCAAATCCCTCCTTGTACTCCACCAGGAAGTCAAACATCTACATCTCATGCGTTTGGAGATTCTTACAATGTTCCGAAAAGGAGCAATAGAACCGGTGCCAATCTCCCAGAGAGGGAAGGGATTTTATTCCCGTTTCTTTCTGGTTTGCAAGAACTTGCGTCAATGGCGTCTGATCCTGGATTTGAGAACTCTAAGCACTTATCTCAAAAAGCAGTCCTTCCGCATGGTTTCCTTTCAGGACATTCTGTTGCTCCTGAATCCAGGGGATCATATGACCACCTAAGACTTACAAGATGCATATTTTCACATCCCCATCCATCCCTCCCACAGGCAGTACCTTTGATTTGTCATAGCCGGAAGCCATTACCAGTTCAAGGTGCTGCCGTTTGGCCTCAAGTCGGCCCCAAGAATTTTCACAAAATGTCTGGCTCTGGTATTTCCGTCCCTTGTAATTGGTTGATCAAAGCACCTTCACACGCAGCTGCTCCGTCGTCCATGGTGGCATGCACATGACTGTTTGCCGAATTAGGCCTGACTCTGAACGAGGAAAAATCATATCTCCATCCATCCAAGAGCATTACGTTCTTGGGGGCAATTCTGGACACCACAATAAACAGGGCATTTCCTTCTCTCGAGAGACAGCAGAAACTAATTTGTCCCAAGCATTTGCAAGAAGAAAGTCACTTTCAGTGCGCCGCTACAAGTCACTCTTGGGGACAATGTCTTCATGCATCCCTCTCGTCCCTTTCTACCGTTTAAGGATGCGTCCATTACAGGAGGAACTGGATCGGCAATGGCGTCAAGCAGTAGGATCCTTCGAGGATGTCATCACAATCACGCCAGGTATGATCCAGGCCGTGTCTTGCTGGACCCAACGTCAAAATATTTCCGTTGATCTTTCTTTTCTCACCATGCCGGCTCCACAGGTCATCACCGATGCTTCCCTGGAAGGTTGGGGGGCCTTCCTTCAAGACCTCCAGGTCAGTGGACGTTGGCAGAGTCAAGACAAACAACTTCACATCAATCTACTGGAGGTCAGGGCATTGAGATTAGCATTGCTGGCTTTTCTGCCGAGGATAAGGAACTCGGCTGTGCTGATCAGGACAGACAACACAACAGCAATGCATTATCTCAACAAGCAGGGCGGCACAAGATCTCTCCCCCTGTCTCAGGAGGCCCAGGGAATCTGGAGATGGGCTGTTCAAAACGGAATCTCGCTGAAGGCAGAACACCTTCCGGGGGATCAAAATGTCAAGGCAGACACATCAAGCAGACTCAAGTCAACCTGCCACGAGTGGGAGACCAATCCGGGAACCCTAGACAGTATTTTTCTAAAATGGGGCAAACCAACAGTGGACCTCTTTGCGACGGCTCAGAACAAGAAATGCCACTTCTTTGCAAGTTGGCGTCACCAACCGGGATCCTGGGGAATGCGTTTTTGATGGCATTGTCAGGCGTCTTTGCCTACGCCTTTCCGCCGATTCCCCTCCTACCACGTCTTCTCATGAAGATCAAGAGCCGTGGAGGATGATCCCGATAGCCCCATGGTGGCCCAGACAACATTGGTTCACAGAGCTTCTCCTCCTGTCGGAGACACAACCGATTCACCTTCAGCCCATTCCATCTCTCCTGACGATGTCGCGGGGTCAAGTGCTTCATCCAGACCCCAAGTCACTAAGTTTAGCAGCATGGCTCCTGAACACTGTGAATTTCAACATCTAAAACTACCATCTGAATACAGGGATATTCTCTCAAATGCCCGAGCACAGAGTACGAATAAGACGTACAGGATGAAGTGGAGAAGATTCTGTTTATGTTGCCAGAGGTCTAATGTTCATCCTCTGCATCTCATGAGATTCTTCCTTACATTCTACTATTAGCAGAATCTGGATTAGCACATGTGTCAATAAAAGTCCATCTTGCTGCTATATCCCGTTTTAGGAGGACGTCATCAGGACCATCATTATGGTCGGAGAGAATCCTAAAACAGTTCATGAAAGGATTATTTCATACCTTTCCCCCATTTAAGCCTCCGCCACCTCTCTGGCAGCTGAATATAATATCACAACTCATGAAACATCCCTTTGATCCCATTCACAGGGCTGACCTAAAGTTCCTGTCTTGGAAGGTGGCTCTTCTCCCGGCGCTCACATCGGCCAAGAGACTTGGGGAGATTCAGGCCCTGACTATACAGGAACCTTTTCTACAGTTTAAAGAGGATCAAATAGTCCTTCGTACTAATCCAAAGTTTATACCCAAAGTACCATCAGACTTTCACTTGCATGAGCCTCTTATCCTTAAGAGGTTCTTTCCTCAACCGACCACTGCAGCGGAAAGGACTCATTCGCTGGATATCCAGTATTGTCTGAAATTTTACCTACAAAGAACAAAAGCAATTCGCAAATCGTCACAGCTGCTGTGTCCTTCAGTGCACCCAGAAAGGGCTATCCTCTTTCAAAAGGGGGGATTGCTCGATGGATCTCAAATGCAATCCAATTTTGCCATCAAGCAGCAGGGAAACCTTTAGGAGCACGCATGCGTGCTCATTCGACGAGAGCAGTATCTACATCCACTGCGTTTGCTGCAGTACTTATCCAGGATATATGCAGGGCTGCTACCTGGAAGAGTACACACACCTTCACCAGGCATTACTGCCTGGATGCAGCCGCTAACCATGATGTGGCAGTGGGACAGGCGGTGCTGAGGAACCTTTTTCAGTGACGGTGAGCTTTCATCTCTCCTTCCTTTATACTGTAAGAATGTGCACATTTTATTATAAAGCATTTCTCATTGTGTAGAGGTTTATGATATAGTGGTTTCCAAAAGGGCTGTTTATTGTCTATGGTGTTTACAATTATAGAGGTTAAGCATGGAATATTTAACAATTGGGGGTTCTATGGTTTTTTCAGGTAAAGCTATTCCTCCTTATAGATTGACAATTTAAAGCACACTCTTGCCTACGTTCATGTGAATGCAGAATAAAATGTGCTACGTACTGCTAGCTACTCTGATTCAAGCATATGAATCTATGAAAGTTCCAATACTGGAGTAAGAAAACAAGTTACTTACTTGTAACTGTAGTTCTCCAGTATTGGAAGCTTTCATAGATTCACATGCAACCCTCCCTCCTCCCCTGAGAGGCTCACCTTTGGATTTTTGTGCATGGTTAACTTGGGCACAAGTGCACAGAAAATCTGAAGGTCTAAGGTTCTCTCAGGAGTGTTCTAGAGGGTGAGGGGTCCTGATTGGTTCAAGGATTATTTTTGGTCTCTTTTACAAAAGGAGAGTTATGGGTTACAAAACTGAAATGGGCCTAGGCCTTTTTTCTGCTTTGTATTGATTTAAGCATTGCTTTTTTGATATACTGGGGACTCCATCTCGACAACGGGGAATGATTCAAGTATGTGAATCTATGAAAGCTTCCAATACTGGAGAACTAAAGTTACAGGCGAGTAACTTTTTTCTTTAGGATAAACCTAGCACACAGATTCGGAAATACATTTTTTAAATAACTTCAAGGAAATGCCTCTTTTTACATGATAAACCACCCCCCCAAGTTTTTAGACTGATGTTGCTGCCTTTTCAACTCCAAAGGTGCCCTGAGACATGCTAAACAGATCTCCGTACCAATGCCTTGAATCTTGCAAGTTATTTGTCCGATTGGTTCACTCTCAATTGTCCTAATTTAACTAACTTGTAAGTCCCTAGTATATGGTAGCCAAGGTGCATAGGACCTGTAAGTTAGTCTCTCGTGGACTGCAGCACTTATTGTGCCACCACATGTTTAACAATGCAAAGTGTGGCTTCCAGCCCACCATTGCTGACTGGCAAAGCAGTTTTAAATGGCTGACTAACTGTTCCATTTAAAGCAATGGCAAAGCTAAAGCTTCCCTTTCAAATATTTATAAGTCGCCCCTAAGGCAGGCCTACTGAGCCCAAAGGCAGGGTGCGTTATATTAAAAAGTTGGATGTGCGATTTATAACTACATCACCAATACAAACCCGGCATTGTAATTTTTCCTGTGTTTAAAGTTAGTATCCCTATTCGCTAGTACAGAGGGACATGCGGACTACTCAGCAGCTCTAACTACTGATTGGCACTACTAACTATGATACTTCAAGGAATCAAAAGAATTGTTAAACCAACGTTGATGCCCAAGTCCAATTTAATGTAACTTTTTCACTAATTGCAATTTTAGTAAGTAGCCACTTTGTTGCTCACGGTCTTGCAGTGACTGTCCACGAGACAGCCTTCTGATCCCTCTCCCCTCTCGATGTGTGGAGCTCCTAAGGAGCTCCATATACCAAGAGAAAGGTTCTTCCATGTTGCAAGTGGGCAGAAAACTGCACTCTGGGATAGCTATGTGCCACACTTCACAGGAAGTTATCACTAGGCAGAGGAGACCTTGTAGGCTATTGGCTAGTAGTAGCCACATCCCCTGAGGGTACTAGCTGGGCATAAGTGGCACCCAGACCTCAGATAATATCTTCTGAAGAGTGGACTGAGGGAGGACTGCCTTGCTGTTCCCTGGACCCAGCAAAGGGAGGCTGCACCAAGACTGGACTGCACCTGCTGCTCCTTGGGCTGCCAAAGGGAGGACAGTGACTGTGCTGCCCTGCTCGAGGAAACGTCCTCGAGCCTCAGACAGAAGGGACTCCAGAGGACAGTTGACAAACTTCCTATTTCAGCTACAGGGCCAGGAAAGCTGAAGAAGCCTGCTTTGGCGAGTTGGTAGCCGAAACTCCTTGCCACCAACATGCAGCCTGGGAGACGAAGACCTCGACCTCAAAAATGCAAGTCTACTGAACCCGGGGAGAGTTGGAGTGCGGTTTGGGCACCCAAGGCTGAAGTTATCACCAGTTAAAGAGGACCACTTATTTCACTGTAATTGGATACCAGTGGCAACAGTTTTTTTGTCCGCACTTTGAGGGACATCGAACCCTATGGCTAAAATCGATCCACTGTTTGTGGACTGAAGAGTAGCAGCAAGAATACCCCCGTTACTGGATCAGCATTCTTGAGCATCCTTTATCCTTTGCATCAGGTCCCCTCCAATTTTTATGGTGGTTCACCCATAGAGCCTGGAACTGGACTGGAGACTGCTTTGATAAATTGTTCAACCAAGCCTCTTTGGCCTCTTATACTATTTCCCTGCCTGAGTTGGTCCCACAAAGCGGGCCAGAGTAATAGTTTACCACTTAATAAAAGTTATCCAAAGTTTGACTGAGCATGGTCTATTACAATGGCTTATTGTGTCGAATGAAAAAGCAATGATCTATTGTTTGTTTAAAAATTTCTATCTACGAACCTTCTGGTGGACTTTTGTCATTGAGGTGTTATTTTGCAGATAAAAATAAAACATTTTTATAAATTGGTGTCTGATTTGAGTCTTGTTTCTTATTCAACTGCTTTGGTACACTTGTTCCTTTTGATAAAACCCGACTGAGAGCCACAGCTACCAGAGTTGAACTAAGGTTTTCCAAACTAATCTGACTGGACCCAGTACAGGTAGTGAGTTTATTACAGGTTGAGTTCTCATAGCCAGTCCATATAATAACCAGCTTTCCTTACAATAAATTTACAAATGAAAGTATTGGGAAGAATTCACCTAGTCAGCAACATTTTCGGTGCTTGTTTAGGTCTAGGACTATATATTTCGGATGTACACTTTCAGCAGATTACTCGCCTTAAGAATATCCCAGAGAACAGACTAGATCTGGAAGCTTCACCAGAATTGCATCTTTCATATATTCACATACTTGTATCGTTCCCCGCTTGCAGATGGAAAGATAACACTTTACTGCTACTTGAAGTTAAAATGGCTATAAACCTCAAAAGTTTTTTCCTGAAGGATTACTTTTAGCTGCAGATTCCTCACCTTGTGAATATTATCCGGATGTCATACTAGATCTGTAAACTTTCAAGCAGTGTGCCTGCACACTGGAAGATGATGTTGTGCTTTTCCCTGCCAGCATAGTTCTGGATGACATGAGCGGTTCCACATATAAGTGCCACCCATACCTGCTGATGTCTGCTTCTTTTGTTTCATGCCTTCAGACGTGGTTCCGGAGCTGCTGTTTGGTCTTTTCAGACTCCCTTTTAGGTTTTGCGCTGTGCAGGCATTGAATTGCCCAGAATCACAGGATGTTCCTTCTACAAGCTTTGCTCTGCGTTCAGTGAATGCTAGCTGTCGTGTTGGATGCTACTCAAATGCTTTTGGGGATACAGTGGCTAAAATATTGTCTGCAGTACTGGAAGACCTCAGGGCGTCTGACTCGAGCTATCCAGGATGGCCACGACACAGCTAAGTTCTTCATCAGGTATAGTTTGTAAACAACTGTGATTGCCTCGGTTGAGCGACTAGTTCCAGGGTGGTACTTTGGTTCCATTCCTAGATGAGGTGTGCAAGCTTCTCCAGATATGTCCTGGCATGGACATGCTGTTCGATGGCGCACTGGTCTTTTTAGGAAACAGTTTCTGCCCTGGAGTGATTTGAGGAAATCAGGGCCACAGTTTCTGCCCCCACTTGACATATCCACCACTACCATTGTATTGTTGGAACTACTTAACCAAACATTCCAGTTCTAAAGGTTGTAATGAGTGCGAACATATTTCTGTATAGAAACCCAAAGGATTTAATTGAGGCGGGCTTCTTCAGGCAACCACCTTGAGGTGAAACTCTGGCAAAACTGAAAAAACCCAAAACAGTTTCAACAATTTTTCCCTCTTTATGGCTATTGCAAGGGGGAGTTCAGTTTTTCCACCATCCCAGCAGGCTTTTTAGCTCTTTCATGGCAGACTCCTTGGCTTGGAGGCAATGCCCAGATCAGCAGAGACAACTTGCAGTTTAGTTCCTTTTAGGGGTG
This sequence comes from Calotriton arnoldi, assembly GCA_963921515.1. Classification (NCBI taxonomy): domain Eukaryota; kingdom Metazoa; phylum Chordata; class Amphibia; order Caudata; family Salamandridae; genus Calotriton; species Calotriton arnoldi. The sequence continues at coordinate 815,356 of CAWUFW010008068.1, forward strand.
GGCGGAATTTGCGTAGTCGCGCTACGCAAAGCTCCGCAAAACGGTAAAGAATCTCCGCGAGCACGCAAAAGTTCCGCGAACACGCGGAATTGCTTGTTCCGCCCGTTCGCAATGCTTTTTTCCTGTTCGCGGAATGCTGTTTGCGTGCTCGGGGAGAAATATCTCGCGAACACGCATTTTGAAAGCGCGAACAAGCAAAAAACTCCGTGAAGCCGCGGATCGCGGAATTTTTGGCAATTTCGCGTTCTCCGCGGAACGCGAAATTACCCAAATTCCGCAAATTCCGCGAGCGGACCGGAATTTACCGCCCAGGCCTAGTTCCTTGCCCCTCCAGCATCAACCACTGTCAAAACTGCTTTAGTGTCCTTGCTGATACACAACCTCCTTGTAGGAGGCAGGGTCCAATGTTTCCTCTAAGGGTGGCAAGCATCATGTCGGACAAGTTGGGTCCTCCAAGCTGTATGCCAGAGCTCCGCCCTCCCATTTGTCTCCTCCCTACCCCACCTTCTGTTTCTGTCACGGTGGCAGTCTTGTTAGTTTTGTAGTAATGTGTAAATGCCCTTTTTTGCCAAAGGGGCCTAGAGAGGGTAAGTAGGAACTGGGTGTTTATGATGGATACATCTGCCTGTGGATCTTTCCGCTTTTGAATTACCCCACTGCGCAGCCTTCCATGGAAACTTTTCTCCTTAGTTCTCCCACATCGACGAGGACGTAACTTTAGAACTACTCCACGTGACATCATCGGAGCCATAAGAAGACTTTGTCGCCGTGCTGACATCAGTTCCCTTTTTTTCCTGTGCGGTCGACGTGTTATGTTTTTCCCAGGCTCTCCATTTTTGGGAGTTATCTTCGATACTGTTGCTGCGACTTTGTAGCCTTTGAAGATGACTCCTAGAAAGTCTGGATACAAGCCGCACAGGGAATGTGGGGGCCAGATGTCCATCACCGACCCGCATGAAGATTGTGGTGGTTGTCTTCTATCCCGACATCGGGGCATGCTCTTAATGCAAACACATGAATCCGAAGGCCTTGAAGGAGAGGTAGGCCAAGTTAGTGTTGCATCATTTGCAGGTAGCACAACTGTTCAGCTTGGAGTTTTCGATAAATGTACCCAAATCTCACCTGGTGCCCTCTCAGTGCAACCTGTTCATAGGTGCAGTACTGGACACAACAGTGAGTTGTGCCTTCCCGTCTCCAAAGGATTCAAGACAGCCAGGCTATGATTCCACTGTTTCAGAATGGAGCGTCCGTTCCAGTCCTGAAGGTCTTACACCTGCTCGGTCTGTTTGCTTCCTGCATTCTGTTGGTCAACCATGCACGCTGGCATACGAGGGCCCTCCAGTGGTGCATCCGCAGGCAGTGGTTTCAACACAATGGAGATCTCAAGGAATTGGTCAAAATCTCCAGAGACCCTGCAACGGATCATCAATGATGGAGTGTTCCAGGCAATCTTTCTCAAGGGAAGCCGTTTCACCCTCCTTCTCCTGTCGCCACAGTGATCACTGATTCCCTCCACTTTAGGCTCTGGAGCTCATCTGGGGGATCTGGAGGTCAAAGTTCTTTGGTCTCCAGAGGAAAGATTGTTTCACATCAATCTTTTGGAATTGCGGGGATAACGTCTGGCTCTCAAGGCCGTCCGTCCTTCCTTCCCTTTGCGGTCAGTCAGTTCAGGTCTTAATAGACAGCACTACAGCGATGTGGTACATCAACAAACTCTGCAGAGAGGCTCTTGCAATATTCGGGCAATCACGAGTGGTGCCTCCATCCGTAGGTGGTACTTCACATTTTCTGGATGTGGGGGTTTCCTCAGTTGGCCTGTTTACCACTGACAAGAACACACACTGCCCGTCATTCTGCAGTGTCCAGTATCCGACACAGGGAGTGTTGGGGACGTGTTTCAGTTAGATGAGGGCTCAAAGCTTTATGCGTCGTCCCGTCCCCCCCCCCCCTTTCCCTTGATTCCTCAAGTTCTGAGAAAGATTAGTCAAGACCGGATCAAAGTTATATTGATCGCCCCGGATTGGCCGCGTAGGGTGTGGTACGCAGACCTCTTTTACCATTCAGTGCACCCTCCGTCTCCCTCTTAGGGCAGACCTCTCGCAGTGGCAGGTTCTACACCATTCCACTTGGGGCAGTGCATTACCTTACCTACTTTCTACCCTCCCCCTCCTCCTTTTAAGGAGGAGGAGAGACTTTATCGTCTGGACCCCAAGAGGGTAGTGAGCTTCTACTTGGGCAGAACCAAGGACTTCAGGCTGGTTGATCAACTCTTCATAGCATATGTGGGCAAGATGAAGGACAAGGCTGTCTACAAAAGAATGCTGTCCTGGTGGATAATCCTGTGCATCAATATCTGCTAATCCTTGGCCAAGAAGGAGCCTCCTGAAGGTATTCATACTTAATCTACCAGAGCGAAGTCTTCCTCGACTTTGACTAGAGGTGTCCCTGTGGTTGACATCTGCAAAGCGGTAACTTGTGCCTCCCTCCACACTTTTGCAAAGCACTATTGCTTGGATTCGGAAGTGAGGGACGGCCATTTTGCTCGGTCTGTTACAGGGTTTTTTGGTATAGGCAGACAGGCACCCTCCTCCGAGAGCGGGACTGCTTGGGGTTTCAATTCAAAAGGTGAGGAATCCACAGGCAGATGTATCCATCAGAAGAACAAGTTACTTACCTTCAGTAACGCTTTTTCTGGTGGATACAGTATCTGCCTGTGGATTCCTCACTGACCCACCCGCCTCACCGTTGCCTGTCTACTTATACCAAAAATGGATTGTTTTATGTGATTTTATTGCTTGAATCAAGAGGTTACTTCAATTTGGGAAATATCTATGATGTAGTATTTCCATATTTGGTTGTGTTTTGAATACTATGTATACTTGTGAGAAGGTTGTTTGCTCACCCATTTCGCCTCAAAGGCACGGAAAAAATGGGTGGAACCGACGTCCGCATACCTACCAGGTCGTCTTATGGCTCTGATGAAGTCACACAGTCGCGTGCAGAGCTGTTCCATTGTGACATCCTCGTCGACTTGGGAGAGTTGAGGAGAAAAGTTTCTGTGGAATGCTGCTCATTGGGGTAATTCAAAAGGTGAGGAATCCACAGGCAGATACTGTATCCACCAGAAAAAGCGTTACCGAAAGAAAGTAACTTGTTCTTCTCTTTTGAAAAACCAGCATTGTCACAGCCAGTGATCTTTGCAGAGATCACTTTCGTCAATGTTTTTTGCCAGTGCTGCACAAAAAGAAATCACTAGTACACGCACAAGGGATTTGGTCCTGGAGGACCCAGGCTTTTGTATGGGGTTATAAATTGTCAGCTGAAACGTTTCAAACTCCTAGCCGGGTCGAAGTTGTCACCTGCATTGACCACTTTCTTATTCTATAAACTTGTGACAATTTCAGTTATTAGGAATGTGGCACCAGCTGCCTGGACATCTGCGATTAATGGCAGAGGAAGAATGTTTTAACAAAGCATTGAAAACATACCTCTTTAGTCTTAGGGCATTGGGTTACTGGCTGGGTTCTGTTCCTTTGCATCTGCCTCTGATGCTGAGCTCTATATAAATCTTTCATTCATTCATGCCCCAAGGTTATGAAGTAGATGAAGTTAAGTGCTGAAGTGACCCAAAGTAACTATGAATGATATGAGAAACGAACGGGGGCTGGGGGCTAGGAGAGGAAGGTAAGAGGGTGGGTGGAATTCTGTGGATCTACGCAGATTCCAGAACTTTCCAGCACAGAAATGAGAGAAAATGTGGTGTTTTTTTTTTAATTTATTTTTTTACAAACTTTGAGGTTTGAAAGGGATTCTGGGTAACAGAACCTTTTGAGAGCCACACAAGTCACCCCATCCTGGATTCCCCTGGGTGTCTAGTTTTCCAAAATGTATAGGTTTGCTAGGTTTCCTTGGGTGCCGGCAGAGCTAGGGTTCAAAATCTACAGCTAGGCACTTTGCAAAAAAACGGTCAGTTTTCACCGTAAAAATGTGGTGTGTCCATGTTGCGTTTTGGGCTGTTTCCTGTTGCAGGTAGTAGGTCTGCCCAAAGAAGTGAGGTACCATTTTTATCTGGAGACTTTGGGGAATGCTGGGTGGGTGGAAGTTTGTGGATCTGCGCAGATTCCAGAACTTTCCATCACAGAAATGTGAGGAATGTGTTTTTTAAAATTATTTTTATACAAAGTTTGAGGTTTGCAAGGGATTCTGGGTAACAGAACCTAGTGAGAGCCACACAAGTTGCCACATCCTGGATTTCCCTGGGTGTCTAGTTTTCAAAAATGTATAGGTTTGCTAGGTTTCCTTGGGTGCCAGCTGCGCTAGGACCCATAATCCACGGGTAGGCGCATTCCGAAAAAAAGTCAGTGCCTAGTGGGCTTTCTGCCGCCCTGGGGAGGCAGGAATCGGGGGCTATTGCCCCGATATGCCTCCAAGGGGAGCAGAAAGACTGTGGCTATTTTTTGGGAGGGAGGTGGGGACATTGGGATGCCCATTGTGGGCAGCCCCCACCCCTATGTATAAAAGCCAGCAGGATCGCTGGCGCTTAGTGGGCTCTCTGCCCAATCCCGGGGGGGCAGACCAAGGGCTACTGCCTCCTGGGGGGCAGAAAGACTGTGGCATCTTTTTGGGGGGGTGGGGGCATTGGCATACGCATTCTGGGCAGCCCCCACCACTGAATTTTGAAAAAAATATACCCCTGGTGCCTAGTGGGCTTTCTGCCTTCGGGGGGCAGAAAGACTGGCAATTTTTGGGGGGTGGGGCCATTCTGGACAGCCCTCACCCCGACGTATTAAAAAAAAAAAATCCTGGTGCCTAGTGGGCTTTCTGTGCCCCCCCCACCGGGGCAGATCAGGGGCTATTTACCCATCTGCCTCCCGGGGGGGGGGGGGGGTGGCAGAAAGACTGTAGACTTTCTTGGGCAGCCCCCACACCTACGTATATATAAAAAAAAAAAAAATCCCTGGTGCTTGTGGGCTTCCCCCCCCCCAAGTAGGCAGATATGGGGCTATTGCCCCCATCTGCCTCCTGTGGGGGCAGACATTATTTTGCCTTCTTTAGGGAGGCAGGGTGGGGGCATTGGGATGCCCATTCTGGGCAGCCCCCACCCCTGGCCTATAAAAAAATAAATAATCCCTGGTGTCTAGGGTGCTTTCTGCCCCCCAGGGGGGGCAGAAAGACTGTGGCAAAAATTAATGGGGGGAGCAAAGGCCTTTGCCCAAGGGGCCGCTCCCCCCTCCTGGTGCTAGTGGGTGGATCCCTGCTTGGGGATCGCCCTCCTGGGGTGATTCCCAAGCAGGGATTCACTAGGGAAGGGTACCATTGGGAAGGGAGATTCTCCCCTTTCCAACGATACCTCTCCCATGTGTTTCGGTGCTTGGGGGCAGAGATAGCCCCTCAAGCACCGAAACTGTGAAACTGAAACTAAGTTTCAGTTTAGTTTTCGTTGTAATGACCGCACGCAATGCGCGCGATCGTCATTACAAGGAAAACTAAAAACAGGCCTCGGAAGCTTGGGTAAGCTCTTCCCCACCTCCCAAGGCAAAAAAAATTGGGAAATCCCTCTGCTGTTTACCCATGGAAGGGGTTAAAGTCGGATTTTAGGTAAATAACACCTTTCTCCGCAGATTGTTAATCTTCAGGTGCTGGATTGCATCTAGAAACGTTTGTTATTGATACCCAATTGTGACAAGGGGCATCTAGGTGCTCCAGGGGCAGCTCCTATTCCATCCCTAGTCATGACAAGGAACCATGTAAGGTGCCACCCTGCTTTTTGACATTGGTTGTATTTTTTATTGTTGCAGCACCTTTTCCAGATTTGGAGCTCCTCCATTTGAGGTTTACCAATTATATTTACAAATCATTTGGGGCAGCTTAACTTTTGCTACCATCGTGTCAGCCCCCCAATTTGTGAAGCTTTACATGCTGTCCTATTTGAAGTTTGTTTAAATTTGGGATCCATATGATATTTGCCTCTGCCCCAAACATGACTATTTCCTTTCATAAACCATCAATCATGCGTCTAAAGGGCCTCAAGAATAAGGCGGTGATCTTCTGTTTAGCCTGGGCTCCCAAAAAGACTGTTTCCTCACCAAAATTCTTGTTTAGTTAAGTTTTCCATGAGTGGTTGTGGCTTATCTTCGCATGGCGGAAGCACCTGTGTTTCTGCACCTTGATGACTCGTTGCTAAAGGCTGGCTTACCACACTAGTTCTCAGACTGCTTGCAAACAACTATTTCATTGTTATCCACCATGGGGTGCTCCATTAATGAGCTGAAATCTCATCTTCTAACTGTGCAGATTAGTCCCTTTACAGGGGTCATCCTGGACACTTGCTTTGAAGTCCTTTCCTCCGTAACAAATGGTTTCTGAAGGACACGATCCACAGATTCCTCTCTGCCCGCTTATTTTCTTGTTCTGTGATGTTGACTTTTTGGGTAATGGGGCCCGAGTTAGACTTTGCACATTGTCAGTATTTTTATTTGTCAGATGCTCCACGTCTGAAGGATTGAAAATAGTCTGTTGATAAACATATGGCAGGGGGGCTCTTTTATGTGGATTTCTGTTGTCCCGTCCAGAGGTGGGTCACCATGGAGTCCAGTGGTGTTACATACTATTGGCCAAGAGCTATTGCTGAAATTTTCTAGTACTAGAAAGATTCTGTAGGGGAGTAATCTGCACTCGGCGAATCAACCAGAAAATGTTGGAGAGTAACTAACAACTATAACACTAAATATTTAATAAAGTAAATGTACTACAAACCCAAGTGTAAAAAATATAATAGAAACTTTTAAATTGGTGAAAACATTTGAACGTCTACAAAAAGTTACTGCATTTTAATTTATATGAAAACAAACCTAATCATAGAAAGAACACAAAAAAATTGAGTTGCGAAAATTTCGCCAACATGAAACTACTCACCCAGGTCGCCAGTAAAACTCTTAACCCATAATATAAACTTCATTATACAGCTCAAAAATTCATAAACATTTCGGAAAATATATAAAATCAGTTAAGATTAGAATGTAATTTTTACATAAAACACTACCCCAAAACACCCCGAGAAATGTACCCCATTAAAAATAAAAACACATGTAAACCCTAAATTCTTATTAATGTAACACTAAAACACTACCCACCCAGTACCCGAACAACACACCCTTAAAATAAGCAAGGCTTTATTCTCAAAAGAAATGGTAAAATATATTACATTATAAATGTAGTAAATTCATTTTAAATAAATTAAAAATAGAATACCAAAATTTTGTAACATTTCTAAATAAAACATTACCCAACCTAACCCCAAAATAAAACTGTACTTGAAACGGAGCTGCAGAAGAATATTGCATTTTGGAAGTCTGCAAGTCCATAACATCGGACGGGTGGGTTTTGCAAATTGTCTGAAGTGGCTACTTCCTCCCCTTTGACTCTACTCCTGCCTCCATTCCACCTACTGATGATTTATAAATGATGACCACCTATCCCTTCTCTGCCAGCAAGGGACAGCTCTTTTGGCTGAAGGACCCATAAAGAGTGCCGGCGCCAGAAGTGGGTCGTGGTTGTTATTCACTCTTTCTGGTGCCCAAGAAGGATGACTGCCTTTGTTGTATCCTCCACCTGCGTGCTCAACTTCATTCTCAAGAAGTTCAAAATGCTCACTCTTGCACAGGTCTTGTCTGCCCAGGAGACTAGATGGTAGCATTGGACTTGCAGGTCGCATTTTTCTATATTCCTGTTATGCTTGCCTATGGGTGTTACCTGCAGTTCACGGTGGGCCACGAGGACTTTCAGTTCGCATTTCTCCCTTTTGGCCTCACCAGCACCCCTCAGGTGTTCACCGAGGTGATGGTGGTGGTTTGAGCTCATCTGCGGAGTTCAGGGGTGCCAGGCTTCCCCTATCTCGACGACTGGCTGTTGAAGATGGTCTTGCTCCAGGCGGTCATCTCTAGATTACAGCGGACCGTTTGTATTCACTGGAGTTCACTATCAACATGTCAGTCACACCTGACTCCCTCTCAGATGCTCCCTTTCATCGGATCTATTCTGGACACAGTGCAGTTTCGGGACTAACCTAAATGGCGAGACCAGGCCTTTCAGGCCATGGTACTGATGTCGGCCTCTCTCCTGGATTTTGATGAGACTGACTCCGAGGCTGCTGGGCCACATGGTCTCCTGCATCCTGTTGCTGATTCATGCCTGTTGGCATATGTGGGCTCTGCAGTAGGATCCGAAGTTCCAATGAGCGCAGCATCAGGAGAATCTCTCAGACATGGTCCAGATCTCGGAAGGGACTGCAAAAGATCTGCAGTGGTGTTAATAAACCACGACTGGGTCAGCGGCAGACCCCTCTCCCTTCCCCAACCAGATCTGACAGTAGTGGCATGGGTCACTCCTGCGATGGAGCGACCATCTGGGAGAGGTGGAGATCAGAGGACTCTATTCTCAGGCGAAATCCAGACTCCACATCAACCTGTTGGAGCTTCAAGTCATCTGGTTGGCATTGATAGTCTTCCTCCCCTCATCCAGGGAAGGCTTGTGCAAGTGTTCAGAAGCCACCGCCATGTGGTACTGCAACAAGCAGGGCGGGTTGGGGTTGTGGACATTTTTGTCAAGAGGCCCAGCGTCTCTGGACATGGCTAGAACAGCAGGGCATATCCCTGGTGGTTCAGCATCTGACAGGCTCTCTGAATGTCAGAGCGCGGGCACTCCACTGCAGATGCGTCGGAGATCACAATAAGAGTCTCCATCCAGAGGTGGTGCAAGGTCGCTTTCAGCAGTGGGGATTGCCTTGGCTACATCTGTTCACCACTGACGAGAACGTGCAATGTCAACAGTTCTGCGCGCTGTCATTTCCAAGGCAGCTCTCGCTCTGTGACACTTTTGTCTCGACTGGAGCTCAGGCCTCCTGTATGCCTTTCCTCCCATACCACTCCTGCCTAGAGTTCTCATGAAGATCAGGAACGGCTGGGGCCCAAGTCATCATTGTGGCTCCTGATTGGGCATGGAGATTCTTGTATCCCCAGCTTTTGAGCATGGCCATCGGTCCTCTGATCAGGCTGCCCCTTCAGGAGGATCTTCTGTTGCAGCAGCTGTGGAGGGTTGTCATCCAGATCCTGTCAGCTTTCCGCCTTCCTGCATGGAGATTAAGTGGCAACAGTTGACCACTTTCGACCTTCCACCTGAAGTCGGCAATGTTATTCTGGCAGCCAGGTGTTCCTCCACCAAATTGGGTATGCGCCTGCCGTTGGGCCAAGTGTGTGGCATGGTGTGCAGAGAAACAAGTGGACCCTCTTTCTGCTCCCCTTTCTCAAGTTCTCCTGTTTGTTCTTTCCATTGCCCAGCAGGGCTCTGCTCTGGGCATTAAGGGATATGTCTGCTATATCTGCTTTTCTGCTGTTGTCTGATCAACCTTCGCTTTTCCAGTGTCCTTGTCTTGTAGTTCCTAGGAATCCCCAGGACCTGCGCGTTTTGGATGACCTAAACTGAGGGCTTGGTGTCCAAACCGCTTCCGGACACCCCCACAGGATATGTCAGCCGTTGGACCAGCTATCTCTACAGTGCCACTACCACCCCCCTGTATCTTACAGTGGTGTAGGTAGTTTCTGGCAACCACTGAACATGACAACCCTGATTCCTCAGGGATCGTGGAAAACAGTACTTTTCGCTCAGTCACTCGTGCTTACTTATTGTCAGAAAATACACAGGATGGCGATTAGGACGTTTCAATAAGTATTTATTGGTCCAGCGTGAGTCTTGTGTAAAACATATTTGCTGCGACAATCAGGCGACAGAAGCATACGAAAGAATTTGCAAGTACTAATATAGTAAACAGTAGATACATTTTTACCATAGTGCTAAGAAGATGAAAATATACAGTTCAGATGAGACAGTGGCACTTGCGTAATCTTGTAATGTGCGCCCTACGTAATTTGCCTTAATGTGCCTAGCTATGTAGGGGTAGCATGTATAGGTGTATAGATGTGTGTGTGTATATATATATGTGTGTATATAGCCAAGAATCACCTAGGGAAGAACCAACCCCCTAACCTGATGGTAGAGAATGTAGGACCCTGTCTCTGCTCCGAGGATGACACCCCCAAGGGATGTCAGACCACTGCGTGTCGAAGATTCGGCATGCAGGACCCCATGTCAGCGTGGAAGGACTTCCACTCTAATTTGCAGGGGGGGAGGCAAAAGGGTCTTGTATACTAGAGTGGTCACTCCAGGGTTTATTCTAGAATCGATATGTTTTGAAAACAATCCTAAATGGTTTTCTAAAACAAATGCGATCATGCACAGCGGGCCTGTTGGCCAAGGATGAAAAAAAGTGATGACCTTTATACAGAATAATTATGCAGTGCCTGAGGACCGGTTTATGTATGTCAGTTACAGGGATTATGATAGAATACTAAGAGCCTGGTGTCTAAGACAGGAGCAAGCTACTAGGTAAAAGGTCACCTGTTCAGAACAGTTATTGTCTTGTGGATGGGACAATGTATGCAACAAAGGGGTCTACATGACAGGACTAGCCTAAAGGACATGACATCCTATTGTACATAGGTTTTGAAAGTTTGCAACATACATTTCCTTCTCCCTTTTTTATTCCTCAGTGGGACCTTAATCTGGTCCTGATGTTCCTGATGTGCTCTCCGTTAAAGCTCTTTCACAACTGTCCTCTCAGGCTCCTTACCGCCAAGACAGCCTTCCTGCTGGCGATAACCTTTGCCCAGATGGTCAGTGAGCATCTGAAAGAGACACGTTAGTGATAGATTCCTTACCTTAGAATATCCCCAGGCGTCAGGCTGGATCCGGAAAGTTTTGCGTAGCAGTACCCTTGCGCGTCGGTAGGCGGCGTCGTGCGGCTCCGCGTCCGTCGTCGGCGTCGTGATCGCCGGGATGACGTCGCGGGCAGTACTTAGGCGCCGCCCCTGCGCGCTGACGTCAGTTCTTCTTTTTCCGCGCCAGCAAGCGCAGATCCGGGAAGAGCAGTGCCCTGGTCAATTTTTGACCATACTTTTTGGTGATTTTTTCACTGGTTTTTCCAACTTTAAGGTGTCGTAGGGATGCCCGGCTTCAAGCGATGCGGCGCCTGTGCGCGGATGATGTCCGTCACCGACCCGCATTGGGAGTGTCTCTTCTGCCTCGGCCGAGGCCACGACACCGAGTCTTGTCCCGAATGCCAGGCCCTCAACCCGAAAGCTTTGCGAGAGCGGTCTCGAAAGCTCCTCGAGGCCCGGCATTCGGCTCCGCGGAAGCCCCGGTCGCGTGAGAGGTCCAGGGGTCGCTCGCGGAGTGCACACCGGTCGTCGACTTCTTCGTCCGGTAAGTCTAAGCACAAGAAGTCCAAGAAGCATCGTCGCTCTCGGACTTCGCCTCGCCGGTCTCGCGACTCGGCTGAGGCCCCTCCCGGCACCGTCCCCGCCCCCGCGGCCCCGGACTTGCCTGTGGAGTCGCCCCGTCATACCCGCCCTTCCCGGGTTCGGGGGCGGATCCGGCCAAGGTACAGGAGTTCCTGTCGGCCATGGCCCGCCTCTTCGGGCCTTCAGGCCCCTCCGGTGCGCCTTCGGGCCCAGCGGGCCCTGATGGGGTTGCTCCGGCGTCGCCGGCGGCTCCGGCCCCGGCGTCGCCCGAGCCTCCAGCCTCGATCCCGGCTCCGGCTTCGGCCCCGGCCTCGATCCCGGCTCCACAACCCCCATCGACGCCGGTCGACCTCACAACACCTCCGCCGGCGCCGATGTCTCCGGTGCCGTTCTCGACGCCGCCCTGGGCTCCGGGCGGCGTCGTCCCCCAGTTCCTTCCGGCTCCGGACATGGACCCGGAGCGACGTCGCTCGACGCCGGCTCCGGCGCCGATGGGACCTTGGGTCCCAAATGTCCCTCCTCCTCCTTATTTTGAACCAGAGGAGGACCAGGAGGACTGGGAGGGGTCTGATGACCCTCTGACACGCAACTGTCAGTATGATGAGGACTGGACAGAGAGTCTAGGGAGGCCAGTGGTCTGGATACTTCTCCTGACACTGGCATGCTGTCTCCTCCCGTGGCTACGGAGGAGGGGGCCAATTTTGGTACGGTGTTGCGTAGGGCTGCTGGGGCCTTACGTCTCCAGCTCCCTACTTTGACGGTCAAGACTAACATCTTGACAGAGGTGCTTCAGCCGGCAGCCTCCTCTGCGGAGACTGTGCTGCCGTTTCACGACGCCCTCACTGACGTTCTTTTGGGCGCCTGGTCCAAGCCCAACACAGGGGCTCCTGTGGATCGGAACGTGTCACGACGCCATCGCCCCGCTCCGGGCGACCCCTGTTTCTTTCTGTCCACCCCACTCCTGAGAGCTTGGTTGTCCAAGCCTCCGCTTCCCAAACCGCCTTCCCTACCGCTCCTCCGGATAGGGAATCCAAACGCCTGGATCAGTTTGGGAAGAAAGGTTTTTCTTCCTCCAGTGCTGGCTTGCGGTCCGTTAACACCGCTTGTCTTTTGGGCCGATATACCCACTCCCTGTGGGATTCGGTGGCGGATGTTTTGCCCCAGTGCCCTGAGGAGGTCCAGGCACTGCTTTCCCGCGCCATTGCGGAAGGAAGGGATGCGGCCAAATACACTATCCGTTGTGGCCTTGACACCGCCGACTCGCTGGGCAGGTCGATTGCAACGACGGTGGCGCTCCGGCGCCACGCCTGGCTGAGAACCACTGGTTTTCAGGGGATGTCCAGAATACTCTCATGGACATGCCCTTTGATGGAGTCGGTCTTTTTGGGTCCAAAGCAGACCATGCGCTGGAGCGCTTTAAGGACTCACGGGCTACTGCAAAGTCCCTGGGCCTTTCTGCTACACGCCCTCCGCTGCCTTCTGCTTTTCGCCCCTATCGTGGCCACGGTAGGGGCGCCCCTTCACGTCAGCAGCCCAGCCACCGGCCCGCGCAGCAGGCGTCTTCGCGTGGCCGAGGACGTGGATTCCGCCGTGGCGGATCGGGCAACCAGCGTGCGGGTCAGGCCACCACCTCCAACCCGTCCGCGGCCTCCAAGCCCTCCTAGTCCCTCCTTTCAGGTGCACGGCACGCCAGTAGGGGCAGGGTCCGCCATCACCTTCCCCACTGGCGCACCATCACCTCGGACAGGTGGGTCTTGGACATTGTCCGAAGGGGCTACTCCCTCCCCTTCGAGACCACCCCCCAGCCATGCCACCTCAATTCCGCCGCATGTCAGGGGATCACTTGGTGCTTCTACGGAAGGAAGTCACGGCCCTCTTGACCAAGAGGGCCATCGAGCATGTTCCGACCCCAGAAGTAGGGCGTGGTTGCTACTCCCACTACTTTCTGGTGCCCAAAAGGACAAGGAGGACATGCGTCCTATCTTGGACCTCCGGAACGTCAATCGCTTCCTCCGGAAGGAGAAGTTCAAGATGCTCACCCTAGCTCAGGTCTTGACTGCCCTCGACCCTGGAGACTGGTTGGTAGCGTTGGACTTGCAGGACGCGTATTTCCACATCCCCGTCCTGCCGGCCCACCGGCGTTACCTTCGGTTCACGGTAGGCCCCGAGCATTTTCAGTTCACCGTGCTCCCCTTTGGCCTTACCAGTGCCCCTCGGGTGTTCACGAAAGTGATGGCGGTGGTCGCAGCTCATCTGCGCCGGGCAGGGGTTTCAGTCTTCCCCTACCTCGACGACTGGCTGCTGAAGGCGGGCTCGTCCCAGGCAGTCGTCTCCCACCTCCAGACTACGGCCGAACTCCTGCACTCGCTGGGGTTCTCCATCAATGTGCCGAAGTCGCATCTAATTCCTTCTCCACAGCTCCTTTTCATCGGAGCAGTTCTGGACACGACGCAGTTTCGGGCCTTTCCTCCCGAACGGCGAGTCCGGGATATTCAGGCTATGATTCCGATCTTTCGGCCTTTATCCTGGGTTTCGGTACGGATGACCCTGAGGCTGCTGGGCCTCATGGCCTCCTGCATCCTGCTGGTCAATCATGCCAGATGGCATATGCGGGCTCTGCAGTGGGACCTGAAGTTCCAGTGGGCGCAGCACCAGGGCAACCTGTCCGATCACGTCCAGATCTCGGAGGGGACTGCAAAACAGTTGCAGTGGTGGCTCTCGAACCGGCAATGGGTCATGGGCAGATCCCTCTCCCTTCCCCAGCCAGAGCATACAGTTGTGACGGACGCGTCCCTTCTGGGATGGGGCGGTCACATGGGAGAGGCGGAGATCAGAGGCCTCTGGTCTCCGGCGGAGTCCCGGCTCCATATCAACCTTCTGGAGCTCCGGGCGATCCGGCTTGCACTCAAGGCATTCCTTCCCTCTGTCAAAGGGAAGGTAGTGCAGGTGTTCACAGACAACACCACCGCCATGTGGTACTGCAACAAACAGGGCGGGGTGGGGTCTTGGACCCTTTGTCAGGAGGCTCTGCGCCTCTGGACATGGCTGGAACATCAGGGCATGTTCCTGATGGTTCAACACCTGGCAGGTTCTCTGAACGCCAGGGCGGACGAACTCAGCCACAGGTGCATGATGGATCACGAATGGCGTCTTCACTCGGAAGTGGCGCAAGGACTCTTTCTACAGTGGGGAGAGCCTTGGTTAGATCTATTCGCCACCGAAGAGAACGCGCAATGTCATCAGTTCTGCGCGTTGGAATTTCCAGGCGGCACTCGCTCGGCGACGCTTTTCGTCGCGAGTGGAGTTGCGGTCTGTTGTACGCCTTTCCGCCTATACCACTTCTACCCAGAGTGTTGAAGAAGATTCGGCACGACCGGGCCCAAGTCATTCTTGTGGCTCCGGACTGGGCTCGAAGAGTTTGGTATCCCGAGCTACTCAATATGAGCATAGATCCCCGATCCGTCTGCCTCTTCGGGAGGATCTTCTGTCGCAGCAGCAGGGGACGGTCCTCCACCCGAACCTGTCCAGTCTACACCTGCTTGCGTGGAGATTGAGCGGCGGCAGTTGATTCCTTTCGACTTGCCTCCCGAAGTTTGTGATGTGATTCTGGCAGCCAGGCGTCCCTCCACTAAGGTGGTATACGCCTGCAGGTGGAACAAATTTGTGGCATGGTGCACAGCAAAGGCTGTGGATCCCCTTTCTGCCCCTCTTTCTGAGGTCCTTCTGTTCCTTCTCTCTCTGGCCCAACAGGGTTCTGCCCTGGGTACCATCAAGGGTTATCTTTGTGCTATCTCGGCCTTCCTCAGGCTCCCTGATCAGCCCTCCCTTTTCAAGTCCCCTGTTGTTAACAGGTTCTTAAAAGGCATTACTCACCTCTTCCCTCCTGTTCCGTTTGTAATGCCTCAGTGGGACTTGAACTTGGTTCTTACCTTTTTAATGTGCGCTCCCTTTGAGCCTCTGCATAACTGTCCTCTTCGTCTTCTGACTCTGAAGACAGCCTTTCTGGTGGCCATCACCTCCGCTCGGCGGGTGAGTGAGCTCCAGGCTCTATCTTGCAAACCTCCCTTTCTGTCTGTTCATCCAGACAAGGTTGTTCTTCGGACGCGTCCGTCCTTCTTGCCAAAGGTGGTTACTGCTTTCCACATTGGGCAGACCATCACTTTGCCCACCTTCTTTCCGCCTCCGCATCCTTCCAGAGAGGAAGAGAGGCTCCACCGTCTGGACCCAAAACGTGCGCTCTCTTTCTATATTGACCGCACAAAACACTTCCGGGTGGATGACCAGCTCTTTGTTGGCTACGTGGGCGCCAAAAAGGTCGGGCGGTGCACAAGAGGACCATCTCCCGCTGGGTTACCTTGTGCATCAAGACCTGCTATTCTTTGGCTAAGAAGGAGCCTCCTGTTGGGCTGCGTGCCCATTCCACCAGGGCAACGGCTGCTACCACGGCCTTGGGCCGCGGTGTTCCGCTGCCGGTTATCTGTCAGGCAGCTACGTGGGCCTCGCTGCACACGTTTACAAAGCATTACTGCCTTGACAGTCAGGTCCGGAGGGACGGCTTCTTTGGCCGTTCTGTCCTCCAGGACTTCCTTGTCTGATCTTTGTTCGCAGACCCACCACCGGGGTTGGTATTGCTGGGGTATCTATTCTAAGGTAAGGAATCTATCACTAACGTGTCTCTTTCAGATGCACAAGTTACTAACTTGTGTAACGATATATCTGTAAGAGACAGTAGTTAGTGATAGATTCCTTACCGCCCCACCCATCCTCCCCGTTCTGCGAACTGATTTCTAGGGTTAAGGACATCCCTTTCAGGGCCCTAGTATTTTTCAGACACCTGTGTCAGCTTCTTGCATGGCTCTGCGTTCCTGGCGCGGAAAGTCGTGTACAGAACTGACGTCAGCGCGCAGGGGCGGCGCCTAAGTACTGCCCGCGACGTCATCCCGGCGATCACGACGCCGACGACGGACGCGGAGCCGCACGACGCCGCCTACCGACGCGCAAGGGTACTGCTACGCAAAACTTTCCGGATCCAGCCTGACGCCTGGGGATATTCTAAGGTAAGGAATCTATCACTAACTACTGTCTCTTACAGATATATCGTTACACAAGTTAGTAACTTGTGCTTCAGGTCTTATCTGAGCCTCCTTACCTGAACATCTACCCAGACAAACTGGTGCTTTGTAAGAGGGCTTCCTTTCTTCCCAAAGTGGTCACTCGTTTTCACGTAGGCCAAATCATCGTTCTGCCTACTTTTTACGTTCCGCCTCATCCCTCCAAGAAAGAGCGACTTCACCATCTGGACCCAAAACGAACATTGAGTTTTACCTTGACCGCACCCGAGAGTTCCGGGTGGATGACCAACGATTTGTGGGGTATTTCAGAGCGAAGAAAGGACCATCTTTCCATGTATCGTGCTCTGTATAAAGATCTGTGCATTGGCTAAAAAGTAACTCCCATAAGGTTTATGTGCTCATTCCTCCAGAGCTAAAGCTGCCACCACTGCGTTAGCACGAGGAGTTCTGACCATGGACATCTGCCTGGGGGCAACGTGGGCTTCCTTGAACACATGCATCAAACACTACTGCCTGGGCATTCAGGTCCGTAGGAACGGCCATTTTGCCCGTTCGGTCCTGCAGGACTTCCTCGTATGAAATTGGTCTGCACACCCACCTCTGGGGAGGTATTGCTTTGGTATCTATTCTAAGGTGAGAAATCTGCTGCTAGAAGCATCTATCAAATGAACAAGTTACTTACCTTTGGTAACACCTTATCTGGTAGAGACTTTCTAGCCACAGTTTCTTTACTGACCCACCCTTCCTCCCCGCAAACATATTACTAGGGATAGGGCTTTCACCTTTCAGAGTCCTTGTTTTCCACACCAGTAGTCAGTGCGCTTTGTGGCTCCAGTTGCAAAGAGTAACTGACGTCAGTGTGCTGGGGGGTTGCCTAAATAGGCAACCCCCCAGTCACTTCCAGCAGGGGTGACACCACGCGGAGCTGTGCCACACCACCTACCTGCGCACAGGGGTACTGCTGAAGAAAAAAATCCAAATCCAGTGACACCTGGGGATAATTCTAAGGTATAAAATATCTGTGGCTAGATGGTCTCTACCAGATAGTGCATTACAGAATGTAAGTAACTTGTTCTTTCTGTCTCCTTCCTCGGGCAATTCCCGCCACGTTCTCTGGACTACCCTCATGCATATAATTCTTGTTAATGGGCAGAAAATTGATTGGCCAACAACTGCTGCGCTTAGGGTTTATTTTCAACTCCCATAAAGTTTAACTTGGCCTTCCGTATTTTGACATTAAGTTCCTTCTGTACGAATGAATGTGGGTGAAGGCCAAATAACTTTTTGTACAGCTTTGCAATAGTCTGCATGAAGTTCGTTCCTCACTGCCCTTTTTTCTCTTATTTTCCAGGAGCGAATCCCATTAGCTTCTACTGTTGGTGATCCCCAACCTCCTTTCAGACAGGTTAGTATCGCATTTGACTTATTGTAGCTGACGCCTCTGTTACCAGTATCCCGTTGTCCTTCATTCCAATGTGTGCTATATTTTTCACAGATTTGTTTGTTGTGGCGTGAATCAGCTGACCATATTATAAATTTGCTGCTGTGAGCTAGTATCATGGAAATAATTAGCAAAAGTTAAATTTTTAGTAGGTTTTTGTTTTCAGATACAATGAATGACTGGGTTTTACATTTGGAGTTTGCAGATCCAATGTAGAGCTTTCTCATGCTATCCTGTGCTACTTACTGCAGTGAGTACTATGGTGATTTTGCACATCTGAAATATTTCAAATGGTGGAACTCAGTGAGCCATGTGTGGCGCATTAACAGCTTGGAGCTGCCGATGCTGAGCCTTTTTTTTGTTTGCAGCAATCTACTATTATGCTTTCCTAAATTAACACCAAAGGTATTTGGGTCGGCTCTGTCCTTTGTTCCCACTTGTTGGGCATATTAAAGGTACCCAGGATTTGTGAATCCTTCTGGAAGGAACCTAGAAATGGTCAAAATTTGTAGTTTCTTCTATGGGCAAGAAAGTCTATTTTTCCTATGTAAAAATGCCTTCAGTCGAGGGTTTGCTGTACTAAAATCACATTTTCCAGCGTTCAGAAGCAGGCAGTTAAAAAACTAAAAATAAAAATTGTAACTAGTTTTTCAATTATTCTAAGTTGTAGTCAATTCTATTTTTGTGGTTTTTACCTACCTGCAGTTTGTAGTGGAAACGGTGTGAAATCCATGATGGCAAAAGAAAGCTATACATTTGTGAACAGTAGACAAGGTTTGGAATACTGGCGTCCATTTTTTCATCTGGAATTGTCCCAATGTCCAATTTAAAAAAGCAGTATACCTTTTTGTCAATCTTCTGTTTGCAGGCATATGTAGTGTTTGTTGGTTGTCCTTTAAACTACAATACCCAAAACCAACAACTGAGCTTCAGCTTATGATTTCTCATTGTGTCCAGACATGCATATGAATTTATAAGATAAAATCTAATGGAAAACTGGTTTGAAGGAAACCTGTGAATTTGTTAAATGTGCTGAAAACATTGAGTTTAGGAATAGTGGTTATTTGTACACTACTGAATTTAAGGTTACCCATAATACAGTGTGATTCACAGGGCATTTTGGAAGCCAAAAATGTAAACAAAATTTCTCCTGGTAAACACAGTACCCACATATGTGGCTGGGCCTATCTTCTGTGATATGGAAGGCCCTAAAACGCTACACAGACGTGTTATGATTTTGCTCTGAAAATTGACCCATTTTGGCAATGTGAGTAACTGCGGTATTTAGGCCTGGTCTCTGCCACCATGTTGGGAAACCTACCAAACAAGCACATTCTGAAACCTAGACACCCAGGTAAGATTACAGGGTCGTGTCTTGTGTGGATCCCATTGTTTTCCTACTCTGAATGCCTTGCAAATTTAAAGCTTTGGCTAAAATCAGTAATCTTCCTGGAAAAAGTTCAGAAATCTGAATGGATCCACAGAATACCTACCACCCAGTATTGCGGCTTTGTGGATCACTCATGCCTTGACCCATGTCTTCTTTCTACACGCGAACCCTATGAAAACGACTCTCTGTCCTGACTAATACTGTATGGGTGCCAGGGGACCATTAACTAACTTTTAACACAGTCACTGCACTAAATCAAACTCATTCCTCTGCATGTAGCAAGTGTGATGGATTGGTCAACAAGACTGACACCCCCAACTTAGTACCATGTATTGTTGACCCGCCCCTCAAACAATGTGAGCATATTTGAAAAATGAAGTAAACATGCAGAGGCAGACTATCCCAAGTTCCCTAAAACGCTTCTAGAAAGACTAATTACCTTGGGGTTTGGCTTACTAGGTACTCGGTCAAAATGTGGTTGCTGTCCTATCCACCGTTGTAGTGCATGGACTGAAATACATTTGTAATATTGGAGACCAAATATCTACCATGTTTTTACAGAGAATGAAAGTGACAAGCAGGACGAAAGTGTGGTTCATGTGTATCTATGTTCTAATGTCTGAAAAAAACATAGTGGCTCAGAACTTATTTGGGAATTAACAGTGTTGGATTATGTTGGTACTCCTTTGACAATAACGTATATTTAGCATTTGAAGGAACAATCTGAAAGGCTACATAGCAAGTCAAGTAATGGGTCAGGGAAAGTATGTATCTATGCACAGCCATTTAAAGTTGCATACTAACCCTTAATCTGACTTCACCACTTCAGTCAGTTTTCCAGACCTCTTTTGTGTAGTATAAAGTCAAATAAGTTGGTGAAAAGGGCTTGGCTCAAATGGGCACTGGAGACACTAGTAACGACATAATTCCTTCTTTTCTTGGCAAGTACAAAGTGCATCTGTGATATGGTTGACTTTGTTGCAGAAATTCAGATGGCAAAGTACTGATCCTGCGGCCTTGCAATGTCTTTCACAACAGATGAAGTAGAGATTGCTGCTTCTACAGCAGTAAGACGAAGATCTGCCTACTGAACATCAAAGGCGGGCATCTCCCATGGTAGTCTAACAGACGACATACGCATTGTATGCACATGCATCTAACTGGATTAGGTGGACATCCACCTTCTTGTACCAAGTGCGAGTTTTAAAAGTTAAATCTTATGATTCAAATAGCTGGTCAGTTTTAACTCTACCTATGCATTTATTATAGTTTGGTATACATTTGGGCTTGTGTACTTCTGCTAGTTGGCCCCTGACTGGAGAAGTGCTCTCCTAGTGAATTGTAGTGAGCACCTGTACTCCCAGTCACAACCAGCAGTTCGCTGTAACTCGCTGCTCTTCGGGTTTTTTTTATTGTTTTTTTTTTTTAGCTTCTTACAAACAAGCTCCAGAGGGAATCATTTGCAGTGACTTAGAGTTGTTCTGCAATCCAGTGCCGGCTGGGCTCATGTACAGAAATCTTCCACATAAAGCTTCCAAACTTCATGAAAAAGTGAGAAAGATCCATGCAATCTTTCAATAATTCCTAATGTGGAAGGCAAACTGCAGGATTTAAACTGGAGTCCCATTATACGCTCTCGGGCTGCATGCATAACCAATGGAGCTCTCACACATGTACAGCTTGGTATAACAATCTCTTTTGCATGGAATTAACTGCGTGAACAGCAGCTACCATTTGCACAATATCAGACTTGTCAACCTCTAGATTATCCTGGAGTATAAATCTCTGGAAACTTGCAGGCTAATTTCCGTGATATACTGAATTCGGAATAACCTGCCAAGGTATGTTTGACCCCCTGGTAATGCTGCAGAGCTATCTTTCAGATACAGCATGCACTTCAGATTCAGAAATCAATCTCTGGACACGCCAGACAGAAATTTGGGGGTGTTGCCCAAATTGTATGAGTAGAACAGTAAGATTTTACTGTTGGTTTGTGCAATGTATACATAAGTAGTTTAAGGGCCCAACATGTTTCCAACACCAAGTGAAGTGGGAGTTCAAGGCAGTGCTCTAGAATGAGGCACCAGTGTGCAGACATGCTACATCAAGTTGTTCAACATGTAGATTTGCTTGGTGCACAATTTGCTCAAGGATCATATCCGCAACAAAAAGATGGCAAAAGTCAATGGGCAAAGAATTTGCAATGTTCACTTTACATCAGCTTCTCTAGTGTATGGGGGAATTGGCTGCTGAAATCTAATAGTGGGCTGCTGAGTGAGCACACCGTCTGCGCTCTGAGCGGTTCGTGCCTGTACTTCAGATTAAACTACACTCTTGCTGCTTGCACAGGCTATGCTTTTGAAGCAACAGCCATGCAATGCTGCTTGGCTATGTTGTTTTGAATCTCTGGAAGACAAGTTCTCATCAGATTGAAATCCATCAACTGAAATCTCTGCTGGATACTTCTACCTACAGATTCCTCACCTTTTGAATATCCTAGGTGTAAAACTGAATCCGGAAACTTTGTTTAGCTTTAATAGCTGTCCATGCTGGGAGGGGGCTGACTTCACTTTAATGCCAGAAGTCACTCCATTGTGATGACACTGGAGCTATAAAATACCCCACTGGCGCCCTAATGTCAGTTCCCCTTTTTTCTGCTTCATCAGCACAAATCCAGAGGTCCACTCTCCTGGGGAAATCTCCTGAAGTTTTTTTTTTTTTTTTTAACGATTTCTCTTACAAGTGCAGTAAAGGGGTGTCTCCTATGTGATCAGGGTTTCTAACTGATCTACAAATGTCCATCGTGGTCCCACACAACATCTACTTGTAGTATTTGGGTTCTGATCACGATATCAAGGACTGTGCTTATTGCAGTAGGTACGTTTGTTTCAGCCTGGGAAAAACAGGCCATACAATATACGGTACAGTGATCAAATAAAAATTATATTTTGGACAACATATCACAATTTCATACACCAGTTTAAGAGAGCCTCTCTCCTTGTGAAAACACGCTTGTATTACAAAATGCATCTAGTTAGTAAAGTGCTAGTGCTCATCAGTTCAGCCCTAAAAATAAGTGCTGATATCTATAATAAGTGCATAGGCGACTGCCCAGCCAAAAGTGCTATCTGGCTGGTTTAGAAAACACAATTAAAACACCTAATATTTCCTTGAACCTAATGCTTAAAAAGCTCAAAGTGCAGGTGCCACTGATTGGAGAGGTCAGTGCAGGTTGTAAAAATAGACCCAATGCTCTTTATGGGATTATCCTAGCATACAAAATTGGCGCTTCTCGATGCAAACAATAAAATACTAGCAACTATGTGATAAAACTTTGACCGTGCAGTAGCATGACCAGTTAGAACAGGACTTTTATTGTGAACCCTAGATCTCGCAGCTGGCAGTGGCTAGTGGTCTAGTTGCCCTCCACATTACATATAGATATGAAGAAACCTGATTGAAGATTAGTTTGGAATCTGTACACACATTTAAAATCGGTGTTCTAAGTGTCTCGTCCTATGAACAGTAAAAAGTAGGCTGAGGTAATATCTTCTGGCCTTCAAGGAAAAGGAGCAGAACATAAATGCATTACTGATTCTATCTCCCCCCCAAAGGCTTGAACTAAAAGTTGGTGGGCTACTCTATTTTTTTCAATGTACTAGTATAGAGTTTCACTGGCAGGGTGCCTAATCTAAATCTGATGTATAAGAACCATTTCGGGTCTGGATACAGCATGTCCAGGTATTGTTCAAATATAGGAATGCGTTGAAGATCTGGAGATGGTCTAACATTTTCCATTTTTTCAAATGGTTTAGATTGTAAAGCCAAAGCTTCTCCTTTACCAACTGTCCACTTTCTGCGGCCATGCTTTCTGGTTAGAACCAGCATTCTGGGCAGCCGATGGCTTTCAGTGTGATGGCCAAACGACTACCAAGGTAGTTTTTTAGGTCTCGCCTGAGCCAGCGCTTAGCGCTGATCTGGCCGAGACATTTAGTAAGTGGGTTTTTGAAGTGCTACCAGAGAGGCTTTTGCTGGCCTCCAGCTTGCTTTCACTATGGCGTGCACCCGCGCAGCTGCCATCTGGGTGTTCTCTAATGGCTCCTCTGCGCACACTACCCCCTCCCTTCTCAGAGGCGCCATCTGGCTTTCCTCTCACTCGGACAAGCGCTTTAATGCCCCCTCCCCCACCACAGATCACGTCACCATTGCATCTGCATTTGCCTGTGTTTTGTCAGCAGACGAGGAGTTTTTACATTGCTCATTTTCTTTCTTTGCATCAGAGAAGCGCAATGGTGCAAAAGGCAATGTATCTTTTGAATTCAAGGAAGCCGAAGCAGAGTCTACACATGTTCCTGTTTTACAGATATTCATTAACAGGAGGCCGTTATCTGCCTATAGGATTTGAGACATCCTACTTGCCCCCTATTTAGTCTGCATACTCTTGTCTGTTATCGGCATCATAACAGGCTGCATTCTTGCCAGCCCCAAGGCCACCATGGACGCTTACAGCAAAGAGTTAAACAGTCAACAAGCCAATACAATGGGCTAGGTTTGTCTCTGCTTAAATGCATTCATTTTAAAGTCTCGCGAAGTACATAGTCTGTCAAACATCTTCCCCTTCTCGCTCAGCCTTGCACATGCTTGTCGCTGTGCAGAAGGCAGCATAATGCATATCTATCTGTGCCTAGAGTGTAATCATCTACACAGCGGGATGTACAGATTAAATTCAAAACTCGTCTAAGCATCACTCAGCACTACCACAGCATCACTCAGCACCGCCACAGCATCACTCAGCACCACCACAGCATCACTCTGCACCACAACAGCATCACTCTGCATCACTCTGCACCACAACAGCATCACTCTGCACCACAACAGCATCACTCAGCACCACCACAATCACTAAGCACCACCTCAACCCCACTAAACACCACCTCAGCATCACCAAGCACCACCACAACACACCACCTCACCATCAATAAGCACCACCACCACCACAGCATCACTAAGCACCACAACAGCATCACTAAGCACCACCACAGCATCACTAAGCACCACCACAGCATCACTAAGCACAACCTAAACACCACCTCAGCATCACTAAGCACCACAACATCACTAAAGCACCACCACAGCATCACTCAGCACCATCTCAACACAGCCTCAGCATCACTAAGCACCACAACACAACTCGGCACCACCACAGAATCACTCAGCACCACTAAACACCACCTCAGCATCATCAAGCACCACCACAACACAACTCAACACCACCTCACCATCAATAAGCACCACCACCACAGCATCACTAAGTACCACAACAGCATCACTAAGCACCACCACAGCACCACTCGGCACCACCACACCACCACCACAGCATCACTCAGCACCACTAAACACGACCTCAGCATCACTAAGCACCACCACCACAGCACCACTAAGTACCACAACAGCATCACTAAGCACCACCACAACACCACTCGGCACCACCACAACACCACTCAGCACCACCACAGCATCACTAAGCACCACCTCAACACCACCTCAAGCATTAGCATAGCCAATAGGTCTCGCCTTTGGGGCCTTATAAGTGTTTAACCATGCAACTGTTAATGTTGTTGCACCAAGGATATTATGCTGCATAACTAAATACTTATAAGGTCCCAAAAGCGAGACCTATTGGCTATGCCAATGCTGGTCTTGCTTGGCCTGCGACGAGACATCCCGCATTATATCCAGATAGTTCAGTAACTCTGGTTTTGTCCATATTCTTATCCTGTATTGGATGGGGCATAGTGCTACATGCTGCTCGATTGAATTAAGGCCCTAGTCAAGCCTCAGTGCATCCATTGGGGTCCCTGGGTCAAGCAAGAGAAGTTGGTGTAAAAACAGATTCTCTGCCCATACAAACCCATGTGCTCATCATAGCCCCACGACTCTTCCTTATAGGTCCTTGCTGCAATGGCTTGAGCTCGATATGCCTCAAGAGCGGGCCTATTAATCCTCGGCCCAGGCTTTTAGCAAAACTGAACTCAACTGACGTACTGGCTCAGCATGGCCGCTCTTTAATAAGTGGACCAACCAAGAGCGATTAGAGTTGAACCTCACTTCAAGGTAATTGTAAAGATCCACACATACTAGAGGAATTCCATACATTTTAAAAGCACTCCTAGGCATAGTACTGTTCTTTAGGATCATGTATTTTGTTTTTCAGGTGTTGGTCTGCAGCTTCTTTATTTTGCAGTAACCCCCAGATGCCATAAGGAGTTTGTGCATGGCCATCTCAGTGCAAGACAAAAGCACAGCATCATCCACAAAAAGCAAGATTGCCATTTTTTTGCCCCCCGCAGGCAGGCACATCGATGTTTCGGGCCTTCAAATAGCTGTCAAAATAAAGCTAGTGCTAGAACACAGCACTGTCTGAACCCAACATTGATATAAACTCTGGCAGTTACTTCTCCTCTCTTGCCATAACTGATGCCAGTTTTTCACTGCAACCTGATAAGTGTACCAATAGCAACTCGGGGTCAACAGTGTCAAAGGCCATTGTAAGATTGATAAATGTCATGCACAATCTTGACTTTTTAATGCAGGTGTATTTCAGGCTGATGTTGAATAGCCTCATGGCTTAATCTATAGCAGCCTGGACTCTTCTAAAACTTGCCTGCGAGGCATTGATCCAGTTGTCGCACATCCAATTAACTAGACTTGTGTGTAAGCTTAGTATGGATCTTCCCTACTGCATCAAGTAAGTAAATTGGTTGGTAATTGGCGGGTTCTTCTGAGGGCCTTTCTTGTAGAGTGGAACAATTATGGCTGTTTTCTATGAGCTGGTACTATCTCCTGGTGCCAGATGGTGGTGTAGACAGATCCACAGAAGCCGTGAGGTCGGATCGAAATAGGTTAGCTGGTACCCCGTCGGGCCGTGGGCCTTGTTTTGCTTCTAAGAATTACTACATAAACCTCACCTATGGTGAATTCATTACGAAGTGGGACATTTCCAATTGGCACGATCAGAGGCGGGCCTTAGGGGCTCCTCCCGATATTCTTCTTCGCCCAGTGCACTCGTAGTAGATGTTCTGTCGTACGGTTCGTACTTTCTCAGTAAAACTGTTAGTTTGCTGGACAACAAACGTTAAAATTGTGCAAGACTGATTCTAGGCACACCATTAGGATAAGTTAGCCTTAGTCCTGCTAGTTCACAGTGCACCATCTGTACCCCTAACCTGGCAAGGTAACAGGTGGAATGTGCAACCTCAGAACATGACAGCCCTGACTCCCCCAGGTAATCATGGAAACTGATCTAGAACCCTTTTGTTTGGTAACTCATGCATACCCAAAGATCTACAAGAAATACGCAACGTGACGTTTCAATATTTATTGAAGCAATATGATTCTTGTGTAAAATAAGTGTGCTGCAATTATTACCAGAATGGTAAAGAAAAATTCAACCATTGTGCTGTTACATAGACTATATGCTCCTATATGAGTACTATTCTATTTGGTGCTCCTACCTAGTGCTTCCTACCCTAGTATGTCTAAGGTGGGTGAATCTGCCAGAATCCCTGTAGGGTGATCTAACTCCCCGTTACCTGTTGGTGTCATCAGGGAGCCCATATTGGTGTGGAGAGCTGGGCATCGTCCTTCGCAGAAAGTAAACCGGAATCGGCTGTGCTGGAATTTGGGCATGGGGCGACCTTCGCAATGTCTGCTAAATGCTCCTGTGTCTAAAAAAACAGTGATGTTTATTTAATAAACTTCACTCATGTAATTATGCAGAAGCCCTAATCTGGCTGCTGATTCTTGCATGACAGCCCTGTCGCCGGGCTGACATTAACAAACAGCATTTTGTGCAGTGAATGTTCAAGGCAATCGATAATATGCCTGCGAAAAAGTGTAAATGTAAGCAAAGCCATTCAGAGAATATTATCCTGCACAGGCACGCAAGCAAATGAATGTCAAATGTCGGCTTTTAAGAAAAGATGACTTCAAACGTGAGCCTGTAAAATAGTTATGTATCTATTCGGGCCTAAATATAACCACATGACATTTCCGTGGCCAGCAGTGCTGTACCAAGATGAAAAGTAGTTAAATCAAGAGACAGGCGAGATGTTGGTTTCCAGAATATTTGCCCTACCTTCGAGTCCCAATCGGACTAATTCCCAGAAGCGCTTGGTATTCTTGCTTCTCAGTGCTTCCGTAAGTGCCTGCCAAGCTTTTACGTGCATATGGCTTTTTGAATTTAACAAGATGCTCATACTACTGTCCTAGTGTTTTTAGACTGATTTTGCTGTCTGGAGTGCTGTGCTTTGGTTTAGTGCGATGGATAGAAATTGTTTTGACTGGTTGCACTCCATATCAAACAATTCAATAACCATATGGTTGCTACTGTTGGTATGTGTGTGTGCTTAAACATATTGCGGCATGCTTATCCACCGAGATAGTTTAAATAGGATTTCAGACGTTGAAATTGCCTCTGGATCTTGGGGGTTCTCTTTTCTCCAGGTATTCTTTGATCTTAAGTTGCCAGCGATGAAGGACTGGTTCGTGGCGAGCGCTATCCTTGTTGATCTGCCGCCAGGCAATGGACTTCCTGTTTAACTGCTGTTTGTTCTTGATTTTTGATGTGTTGGTAGAAGACTCTGAGGTGTGCTATCAGTGGGTCATGGTCTCTCTCGATTCTTTGCTTCACTTTGAGATAGACTAGCTGCCATGCTTCCAGATTGACAAATATGTAATCTAACAAGCTTGGACGGTCCCCAGATTGGAACGTATACTGCGCGGGTGAGCCTGAGAGCATGGATCCATTTAAGGGACGTAAGTCGTTAAGCATGAAAGATGAGAAGGCAGCTTCTCTCCTTGAACTATGAATTGTCAAAGTTAAAGGGTATGTAGGACTGAAGACTACGGAATTGCGTGGAACATCTAGGTTGACCTGCATGACAACCGGTTTGGTGATAAATTCCCTGCATACCAAAATGATTGGAGGCCTTGCCCCAAACTAGCTGGGTTGCGGGATAGAGTTGAAACGAAGAGTGGCAACATGTTTCTCAAATACAGCAAGCTGTTTGTGAAATTCTGACTGAAGCCCCAGCAAAAAAATATACATTCAGAAATGCTAGTTTTGTTTTAGCCCTGCAATGATCCAATTTAGCACATTTATCTGGGCTTCAGGACCTAAAGGAGAGGCTAGCTCATATGGGTGGTACACTACAAGAGTTGATGGTCCTGTGAAGCATAAGTCTGTGGGCCTAGGCCATCTGCTTGGTGTGCTCTATTATAACATAGGATTCCTGTTGGCAGATAATTGATCGTCACCTAGGCTCTGGGAGCTCATGCTTGCTGTAGATTGCATGTTTCTTCTCAGGCTGCAAAAATTGTTCTTAAAGCTACAGCTAGCGGGACCTAGGACTGATACAAAGACCGATAACGTGGGGTGCTCTTCCTGCTGTTGGCTTGCGGATGCGGCTTACCAAATTTTGAATTCCATTGGGTATGGTTCAGGTAAGGCCTGTACGCACCAATATGCCCCAATTAGCCAGAGTGACTCTCTTAAACGTTCATGTATGAAATTATTGTGGCATGTTGTCAAATACTTCATTTTTTGTTCATTGTATCATATATTGCATGGCAGTTTTTCCCAGGCTGAAGCAGTTACTATACATTGCAAAATATTCTTTGATTTGAAAATACATGAAATCTAGAGCATTGCATGCTCTGGAATTAATTGTCGTTCATTGATTTGTCATCAGCCCATTTCCAACAACCTTCCTAAGCTCAACAGTTGCGGCCTTTTTCTTGTTTTGGTTATAATCTATGAAAAGAAACATTACTCCCTACGAATTTTAATAAGAGCAAACTACATTGAATCAATTTACTACAGAACTCATGGCACGGACACAAACATTTGGTTCCAACCAGAACACCAGCCCACGAACCCGTTGTAGGAAAGTGGCTCTGTATATACTGTACCTAAGTAAGGTTCAGGGTGTACAGAGTCCACAGTCCCCAGAGGGTTGACAGAGGCTAAAGTTAGATATAACCTTACTCTCCAAAGTGGTAGCTTGGTCGAGCAGTAAGGCAGTATCAGAGGACAGTGTAAAGCATTTGTTGTACACACTCAGTCAGCAAATGAAGCCACACACTCAAGAACTGAACTCTAGGCCAATGGTTTGTATATAAAAAAATATATGCTTGTTTTATTTTAGAACCAACAATAGGATCAAAATATACTTTCTCAGTATGAGATGCTTTGGTTATTCACCTTACAGATAGGCAATAGACTTTGTTGATAGTGGTTATCACAGTTGGTGCAAGAGGCAACACAGGGTCAAATTCAATGCAACATTGAGCTCAATGGAAAATTATACTTAATTACAATTGATTACTTTGCAGAGCACTTTTCTAACCACAGGACTGGATCCTGGATTCAGTCCTGGGACACTTCCTGTAAACAGGTAAGAAAAAGCGTTTTGGTTATTGTAGTGATTTTTGAAGAATATTACTATATTTCAAAAGCTGACACTTAGAAACTTTTCTGGGTAAAATTACCAATGTTATCCTATGAAAGGAAATACAGTGTGCAAGCAAAGTATGTTTACGTTACTTTTGTAATCCAGTGCTGGACTCCTAGGTTCAGCACTGGGACATTTACTTAAAACAGGTAAGTAATTACGTTTTTGTAGTTTGTTCGATTTTTAAAGAATATTTGTAAAATACAGAAATCGACACTTAGAAGAAATTTCACAGAAAACCAGTCAATGGATCCCTATGAAAGAAAAGTGAGTTAACGGTAAGTAACGTTGCGATTACTTTTTAGGGCCAGTGTTGGGCACTCGGGTCCAGCACTGAGGCCCCTCCTAATACTAGGTGAGTATTTTCGTTTTCGTGACTCGGTTGATTTTTGGTGAATATTCTAAAGTTTCAGAACTCCACACTTAGAAGAAATTTCGCAGAAAACCAGTCAATGGAACCCTATGGAAGAAAAGTGAGTTATCGGATTTCGGGTAAGTACTTGACTGGCAGGGTTAAGGTTCTGGGTAAGACTCAGGGGTCCCCCAGGATCAGGTAAGTACAGTTTTTACACCCTCAGCGGCACAGGGGCGGCCGGGTGCAGAGTGAGAAGGCCCAATGTTATCCTATGGCAGGCGGGGGCCCCGGGTTGGTGGCTGCTGGCAAGCAGGCCACGCGACTGTGGGAGCTGGGCTCCTGGTCACTTGCTCAGGGCAAGTAGGGAAGTAGGTTAGGATAGAGGTTGCACTTCCAGGGGCACTCGGGCGGCTGGGTGCAGGGTGCTTTTGAGCCGTCGGGCGCTCAATGTTAAACAATAGAGGTCGTGAAAGGTGAAGAAAGGCTGCAGGCTCGGGGACGGTGATTCTTCAGGGACGACCAACACTTCAGGAGGTAAGTTGGGGTCTTGGAGGATAGGTTGACACCCAGGAGTTGGGCACAGGGGGCCGTGGGCGCCGGGTGCAGGGGTGTCTTTGAGGTCGGGAAATCTTACCCCCTGCTGGTCGCGGTTGGAGGGGTCCCTTGTCCTGAGGCTGCAGGCGTCGTCTGGGTCGTCGAGGAGGGTCCTTGGCCACTGGATTCCAGGTCAGAATCGCCGGGGGACGTCCTCGAGGTCTTTGGTCACTCAGGCACAGGCTGGACTCGGCGGGTGCAGAGTGTGCAGGTTTCGCGGCTCCGTGCCAGGGCCGGGTCTTTGGTAGGTTTTCTTTTGAGCAGTACCACTGCTCGTGGGAGTCCCTGGGTCGAAGGCTGTAGCACAGAAGTCAGGTCCTCCGGGGTTTGTGAGGTTGCTGAGGCCGGGATTCCGCAGGAGCAGGTTCAGAGGTCGACAGGCCGGTAGGGCTGGGGCCAAGTCAGTTGTTGTCGCCTCCTTTTTAGCAGCTGCACGGCTGGTCTTCTTGCTTCGTCTTCTCTTCTTGTTTTCGGATTTGGGAACTCCGGAAGGAAGGTTCAGGAGCCCCTAAATACTAAATTTAGGGGTGGTTACAGGTAGGTAAGGGCAGGGACCAATGGGTCCCTTCCTGGGGTGGAGTACACCCCCTATTCTGTTCCTCTCCAGTGGGAGGGGGCAGGAGCCTGTCCCTGGTTGGTCAGGTCCCCCATCCTCAAGATGGCGGGGACTCGAGTTTGTGCTTCACCTCGCCTCCCCCACCTTAGGGGTGGAGTTGGCAGAGGTGGGCACAACCCATTTCCTGCTTCTGGTTTTCCCGCCGGTTCTCCCGCCAGGAGTGGGGGTAGAACCAGTGGGGACCAGTTTGCTGGAAGCAGCAAATGGTCTGGGGAAACTCCAAAGGCGGCAGGCCTTTGAAGCTCCCCTGCCCATCCTGGGGAGGAGGCTTTGGCACCTCGTCCCGGGATGTGCATTGTTTCAGGCCCCTGAGAGCAGAGGCTCTCGACCCAGGGGTCCAGAAACATGTCTGGTGGTGGCAGCCTGGGCAGCCACTCAGTCCGGACACTGGAGGTCGGGTTGGTTTCAGGGGCATCTCTAAGATGCCCTCTGGAGTGAGTTTTACATTAAATCCCACACTGGCATCAGTGGGGGTTTAATGTGCTGAGAAGTTTGATACCAAACTTCTTAGTCTTCAGTGGGGCCATTATGGTGCTGTGGAGTTCGTAATGACAGACTCCCAGCACCATATACTCTTAATGGCAGCACTGCACTTACAATGCCCAAGAATGGACTTGGGCACTGTAGGAGCACAGGGCTCATGCCTCTATGCCCTCACCACTGGCATAGTGCACCCAGCTAGAGGGGTGGCTGACCTAGGCCAGGGCAGTGGCTGGTAGGCATGGCACACAGGGATGTGAGCCATGTCGACTCTTCACTTTTGTTCTGCACCAAGACACGCAGCCTGCAAAGGCAGTGTGTGTGTGTAAGAGTGCAGGGTCCCTAAGGGTGGCACAACAAGTGCTGCAGCCCTTAGGGGCCTTCCCTGGTCACAGTGCCCTGGGTACCCATGGTACCATTTACCAGGGGCTGACCTGTGGCCAGGGATGTCAATTGGGTGTAGGTATCAATGCAATTTTAGGGAAGGAACACAGGCCCTGGGTACCTGGTTGGCAGGAGCCCAGGGCACACTCAGTCAAAGTACATCAGCCATTCAGCAAAAAGTGGGGGCATACCATGTAAGAAAGATGGCACTTTCTCACACCCGTTCAAACCCATCCTCCAGAAGCTGCTGGAGCAGCTCAAACCCCCACCAGAAACAAATTGTCTATCTGATAGACTTCTAACCGCAGATTCCTTACCTTAGAATTTGGCAGTACCCGTGCGTTACAGTAGGTGGCGTCGTTCGGCTCCGTGTGGCGTTGTCTGCACCGGAAGTGACTTGCGCGGTGCCTATGTAGGCGCCACCCTAGCGCGCTGCATCAGTTCATTTGTTTCCGCGCAGGTCCAATTTTTGCCTAACTTTTTTTGACTTTGTCGAAGTGTTGTGTTTTTTTTTTTTTTTCCCACCTCCTGGTGTGGCAGGAATGTCATCTAAGTCGGCCAACTTTAAGCCCTGCAGTGCTGGTCACCGCTCAATGTCAGTCTCACACCTTGAGTGCCTTTGGTGCTTCAAGCGTGACGACGACCCAAAGGTCTGCTCTGATTGCCGCGCCATGCACCCAAAGGCCTTGAGGGAACGATCCGTCAAGCTCCCGGCGACACGATGTGCGACACAGCAACGATCTAGATCCTGGTCGAGAAGGTGGTCCCAGGAGCAGTCGCTGAGTCCGCGAAACTCATCGCACTCAATCGTCTGGCCATTCGGGCACAAGAAGCACCGGAGCGCCTCATCTGTCGGCCGACTAAGGACTGTCACTCTAGGCCTGGTTCCACGGTTGAACCTGGGCCGACTCCGCACCTCCCCAAGTTTCCAGGAGCTGGAGTGCCACCCGCCCATTTGAGTTTTGAGTCTATGCACCTCATATTTGGGCGGGCCGTTCCCTCCAGTGCACCTTTGTGCCCTGCTGGTTCAGGAGGGTCCCCGACTGGATCTACACAGGCAGCTCTGGCACCAATCGGGGCCCAGGGATCCACAGATGGATCCGGATCAGCGCCGGTCGTGCAATGCCAACCTTCCCCTTAGGCCTGCTGCACCTTCCCCATTTAAATCCTCGACTCAGACACGGAGCCAAGGGGCATCGACCAACGACAACGGGAGCCATGCCTTCCAGTCCGGAGCCTGAGCCCTATTTTAGGACTCAGGGAGGAATGGAAGAAGTTGCTGGACCCTGAAGAATACCAGCCGTATGATGTCAACATGGACTAGTGTGAGGATTTGGTGGATGTCAGCGGACTGGATACTTCTCTAAATACTGGCATGCTTTCTCCCACTAACGTGACTCCGGAGGAGGGAGCTTCATTTGCATTGGTGGGGAGGAGGGCGGCTGAGGTCCTGGACCTTAACTTGCCCTTGGTGGCAGTCCAGACAAACGTCTTGACGGAAGTGCTTCAGCCCGGATTGTCTGCTTTAGAACCGCTTCTCCCATTTAATGAAGCTCTTACTGAGGTCCTGCTTAGGAACTGGTCCAGGCCTAACACAGGGGCTCCTATCAACAGGACAATACTCTGCTGCCACCTCTGCTTCAGGGGACCCCAAATTCTTCACAGGACACCCTACCTCGGAGAGCTTGGTGGTCCAAGCCTCCACTTCCCACATAAACCCTGGTGCATTCCCAACCGCTCCCGCGGATCGGGAATCCAAGAGGCTCGACAACTTGGGCAAGATGTTTTCTTCCAGCCTGGCACTGCGGTCCATGAACAGTGTGCCCTTTGGGCCACTATTCCCACTCTGTTGGATACGGTTATGCAGGTGCTGCCCAGTGTCCCGGAGGAGGCCCGGGCCATGCTCACCCAGGCTATTGCCGAAGGGAGGGATGCAGCCAAGTTCACCATAAATTGTGGACTGGCCACCACCGACTAACCGGGCAGACGTTTTGTCTACAATGGCTCTTTGACACCACACCTGGTTGAGGACCACTGGATTTTCTGGGGATGTCCAAACCACTCATGGACATGTCCTTTGATGGCTCCTGTCTCTTCGGAGGCAAGGCAGATTCAATGCTGGAGTGCTTTAAGGACAGCAGGGCTGCCCCAGATCCTTGGGCCTTTCTGTGTCCCCTCGTCATCACCAATCTGTCTTTCGTGCCCACGAAAGGGAGATTCCAGCCATGTCGTAACATGCCCAAGCTTCCCAGTTCTGCATGGCCGAAAACACAGTACCCACAGACCCTGTTGATTGGGCAGCCGGAGGTTGGGCCATCCCACCACTCCTCTGGCAGCCTCTGCCTCCAAAGCCTTATAGTCTGCCCTCTTACCAACATGGGTATCGAGTGGGTGGCATGATCTGCCATCACCTCCCCCACAGGCTGTCTGTAACATCAGGCCAGTGGATTTTGCATATCGTCTGAAGGGGCTACTCCCTCCCTTCGAGACTACCCATCCCTCCATGCCACCTACTTACGACAGGCTGACGGAGGACCACCTATCTCTTCCTAGCCAGGAAGTTAATAACTTTCTTGGCCAAGTGAGCCATAGACAGGGTTCTGACGCCAACAGTAGGTTGTGGTTGCTTTTCCCATTACTGCCAGGTGCCCAAAAAGAACAGAGGCGTTCGTACTATCCTTGACCTGCACTTTCTCAATTTCTTACAAAAGAAGTTCAAGATGCGCACTCTTGCTCAGGTCCTGTCTGCCCTGGACACAAGAGACTGGATAGCAACGTTGGACTTGCAGGATGCATATTTTCAAATCCCCGTCCTGCTTATACACGGACGTTACTCGCTGTTCACAGTAGACCACAAGCACTTTAAGTTCACCGTGCTCCCCTTTGACCTTCCCAGTGCCCCTTGGGTGTTCATGATGGTGGTGGTTGCAGCTAATCTGCGGAGATCAGGGCTGCCAGTCTTACCCTCTCTTGATGACTGGCTGTTGAAGGCTGGTTCGACTCAGGCTGTTGTCTTCCACCTCCAGACTAAGGCCAACCTCCTGCATTCGCTGTGGTTCACTATCAACATGTCGAAGTCACACCGGATTCCCTCTCAGATGCTCCCTTTCATCTGAGCTGTTCTGAACACAGTGCATTTTTGGGCCTATCCTCCCGATCGGAGAGTCTGAGATATTCAGGCTATCATACCGATGTTTCAGCCGCTAGCCTGGATTTCGGTGAGATTGCTCTGAGGCTGCTGGGCCTCATGGTCTCCTGCATTCTGCTGGTGACGCATGACCGTTGGCGTATGTGGGCGCTGCAGTGGGAACTGAAGTTCCATTGGACGCAGCATTAGGGGAATCTCTCTACCGTACCTCAGACCTTGGAGGGGGTTGCAAAATATCTGCAGTGGTGGTGAACGGACTGTGACTGGGTCAGCAGCAGACCCCTCTCCCTTCCTTAGCAAGATCTGACGAAAGTGACATGAGTCACTCCTGGGATGGGGTGGCCATCTGGGAGAGATAGAGATCAGAGATCTCTGGTCTCTGGCGGAATCCAGACTCCACGTCAACCTGTTGGAGTTCTGGGCGATCTGGCTGGCACTTAAAGCCTTTCTACTGTCCATCAAGGGGAGGCTAGTCCGAGTGTTCACGGACAACACCACCACCACATGTGGTACTGCAATAAACGGGGGGAGGGGGTGGGCGGAGTCGTGGACCCTTTGTCATAAGACCGTGCATCCCTGGACATGGCTGGAACAGCAGGGCATCCCTGGTGGTTCGACATCTGGTGGCTGTCTGAATGCCAGAGTTGACAAACTCAGCTGGAGGTGCCTAGTGGCTCATGAGTAGTCTCCATCCGGAGTTGGTGCAAGGTCTCTTTCAGCAGTGGGGAGAGCCTTGTTTTGATCTTTTCACCACTGATGAGAAAGTGCAAGTTCAGCAGTTCTGCGCGCTGGAGTTTCCAAGGCGACTCGCTCAAAGAAGCTTTTTGTCTCAAGTGGACGATTTATTAATTTTTGTGATTGAATAAATACCTTTAGATTTCTAAATCAAAAGCTCTTCCTGTGAACTTATTCGTTTTCTGTGGTTATTATTCTGTGATAATTCATATTAAGGGACCACCTGTTCCTCTATAATCGAGTGGAGCTCAGGCTTCCTGTACACCTTTATGCCATTACCACTCCTGCCCAGAGTTGTCAAGAATATCGGGTACAACCGGGCCCAACTCATCCTTGTGGCCCTGGAGTGGGCACGGAGAGTCTGGTATACTGAGCTGTTTAGCATGGCCTTTGGTCCTCCGATCAAACTGCCCCTTCGGGAGGATCTTCTGTCTGAGCAGCAGGGGAGGGTTCTGCATTCGAGCCTGTCAACACTCCGCCTTGCGCAGAGATTGAGCACCAACAGTTGAGTTTTCGACCTTCTGCCTGAAATCTGCAATGTTATTCTGGCAGCCAGGTGTCCCTCCACCAAAACAATATCCGCCTGCAGTTGGGGCAAGTTTGTGACATTTGTGCCGAGAAACAAGTTGACCCTCTGCTCCCCTTTCTCAGATTCTTGTTTGTTCTTTCCCTTGCCCAGCAGGGCTCTGCTCTGGGCACTAAGGGATACCTTTCTGCTATCTCAACTTTTCTGCGGTTGCTTGACAAATTCCCTTTTCCAGTCCCCTATTGTACATAGGTTTTTGAAAGGTTTGCAACATACATTTCCTCCTTCTCCCTTCATTATGCCTCAGTGGGACCTTAATCTGGTCATGACGTTCCTGATGTGCGCTCCATTTGAGCCCTTGCACAACTGTCCTTTTAGTCTCCTTACCGTCAAGACAGCCTTCCTGGTGGCAATAACCTCTCCCCGGAGGGTCAGTGAGCTTTAGGCCTTGTCATCCATGCCTCCTTACCTGAACATCTACCCAGACAAACTGGTGCTTTGTACGAGGGCTTCCTTTCTCCTGAAAGTGGTCACACTTTTCACGTAGGCCAATCCATCATCCTGCCTAATTTTTATGCTCTGCCTCATCCCTCCAAGGAAGAGGAGCGATTTCAGTGTCTGGACCCAAAAAGAGCACTGTTCTACCTTGACCGCACATGAGTTCTGGGTGAATAACTCTTTGTGGGGTGTCTGAGCGAAGAAAGGATGGGCCGTACAGAAGAGGACCATCACATGATGGATCGTGCTCTCTATCCAAATCTGCTATGCATTGGCTAAGAAGCAAACCCTGAGGGTTTGCGTGCTCATTCCACCAGAGCAAAAGCTACAACTACTGCATTAGCACACGGGGTTCCGGTCCTAAACATCTGCTATCTAGCATCGTGGGCTTTCTTGCACACATTTACCAAACACTACTGCCTGGACAGTCTTGTCCTTAAAGATTGTCATTTTGCCCATTGGGTCCTGCAGGATTTCCTCGTGTGAAATTGGTCCGCAGACCCACCTCCGGAGAGGTATTACTTGGATATCTGTTCTAAAGTAAGGAATCTGTAGCTAGAAGTCCATATCAGATGAAAAAGTTACTTGCTTTTGGTAATGCCTTATCTGGTTAGCTCGCTACCGCAGATTCCTTAGCGATCCAGCCATCCAACCGGCTCTACGAACGGAATTCTAAGGACTGGACTTTCACCTTTCAGGGCCCTAGTATTCCACACCAGTTGTCGGTGTGCTTTGTGGCTCAGCGATTCTGGCGTGGAAAGTCACGAAAAGTAACTGACGCACATGTCCCTTCTGGTGCGGATGCTGCTGCCATGTGGGGCTGAGCAACCCCCCCCCCCCCCTTTACTGGCACATAGGGGTACTGCTCAAGAAAAATTTCTGGATGACTAGGGATAATTCTAAGGTAAAGAATTTGTGGATAGATAATCTCTATCAGATAAGGAGTTAGCACAGGGAAGTAATTTGTTATTCACCCCCAAACGGGCTGGATACTGACACCGCCTCAAACTCCGGATCCTCTGCCTCTGAAGAGGCAGCTCAACTTTGAAGAAGCTCTTGAGCCCCCTCATACAAAGCAGTGGAAGAAGCAGGATCAAGCCACCAGAGTACTATTTGACCCCTGAACTGCCTCTGCCCTCTAACACTACACCCAGACCCCCACTATCACCTTCCCCACCCTTTCTTTGCCTGACTCACTATGTTACACTCCACAGGGGTCACCACATTCTGACATGGGTGAACACAGTGAGGGGGAAACCCCACACAGGGATACCCTTGGGACTCATGAAGTTCTGCATGCAAATTCTGATCCCAATCTCTACTCTGCCCGACCTTTCCCACCAGATGACATCTTACCAGGAAGCTCGAGGTAGAGCTGCTGCTTAACACAATGTTCAGATGCATAATGAGCCCATCGAGGAGGATTTCCTCTTTGAGTGTTTCTTCGGCTCATCGTTCCATGCATTATCTGCCCATGCTGAAGGGTATGCTCAAACCCGCTACTGATACCTTCAAGGAGCAGGTAAAGTCCTAGATTACCTCACAGATTTGCAAAAAGTACCAAGCCTCCCCTTTAGACCCCATCTATTAGAGGCCAACTCCCATCAGATTATCTAGTGGTTCATACTGCTCGTAAGTGGGCGAATGCTCCTCTGACCGGCAGTGCTCCTCTGGCCGGCAGTGCTCCTCTGGCTGGCAGTGCTCCTCTGGCTGGCAGTGCTCCTCTGGCTGGCAGTGCTCCTCAGGCTGGCAGTTGCTGGCAGTGCTCCTCTGACCAGCAAGGAGAGTAAACGGATGGATGCGGTTGGAAAACGAGTTGCGGCAGTATGCCAACCATTGGCGCATCACCAATTCCATTGCTCTCTAGATGTGACTGGGCCCACTGGAACAAAATAGAGGTACTCCTCCAACACCACCTAGAGTTCTGTAAAACGGGACGTGAGTTGGTCACAGAAGGCAAACTGATTTCCAACACAACCATCAGGTGTGCCCAAGATGCTGCTGGCACCGCTGCTCGGAGGAGTTAACCTAGTGTCCTCCTCTACAGGCTTGCCTGGCTCTGTTTCCAGCTTTAAGTCGGATGTTAAACACAATCTCCTCAACCTGCCCTTCAAATCGCAACATCTATTTGGGCCTCAGGTTGATGAGATGCTGGAGAAAATGAAAAAAGCACTGAAATTGTGAAAACAATGGCGCCTTGCAGACTCCTTCCCCGCGGGGGTCCTGTCGCCACTCCAAGTATCTTGTAGGCTCCACGACCATGTCCCTCAAAGCTTCCACATCCTTCCAACACCAGCCTTCCCAGCCAGCTTCCACAAGGGGCTACTTCAGGGCTGTCTATTGTGGAAATAACACCAAAGGTAGCTCCCCCAAGTGAGCCGCCCCAGTCAAACAATGACTTGCCACTCCTTCCCCACGATCCCACAACACCTGCCGGGAGACAACTTCAGATGTTCTCTCCTGCTTTGCAACATTTCTCCTCAGATCAGTGGGTGTTAGACATCATCCAACACGGTTACTGCCTGAAGCTCACCTCACCACCACATAACACCCCACAGACATGTCCTCTCCCCCGGACACCAATTGCTTCGGGAATAGGTCAAAACTCTCCTCAAGGGAGCCATAGAGCCTGTGCCACAACACTAGGAGGACAGGTCCCTCAAGCCCATTCTGGACCTCAGACTCCTGAACGAGTACATTCTATCAGAAAACTTCCACATGGTCACTTTTCAGGCTGTCGTACCTCTGCTACAGCAAGGCAACATCATGGCTGCACTCTACTTCAGATGCCTACTTCCATATCCTGCGTCATCCGCTCATCACTACCTCCGGTTTGTGGTAAGTGATCAGCATTACCAGTTTAAAGTGCTACCCTTCAGGTTCACCACAGTACCCTGAGTTTTTACTTAATGCCTTGCTGTAGTAGCTGCGCACCTGCGAAGACAGGTCATTCATGTATTCCCCTACTTGGGTGATTGGCTGGCTGATAAAGAACACAACAGCAGTGCTGTGCACCCACCCTAGTCACAATAGACCTCTTGCGCAAACTGGGCTTTACCATTGATGTGAAGTCCTATCTCCAACCCCTTCAAATTCACCCCTGTCTGGGAGCCATCCTCCATTCAGAGGTCGGCAAGGCCTATCCCAGTCCGGCAAAAGTCCAGTCCCTTCAAGCTTTGCTACCTCTTTTTCAGCCAAATCACCAGTTCACAGTACGTATAGTCATGCGCCTCCTAGGCATGATGGCCTCCTGCATCGCCATAGCACCCCAGGAATACTTATTGCATCAGTGGTCTCAAAAGGAGTCATTGGGACTATTTACTGTTGATCAGCCGCCACTCTCGTCACTCCCTATAGTCGTAACGCGAACAGCTTGTTGCCGGAAAGGCCCTTTCTCGACCCAGCTCCACAGATTAGTTACAACTGACACATTCCTCAGTGGGTGGGGTGTGCACCTACAAAACTTGACTATCCAGTACCAGTCTGGTCCCATCCACCGGGAGCTCCACATCAGTTATCTGGAGCTGCTAGCTGTCTAGCCCTCAAGGCCTTCCTTCCCCCTTCCCCACATACTGGGCAAGGTTGTCCTAATAAGTATAAACATATCTGAAAGAGACACGTTAGTGATAGATTCCTTACCTTAGAATATCCCCAGGCGTCAGACTGGATCCGGAAAGTTTTTCGTCAGCAGTACCCCTGCGCGTCGGTAGGTGGCGTCGTGCGGCTCCGCGTTCGTCGCTGGCGTCGTAAGCGCTGAGATGACGTCACGGAGACTACTTAGGCGCCACCCATGCACGCTGACGTCAGTTCTTTCTTTTTCCGCGCCAGCAAGCGCAGATCTGGTTAGAGGACGTACCTTAGTCACTTTTTGACTAGTTGTTTTTTGGGACTTTTCTCTAATTTCTATATTTGACTCCTGGTGCCACGTAGGGATGCCTGGATTTAAAACCTGCGGGGCCTGCCGCCGTACGATGTCTGTGGCCGACCCCCATGGCGTCTGTCTCTGTCTAGAGCGCGACCATGACTCCTGGTCATGTTCCGACTGTCTGGCCATGGCTCCGAAGGCTTTGCGGGAGCGGTCCCGAAAGCTGCTAGAGGCCCATTCCAGGTCCAGGGGTCACTCGAAGGACCGACCGCGGAGTCGCCATCATCGTTCCTCGGGGTCCAAGTCGTCGCCCTCGGATTCCGGTAAGCGACGTCATAAAAAATAGTCGAAGAAGCGCGTACGCTCTCCGACCTCCCCTCGTCGGTCTTCTGACGCGGACGAGGGGACCCGGAGCCTGTCAGTCCCGCGGCCTACCCGCTATACCCGGGTCCGTCGGCGACTCCGGCCCAGGTGCAAGAGTTTCTTGCTGCCATGGACCGCCTTTTCGGGCCTAGGGCTCCCGCCGGTGCGCCTTCGGGCCCCGCGGACCTTTTTGGGGGGCCCTTGGTTGCCTCCGGCCCCGGCGCCCCAAGGTCCTCCGCCGGCGGCTCCGGCCCTGGCGCCGCAAGGTCCTTCGCCGGCGGCTCCAGCCCCGTCGCCGCAGGGTCCTCCGCCGGGGGCTCCGGCGCCCCCTGCGGCTCCCTTCCCGGCGCCGCCCTGGGTGCCGTTCGGCCCACCTCCGCCCTTGACCGCGTTTCCTGCTTGGAATCCGGATTGGGCCTTGGAGCCGGAGCGGTGGCGGTGGAGCATTTCTTTTCCCCTGTGCCTCCCTCGCCGTT
Source organism: Calotriton arnoldi (assembly GCA_963921515.1). Taxonomy (NCBI): domain Eukaryota; kingdom Metazoa; phylum Chordata; class Amphibia; order Caudata; family Salamandridae; genus Calotriton; species Calotriton arnoldi. The sequence goes on from CAWUFW010008068.1 coordinate 857,167, forward strand.
GCAGCCTGTGCCTCGGGCTGTTGGGGAAGAGGAGGACTGGGAGGGGTCGGAGGACCCTCTTGCACGGCAGTGTGAGTCCGAACAGGAATGGGCAGAAGACTCGGAGGATGCCAGTGGCCTTGACCTCTCCTCTGAGCCTGGGTTTGTGTCTCCTCCCACTCTCATGGAGGAAGGCGCAACTTACACTGTGGTGCTCCGTAGAGCAGCTGAGACTCTTGGCCTTGACTTGCCTACTGTTGCCCTCCAAACTAACCTCCTTACTGAGGTGCTTCAGCCTACAGCAGGTTCTGTGGAACCTCTGCTTCCGTTCAATGAGGCCTTGAAGGATGTTTTGATGGGTACCTGGTCTAGGCCAGCCACAGGGGTCCCTGTGGATAAAAATGTGGCCAGACGTCACCGTCCGGCACCGAGTGACCCTGCCTTTCTGACAACTCATCCGACACCGGAGAGCCTGGTCATTCAGGCTTCCACTACCCAAACAGCATTCCCTACCCCTCCGCCGGATAAGGAATCCAAAAGCTGGAGCAGCTTGGCAAAGGTTGTTTTCCTCTGCCAGCCTGGGGCTGCGGTCGGTCAACACCACATGCCTCTTGGGCCGCTATTCTCACGCTGTGTGGGACACGGTGGCGCAAACTCTGCCCCAGTGCCCCGAAGAGGTTCGGGCTGTGCTTTCCCAAGCTGTTGCAGAGGGGAAGGATGCCGCGAAGTTCACCATTCGGTGTGGGTTGGACACTGCGGACTCTTAGGGAAGAGCAATTTCCACCACAGTGGCCTTGCGGCGACATGCCTGGCTGCGGTACACGGGGTTTTCGGGGGATGTCCAGAGTTCCCTCATGGACATGCCTTTTGATGGTACTCGCCTTTTTGGCGATAAGGCAGACAGTGCGCTGGAGCGTTTTAAGGACTCTCGGGCTACAGCCAAGTCCTTGGGTCTCTCCACCTCCCGCCCAGCCACGTCTACTTTTTGTTCCTTTCGTGGCCGCGGTAGGGGCGCCTCTACACGTCCGTTCCAAAGGCCTGCGCAGAACCAGCCTCAGCGTGGCCGTCGTGGCGGCACAGGGGGCCAGCGTGCAGGTCAGCCCACCTCCGCTCCCGCAGCATCCGCCTCAAAGCCTTCCTAGTCCGCTCTTTGGGGTGCACCCCACGCCGGTGGGCGGCAGGATTCAACATCACCTCCCCCACTGGCGCTCTGTCACTTCGGACAGCTGGGTGCTACAAATCATCCGAAGGGGCTATTTCCTCCCCTTCGAGTCTGCCCCCCCCGTCCATGCCACCTCAGTTCCACCGCTTTTCGGGGGATCACTTGGCGCTTCTCCAACAGGAAGTCACGGCCCTCTTGGCCAAGGGGGCCATCGAGCGCGTTCCTGGGCCAGAAGTAGGGCATGGATGTTATTCCCACTACTTTCTGGTCCCCAAGAAGGACAAGGGGGGCTTGCGCCCCATCTTGGACCTCCGGAATGTCAATCGCTTCCTCCGGAAGGAGAAGTTCAAGATGTTGACTCTGGCTCAGGTCTTGGCTTCCCTCGACCCTGGAGACTGGATGGTAGGGTTGGACTTGCAGGACGCATATTTTCACATTCCCGTCCTGCCGGCCCACCGGCGTTACCTGCGGTTCACGGTAGGCCAGGAGCATTTTCAGTTTGCCGTGCTCCCCTTCGGCCTTACAAGCGCCCCTCGGCTGTTCAAGAAAGTGATGGCGGTGGTCGCAGCTCATCTGCGCAGGTCAGGGGTGTCAGTCTTCCCCTACCTCGACGACTGGTTGTTGGTGGGCTCGCCCCAGGCAGTAGTCAACCACCTTCAGACTACGGCCGACCTCCTGCAGTTGCTGGGGTTCTCCATCAACATGCCAAAGTCGCACCTGAGTCCTTCTCAGAAGCTACCCTTCATCGGAGCGGCTCTGCATTCGACGCAGTTTCGGGTTTATCCTCCCGAGCGGCGAGTCTGGGATATTCAGGCTATAATTCCCATCTTTCAGCCTCTATCCCGGGTTTCAGTCAGGATGACCCTCCGGCTCCTGGGCCTGATGGCGTCCTGCGTTCTGCTAGTGCAATATGCCAGGTGGCATATGCGGGCTCTGCAGTGGGACCTGAAGTTCCAGTGGGCGCAGCATCAGGGCAACCTGTCCGATCTTGTCCAGATCTTGGAGGCCACTGCACGACAGTTGCAGTGGTGGCTCACGGACCGGCAATGGGTCATGGGCAGATCCCTCTCCCTTCCCCAGCCAGAGCACACAGTTGTGACGGACGCGTCCCTCCTGGGATGGGGCGGCCACCTGGGAGAGGCGGAGATCAGAGGCCTCTGGTCTCCGGTGGAGTCCCGGCTCCATATCAATCTTTTGGAACTGCGGGCGATCCGACTTGCCTCTGTCCAGGGAAGTGTAGTGCAGGTGTTCACGGACAACACCACCGCCATGTGGTATTGCAACAAACGGGGTGGGGTCGTGGACCCTATGTCAGGAGGCTCTGCGCCGCTGGACATGGCTGGTACATCAAGGTATTACCTTGGTGGTTCAACACCTGGCAGGTTCTCTGAACGCCAGGGCAGACGAACTCAGCCGCCGGTGCTTGATGGATCACGAATGGCGTCTGAACTTGGACGTGGCACAAGGTATCTTTCTGCAGTGGGGAGAGCCTTGGTTAGATCTATTCGCCACCGAAGAGAACACGCAATGTCATCAGTTCTGCGCGTTGGAATTTCCAAGGCGGCACTCGCTCGGCGATGCTTTTCGTCGCGAATGGAGTTGCGGTCTGTTGTACGCCTTTCCGCCTATACCACTTCTGCCCAGAGTGCTGAAGAAGATTCGGCGCGACCGGGCCCAAGTCATCCTTGTGGCTCCGGATTGGGCCCGAAGATACTGGTATCCTGAGCTACTCAACATGGCGATCGATCCCCCGATCCGACTGCCTCTTCGGGAGGATCTTCTGTCGCAGCAACAGGAGACGGTCCTCCACCCGAACCTGTCCAGCCTCCACCTCCATGCGTGGAGATTGAGCGGCGACAGCTGATTCCATTTGACTTGCCTCCTGAAGTCTGTGATATCATTCTGGCAGCCAGGCGTCCCTCCACTAAATCGGTATACGCCTGCAGGTGGAACAAATTTGTGGCTTGGTGCACAGCTAAGTCTGTGGATCCCCTTTCTGCCCCTCCTTTCTGAGGTCCTTCTATTCCTACTCTCCTTGGCCCAGCAGGGCTCTGCTTTGGGCACTGTCAAAGGTTATCTTTCGGCCATCTCCGCCTTTCTCAGGCTTCCAGATCAGCCTTCTCTCTTGAAGTCCCCGGTTGTTAACCATTTCCTCAAAGGCATTACACACACGTTTCCTCCCGTGCCTTTCATAATGCCTCAATGGGACTTAAATCTTGTCTTGACCTATCTGATGTGCGCTCCTTTTGAGCCCCTTCATAACTGTCCTTTACGTCTTCTTACTCTCAAGACGGCTTTCCTGGTAGCTATCACCTCTGCCAGGAGAGTGAGTGAGCTCCAGGCTCTTTCTTCTAAATCTCCTTTCCTTTCTGTTCATCCGGACAAGGTGGTTTTACGGACCCGTCCTTCTTTCTTGCCAAAGGTTGTCACGCCCTTCCACATCGGGCAGACCATCACTTTGCCCACCTTCTTTCCGCCTCCGCATCCTTCAAAAGAGGGAGAGGCTCCACCGTCTGGACCCAAAACGTGAGCTCTCGTTCTATCTGAAGCGCACACAACAGTTCCGGGTGGATGCCCAGATCTTTGTTGGCTACGTGGGCGCCAAAAAAGGTCGAGCCGTGCACAAACGTACCATCTCTCGGTGGGTCGTTTTGTGCATCAAAGTGTGTTACTCGTTGGCTAAGAAGGAGCCTCCTGTGGGGCTTGCATGCCCATTCTACCAGGGCCACAGCAGCCACTACTGCCTTGGGACGCGGCGTTCCCTTACAGGATATTTGTCAGGCAGCTACGTGGACCTCGCTGCACACATTTACCAAGCATTACTGCCTTGACAGTCAAGTCCGGAGAGACGGCTTCTTTGGCCGTTCTGTTCTCCGTGACTTTCTGGTGTAATCTATTCGCAGACCCACCACCGGGGTTGGTATTGCTGGGGTATCTATTCTAAGGTAAGGAATCTATCACGAACGTGTCTCTTTCAGATGCACAAGTTACTACTTGTGTAACGATATATCTGTAAGAGACATTAGTTAGTGACAGATTCCTTACCGCCCCACCCATCCTCCTCGTTCTGCAAACTGATACTAGGGTTAAGGTCATCCCTTTCAGGGCCCTAGTTTCATGGCACCAGTGGTCAGTTTCTTGCATGGCTCTACGTTCCTGGCGCGGAAAGTCGTGTACAGAACTAACGTCAGCGCGCATGGGTGGCGCCTAAGTAGTCTCCGTGACGTCATCTCGGCGCTTACGACGCCAGCGACGAACGTGGAGCCGCAAGACTCCACCTACCGACGCGCAGGGGTACTGCTGACGAAAAACTTTACGGATCCAGTCTGACGCCTGGGGATATTCTAAGGTAAGGAATCTATCACTAACTAATGTCTCTTACAGATATATCGTTACACAAGTAGTAACTTGTGCGTCAGCCCTGTATTGTATTCAAAAGCATCGGGGCACTCACTATCCTCCGCTTTCTCTGTTAACTCAGTCCATCTGGTGCTCCGCTCTCCACCACAGGATCCACCTCTTGGTGGAATACCTTGCAAGAGTGGACATAGACTTTGCCAACCTTCTCAATGGGTTGGGGCAACAAGTCCCTGATTGTGAACTCCACCCGGCAGTCCTCCTTTGCTACTTCCAGCGATGGGGGTTTACAGACCTGGGCCTCTTTGCCACAGCAGGAAATGCAAGATTCCCAAACTTCGCCTCCAGATTCCACCAGTCCATGAAGAATGCACTATGGATGAACTGGTCGGGGATATTCGCCTACGTCGTGCAGGAAAAACAATCGTAACAATGGAGCCGATGACCATACGTATTGCAAGCAAGAGGTGGAGTCACACTACCTCGTGACTCGAGAAGAACCAAGTGCACACATCCAAACCTAACACTAGATGGCAGCAGTATGCACAGCCTGTGAATTTACAGTACTGGATGCCAAAAACATATGGTTACATGGTAAGTAACTTTTTCCCCTTTTTCCTAGCAATGCCGTCCAAGGCTCGTAGGTAAGGTCATTCAGCTCTGTCTGGTGCATCCAACCTTAAGTTATGCAGGGTCCACCACATTTGTGCACTGGCAGTTCTTTTCTTTCCTTCTCACTTTGATCTGAAGCTCGCTTCCTCCTGATGTCAGGCTTCACATATTAAAGATTTTCCAATTTTTTTTATTTTACTAGTTTTTATGGGACATGTCTCCCCAAAGACTATCAGTTTCAATCCTGGTAGGGTTTGCTTCTAATAGATGTCAGTAAAGCACCCCTACGAGGTCTGTCATGTCTGGGCTCCTATATTCACAATATGACATGACTGGAAGTCTTGCAGCAGCTATGCACAAATGAGCCCAAATGCCACCTGCAACAGTGAGGCCAAATTATATGTTGCTAAGCACCGCAGGAAGTAGTGGTCAAAGTTGTGGACAGGCTGTGTTCTTGTTTAAGAGGCTGGTCCCAAGATAGAGGTCCTCACTTTCAAAATCAGGTAAGTTAAAAAAAACAAAAAACACAAGACTTCCAAGCACGGCTCCCCTTCTTCCCGCCTCTCTCTAAGAAGAGTCCCACGGACATCAGAGTACCTCAAAGTCACAGTCTCTGTCTTAGACCTCCAAACCAATCTCTGGTTTAGGCCAGTCGGTTTCTGGGTCCATTGGTGACACCGTAGCTGGTTCAGTGCTTCCTTCCCTGCCGGATCCCTCTGGAGAGCCCTTCTGCCCAACAGATCCCGCGATACCGCCTGCAGACTTGACCCATACTCTGGGGCAGACACCTTCTCCGACACCTCAACCAGTGCTGAGACCGGCACGAGGTCCCCAAGCGTTGATTCTAGAGGAGGAGCCGATAGTCCTTTTGGACTCCGAAGCAAATTCGCAGCAACCTCAATTGAAGTCTCACCTCACTCAACCTCAATCGTGATTCTTCCTACAAAATACAGGTACTTGGAGACAGCCACGTTCGGATGAGGACAATCCATCATCTTTAAAATGATCAAAACCTTTTTCTCAGTTTCAAGAGGCCGGTGCTCTTGATAAATCACCAGACACTGGCCTGAATGCGCCAGTTCCTTTTACTTGAAAATTACCCTTCTACTTAAGAATCTGCCTCTTTCGCATGGTTTAAGGAGGGCAGGTGAAATACTGGCTTACTAATTCCATTAATGGAAGTAAAAGTAATATGCTTAAAGAGGTCCTGCAACCAGGGTGGACCTCCCAGGAACTCTCCTATCTTATAATGAAGCATTAACAGGTGCACTTGGGCAAAGGCAGGATCTTGTTCTCCAGCAAACAGAGAAATTGCCAGGAGACATAGGCCAGTTCGAGTAAGCCCATCTTCTCTCCTGTAGCACTCAACACCTGAAAGTCTAGTGGCTTGAGGCTTTGTTCTCCCGGTTGAATCCCAATGCTTTTCTGACCACTCCACCAGGCAGTCCAAATACATGGAAGCATTTGGCAAAAGCATTTTCTCTCTCATGGGATCTCCATTGATAGACATAAGCACTGAATGGTCCTGCCCACATGCAGGTATCCCGGAGCATAATGTCTTCTGAAGTGTAGGCTTTTTTGGCTTTTTTTCATCAAAAATCTCACTAAGGAATGTTTTGACAGCCGTTTCACTCAACGGATTTAATCTGTCCCAAGGTTTTTCTGCTTTTTCTGACAATGTATTTTTAGTTTGTCAAATACAATGCCACGTTTACTTGACAAGTGTCCTGCCTGTGAAAGAAAGAAGGCCAAGTTAGACACTCATGTCTGCGTCATCTGCCTTCCTGAGAGCCAGTGCCTGACAGATGTCCATACTGCTAGAAGTTTTCCAGGCACACCCTGAGGGAAAGGGAGTAGATTCATCTCCATGGTATAGAGGAGCGGCACAGGCAGCAGGCAAGGTGGGACTTCCAGAGAGTGAGGAGAGGGTCATCCCTCTACCATGGCTCTTCCACTTTCCTCTAAGGACTCCAGGTGTGAGAGATCCAAAGAGAGAAGCCCACTTCGTAAACGTCATTCCAGGTCTACATCGAGAGTATCGATGTAGAGACCAGGTACAATACCTACATGTTCACCTTAGAGAGTTGGGTTGATGTCGAAGAGATGACTTTCGACGTCGAGACATATAAGGTCGACTTTGAGACCATCCAGATATGTGGAAAAGGTTAAAAAGAGCCAAGACGTCTTCCATCATCTCCAGAATGAGTACTCCAGAGCATATTCTCTTTCGTCACCTATATTGCTGCCAGACTCTCCTTCTCTTCCACCAGCACCACCTCATCTGGTGCCTCTTCCAACTCTAGTGCCAGCACCTCTTCCACAACCTTTGGAAGCCCCTCCTCGGAGGCCTCTAACTTCACAACGAAGATCACGTTCCAGATCTCACCATCATTCACACTATGACCGGCATCGCTGCACATCTCTGCGTTCATCATCACAGCCATCCTCCAGATGCACACATTTTATTTATTTATTAAGGAGTTTTATATAGCGCTAGCCTGACCAGAGGGTATCGGAGCGCTTCACAACAGTTTTTGAGCAAGATTCATACAATAAGCAGTATACACATCACCATCATGCGTTCAGGTCAATAACTCGGTCAAGACATCATTCGGTTTATTATTCTTTCACTTCTCCAAGCGCTGGCAGCTATACACCAACATGGTTGGATTCCCCCCAAACAAGGGTTTCTCCAGTGTATGTTATTAACACCTTTCCGGAGGTTCTGTTGCGAGGTGCTTCAAAATTGAACATCCCGATGCCAGCTCCACCATCTACATCTGTAATGTTCTAGACTATTCACCACCCATCAGCGTCCAGAGCTCTCCTGCCATTAGTTCAGGGCCTATTAGACCCAGCCATGGAACTGTTCCTCACACCGGCTTCAGCCAAAGCTGCTCAGTCGAGGTTACAAAAGAAATATAGACCTCCAGAGCAGGACCTACTGTTTCTCCGCTCAGATCTTCTCCCACATTCTGTGGTAATCCTTGCGGCAAATATTCCACTACTCCGCCTACAGTACCACCAGACAAGGAGAGTTATAAGTTTAAAAAAAAATGTTTTTTATTGATTTTAAACATCAAATAGTCACATGTATTGGTATGTATGCATTTCAATCAAATAGCAACAAATACTTATAACATAACAGTGCACAATGACTCAGTCAGTTGTTATTGGTGAGTGCTCGCCTTGTCTTGACAGTTCCATCTCCACCGTCGGGGAGACACACAAGTTCCCTCTGTGTATTCCACTTGCTCCATTTTTTATCCCATTTCTTAGGACAGCCCCTCGATTTATATACTTCTTTTTCTGCTATCATACATTTGTCCATTTCCGCTGCCCAGATCTTTAGCGATGGTCTCTCCGCCGCTCCCCATTTCATGGCAATCGCTCTTTTAACTAAAGTGTACCCTAGGGTGGCGAATTGCTGCTCCACTTCAGTAAGATCACTGGCCTCCCAAATGTTAAGAAACCCCATAGATGGTGTTAGGGTGATTTTGTTTCCCAAGTGCGTCCTGCATTTGCGTCGTCTACCTCTCCCATAGGGGCCGTATTTGGGGACAGGCCCATATTATGTGATAAAAGGATGCCTCTTGATGACATCCGCGCAAACAAAGTGCGTCCTGTCTTGTTCCTATTTTGGCTAAGGTAACCCCGGTGAGGTATGCTCGATGTAGGATTTTTAATTGTATCAGTCGAAAACGATGATTTATGGCTGCTTCCCTTGGGGACATCAGTGCATTTTGCCAGTCCTCATCTTCAATATTTCCGATGTCATCTTGCCATTTATCTCGGAGAGTTCGAAAGGGATCTGGCAAGTTATTGCACAGTTTGCGATATGTGAGTGATATGGCTTTGTCTGGAATGGGCTCGGAAAGCAACCGGTCTTCCAAGGGGGATGACTCTGGCAAATTACTTAAGTCTGGGAGTGCTGCTCGGAGTGCATGACGGATCTGCAAGTAGCGAAAAATCTCCCCTTGTGCCAATTCATATGTCTTTTGTAGTTCACTGAATGTAAGGATTTTGCCCTTCTTGACTAAATGGCCTACGGTGGACAGTCCAATTGTGTCCCACTTATCGAATCCCAATTGATGACATAACCCCAGTTTTTGAGAGGACCACAGGGGTGTGGCCTGAGTCAACACCCCAGCCGTTTAGTTGCCTGATGCCAAATTTCGACCGTTCGAGCCACAGGGCCCAGATATCTCCCTTTCCGGATTGTCGTGTATAAGGCTCCCAGGCACCCCTCTCGTCCCATCTGATATCTGTCCAACATGTATGCTGGGTCTGTCGGAGAACGATATAGCCAGTGATTTATCGCTACTAATTGCGAGGCCCAATAATAAAGTTGTATATCTGGAAGTGCAATCCCTCCGTCTTACCAACCCTTAGTCAATTTATGTAATGCTATGCGAGGCGTACCCCCACTCCACAATAATGAGCGGACTTCGCCTTCAATGCTTTTGAAATACGAGTCGGGAATCTGATAGGGGCAATTTTGAAGGGTATACAAAAATCGCGGGAGAGCCAGCATCTTAAACAGGGCAGCTCGGCTCAGCAACGAGAGCGGCAGTGACCTCCAGTGTTTAACATCACTACGGAGCCTATCCAAGGGGACAGCCAAATTTCTATCATAAAAGAGCCGGGGGTCTGGGGTAATAAAGACCCCTAGATAACGGAACCCGTTGAGGGATATCTCAATTTCGCATCCCGGGGGAAGTCTGGGAACCGGGCCCCGCAGAACAAACACCGATTTAGTCCAGTTAGTGGCATAGCCAGCGTATTTGCCAAAATACGTAAATATATATTCAAGAGACGACATATGGAGGTAGAGGGGGACGCTAGATAGAGCAGAAAGTCATCTGCGTATAACGATATCCTGTCCTCATTCTCTTCTTCCCATTTCAGCCCGCGGATCATTACATCTCGCCTCACCCAAGACGCTAATGGTTCCCGCATCAAGGCGAAAAGTTGGGGGGGGATAGGGCGGCAGCCTTGTCTAGTGCCTCTGCTTAATGTAAATACTCGGGATATGCGGTTGTTGACCTTTACTTGACCGCTTAATTCCGTGTAAAGTAGTCTTATCCACCCCATGAATCGCGGGCCGAACCCCAGGCGTCCCAACACCTCAAAAAGATACGGCCATTCTATAGAGTCAAATGCCGTGGAGGCATCGAGGGAAAGCACCACCGCATCCTCATCTATAGATTTTTGACGCCCCTAGACGTTGTGAATGCGATGAATATTCAGTGCCGTGTTGCGCCCTGGCATAAAGCATGAATGATCTGCATGGACCAGTGAAGGGATTATAGACACCAAACGGGAAGCCAAGAGTTTTGCCAGGACTTTAGCCTCAACATTAATTATGGAAATCGGCCGATAGGAGCCGCAGTTGTCCGCAGGCTTCCCTGGCTTTCGGATAACTACTATAGAAGCCAGACGTTGGTCTTCCGGCAGGATGCCCTTCTCATAACTTTCATTATACATATTTTTAAGGTGGGGCGCGACTCGCGTGGCTATGGATTTAAGGAATTCAATAGGAACCCCATTGCCTTCCCTGATTGAATAGTATTGATTGCTTTGCTAATTTCTTCATCAGTGAGATCGGCCTCCATTGCATTTCTGTCTTCCTCCGACAAGGTAGGCAGGAGCAGATCTGCCAACAATTGTCGTGAATCTTCCGCTGTTTATGTGGTTGAGGAGGTATAAACTGCTTCTAGATGGTCTGCAAATGCCTCCGCAATGTCTTGCGGATCTGAAATCTGTCCTGTCCCCCTAATGGTCAATGTGGGAACCCAGCGTTCCCCCTGTTCCCTCCTCTCCAGCCACGCAAGCATTTTCCCCTCCCTGTCTCCCAGTTCGTATACCTTATGACGTGTTTGCAGTAGCCTAGCCTGAGTTTTCTCTCTCGCCAGGGTTTTATATTCTAATTGCTTGATTGTTAGGTGGTGTGTGCTGGCCTCACTAGGTGAGGAGTTGTGCCTTGCTTCCAGCTGCTGGAGTTCGCTCTCCAGTTTTGTCAGACGATGGTTTTGTTGTCGTATATATCCCACCTTAGGGCCAGTGCCTGCCCTTTTACCACCGTTTTGTATGCCCCCCATATCGTCTGCGCCGAGTCTACTGAGCCAACATTTTCGGTGAAGTAGTGGTCTGTCTGTGTAAGCAGGTTCTCTCAGATGTCTGGAACTGTGAGGAGCCATGGATTAAGGACTATGGTGCTCCGCTGCTGTTTTTTGTGATAGGTAAGCTCTATCCATACTGGGGAGTGATCTAAAATGCCTCTCGGTAGCCCACGTGGATATCGAAAGTGGCCTAAATCTGCCAGGTATGTGAGGAAATAGTCTATGCGGGACATACTGTTGTGTATTGGAATAGTAGGTATATGTCATGTCTGGTCGTAAAGCTCGCCATATGTCAGTCAATCCCATGGCCCTAGTGAATTCCTCCATCTGTGTATTAGGACGCATTTGGGGCCTATGGGGATGTCTATCTATACGGTCTTCCATGGTCATATTGAAATCGCCACCCAAAATTAAAGTGCCCACGGGAAGATCTACCGGAATCCTCCATAAGTCACTCAGTGCCTCCTTGCCCAACGCTGGGGGAAGATATACTGAGACTATATTAAGCGGCTTTCCCTCCCAGCTGGCTTCCACAACTGCGAAACGTCCTTGAGGATCCGCCCATGTACGGGTGGGAGTAAGTGCAAGGCTTCTCTGAACCAGGATACCGGTACCTCTGGAGCCTGAGGTAAACCCTGCATGGACCAGGAGCTTATATCCCCACCTATTGAGGGCTTTACAATTGTTACCTATCAGGTGTGTTTCCTGCAACAGGACTAAATCTGGGGCTTGCCTCTTGAGATATTGTAGCACCACTCCTCGCTTTTTGTCCCCCAGTCCGTTCACATTCCACGTTAAAACAGATAATGATGTTTCTGCTGTACCCCCCATCTTGGTTTATGTAAAGAGACTGGGAGGGAGCCTATGCGTGTCTCCCCCAACTGCACTGCAACCCACCGTGCGGGCATGAAATAACATTTGAGCCTGTGATGTTCCAGGAACCACGCTCGTGCATACCATACACTTAAAAAGGAAACAGTAATACTAAGAACTGCTGGATGACATTGTGCAATTTGAAAACAGACAAATAAACTAACCCTGAAAACTCCCCCTCCGCCCCCCTCCCTGCCCCCCTGCCAGTGGATTTCAAACTACCCACTCCCCAACAAGGCAGAGTGCCTGTCGCCCCCCCCCCCCATTCAAGAGGTATTTGTCTTACAGCCCCGTCTCCCCCGCCGTATGTTTAGGATGGCTTCATGATATACTAAGTAATGGGGATAGGTCCCGACCCCTTCTTGTACCATCGACTTTTCATTGTCACAATACATGCTGCCCCACCCTGGTTTGTTATAACCAAGTCACCAGTATTTGCCATGAGTTGGCGGGAAATACTTCGGTGCAGTCCACCGAAGCCACAGTCCCACCTCAGAGGCCATGTGCGGGGCTAAGTTAGTTCCTACCAGTTCCATGAGCTCTTTCTTCTTAACTACTTGACATTGGATCCGTCTCTGTCCGGACAAGTTCGCCCTTTTGTCTGATGCTGTTGTCTAATCTGCTACCTCGGGGCCCTCCGTTCCGGTCTTTATTCGGTTTCTCCGCTCGACGTCAGACCTCCAGCCAGTCCCAAGCTTCTTCAGGAGAGGAAAAAAACCACGCCCTTCCCTCGGATTCAATTCGGAGTTTCGCTGGAAAAAGCATGGCATATTTTCTCTTCATCGCGCAAGGCCTTGTTTACTGCCAGAAAACTGCGCCGTTGTGCTTGGACTTTTGTAGTGAAGTCTGGGGAAAAAGGTGACCACTTTGTCTTCTAGTTTGATCAGTGGGTTAGTACGCGCAGTCTGGAGTATAACGTTGCGATCTCTGAAGTTGAAGACTCGTGCTATGATCGGCCTTGGACGGGCTCCTGGTTTTGGTTTCCCCCCGGGGACCCGGTGCGTGCGTTCGATGGAGAAGTAGCTTAACATTCTCTTCGGTTGGAGTTGTTTTAGGATTAGGTCCACAACAAATGGGTCCACAGCAGGCCCCCTCTGACCTCTCCGGAACTCCCAGTATACGTATATTGTTTCTATGCGCCCTACCTTCATATTCATCAAGCAGTCACTCCATTTTAGTCTGTTGTTCCTGTAGCTGACTCAATTGCCACTCTAGCCGGTCAGCGTCCGAGTTTAATACTGTGGTGACGTCATCTAACTCCTTCACTCTGGCATCCATTTTTCTGAAATCTGCCCTTATGAGAGAGAACTCGATGTTCACAGAGTCAATACGAGTCTCTAGGGATGTTCGCACTCCCGCAATGGCCTCCATGATGTCGTGTAATGTCAAGTCTTGCTGGGGTGACTGGTTTTGCTGGTTTTCAGACCCCCTCTGACCTGCTGCGTTTTCCTCTTCACTTGTCTTTGACCAGGCATATTTGGCCAGCTTGCTTTGGGCAGGTGTCTTATTTGCCTTTCCGCTGGCCATGGTGGTATTTCGATGATTCCTGTCGGCCGGAGCGTCTGGAGAGCAGACCCAGTACTCGCCGCCGCCTGCGCACGGGGAAGTGGTGTCCCCTGTCTGGTTTCCCAGTCCACTAACCGCTCTACTATTCGGGGGAGGGAGCGGAGTGAGGCCCAGAGCAGAGCTGTTGTATCTTTGGCGCAAGTCACGAGGTGCTGTGTCCATCTGTAGAGGCGGTGATTTTCGTCTTGAAAATTACTGTTTGTTTATATCACCCCCTTTAGCCAGCCGAAGATATTGGGCTGGAAAATGTCGGGGCCAGGCAGCAGACGCGGCGTTCCTCCTCCAAAGCCCCTTCCAGCGCAATTGGGCAGTCCACTGCCGAACCTATCGTTATGTTTGTCAGGCTGCCATATCCCAGGGCTATTATGATGCGTGCTGGTTGGCCCTCTAGTTTTTCGGCTCCCCCACGTAGGAAAAACAGTTTACCGCCTCAGCTCACAGCCGGGATTCAGTCAGAGGGAGGGGCCGGGTTCGCTGCACTCGCCGCCAGATGAGAACGGCTGGTAAGGTCACTTTCGGTCTCCCAGTCTCGAGGCCTGCAAGGCCAGAGAAGCCGGGGCCTCATGTAGCCGCAGGGCCAATTTGCTGATGTCTCTTCCGACGGCTGGGCCCTGCCCTCCTCAGCCGCTCGTCGGGACCTGCGGGACGCTGCTGTCTGGGGTAGGGTCCAGTCCGCTCCCCACCCGGATGATATGCTGCTGTTTGCGGTGGCCGCCGCTGCTGGAGGTTAGTGTGCCGGCTCCCTGACGCCCTCACCACCTTAGTCAGTGGATCCGATGCCCGCCGCCATGTTTTCGCTTGGAGCTCCGGCCGCAGAGGAGGCTCTCCGTTGTGATTTCAAGCCTTCCTTGCTAAAATTGCTCGAAGTCGGCGCCCACGGATGCTGGGGCCGGGACTCACCTCCGCCAGGGGTTAGATGTGGTAATTTAGCCAGATAGTTAGCAGGATAAATGGCGAGGGCTTTGGAGCCGCTTTAGAATGCAGCCATGCCAGTCGGCTGCTAGCCACGCCCCTCGAGAGTTCTAAGTTTGATTCACTGGGTCGCAAGGTTTGTGGTATAGCTTCCACCACCATGAAGGCTGCAAGTGCATCGGCTTTCCTGGGCAGGTACGACAGAGCCTTGCGGGAATTTGCAAAGACCGCCGTAAAGATAAACTAGAGGACTTCCTCAACGTGATAAATGAGGGCATGATGGTCTCCAACCAAATAATTAGTGCTGCTACTGATTCATCATTATTGGCAGCCCATGAATACTGTCATGGTGTGACCTTGATAAGGCACTCTTGGTTTACTGCCCTTAAACACGAATCCCTATAATGGATTCTTAATATTCTATTCTCTGGATCCACTTTATTCTGCAGCCATATGGATGACGAAATGACTTGGGTGGAATTTGAAATGGAGACCCTGAAGGCAGTAGGTCTTGAAAAACAGAACGAAGTCGCACCTACAAGCCTTACCAATTAAGTTTTTTCCCACAGAGCGTTCGAATCACTCCATGATACCAAGGTCGCCAACAAACCTTACTACAAAGACCTTACCACAGCAAAGACTGCACTGGGGGACGGGTATTGTCTCAGATTTACCAGTCTTCTGACCTATATCCCACCAAGACTCTCCACTGCAAGTTCTTAAGGTTTGTCAATCATGATCATTACCAGTACAGCCTCAAATCAGCCTCCAGAACGTTCTCAAAGTGTATGGCAGTGGAATATGCACACCTCAGAAAATTCAGTTTTCTTCTACCCATATCTAGATGGTTGGCTGGTCCAGGCTCCAACACCTCAAGAAGCTGAACTGCATTACCAGTTGACAAGCCATCTCCTCCACAGATTAGGGCTGCATATCAATCGCAGCAAATCAACCTCTACTCCAGTCCAAATAAATTACTTGGGGGGCATCCATGGACACCATTCAAGCATGTATCTTTTGGAGGAGAGACAGTAATCAATTCGTTTGAAGTTTCACTCTCATGAGTTTCTCACCCCACAGAGAGAACAGTGTGCTCTCTCTGATCAAGAACTTCATGTATTTTTCTGACTCCAAACTCCTCTCTCCACATGCGACCTATACAGGAATGTCTCTTAAGACCAGTGGGATACATTTTCGGGAAATTGTGAGGACAAGATCACCCTCTCTCCCAATGCAAAGCAGTCTCTAAAATGGTGATGCTCTCAGACAAATCTGCTTCAAGTGGTGCCATTTCATCAGGATGTCCCTTATCAGACAATAGTGACAGATGCTTTGCTGTTAAGATGGGCAGCGCATATGGGTCACCTTCAAATCCAGGGAACATAGTATCCGAGAGAAATGAGTCGCCACTTCAGTCTCCTCCAGCTACGAGCAGTTCATCTAGTGTTGAAGGCTTTTCTCGTCTTCAAGACGCAATCCCTTCTTATTCACACACACAAAATGACAACCATGTACTGCCTCAACAAGCAGGGAGGGACAAGGTCCAGGCCTTTGTCTCACAAAGCCCAGACAATTTGGAATTGGCTGATAGCCAAAGACTTGTGGATCACTGCAACTCATCTCTCTAGTGTTCAAATGTTCAAGCAAACTTCCTAAGCAGAGTCCTTCAGGAAAACCACGAATGGGCCTTTAATGATGACGTTGTGTATAACTTTTTCAGAATGTGGGACGCTGCACACATCGATATATTTGCCACCGCAGAAAACCAAATGGCCAGGCTTTGCCTCAATGTACTTCTAACCAGGGACACTGGGGAATGCCATATGGATCGAATGGCCCGGCAAATTTATCTACGCCTTTCCTTCTATTCCCCTTGATCCCATCAGTTCTCAAGCTGTCTTACTTGAGGGCCAGAATGATCTTGATTGCTCCGAATTGGCCCCGGCAATGGTGGTTTACTGACCTTTTCCACGTGTCTAAGCGTCCACATCTGAAGCTGCCGTGCAGACCGGATCTTCTCATGAAATCAATATCAGTGGCAGTCATTTGGCACAATACAGCGTAAGTAGCTTTTACTTCCACAATGGAGCTTAGCTGCACAGCTCATTTTTACATCACATGCTGGCTGTCTGTTGGTTTTCCTTCGCTTAGCCGTGGGAGCGATGTTTCTTTGCAGTGTATACATAGTGCTTACATCCCTCGTTGCCGCAAATACCAATTCCAAGAAGTATGCCCGAAGGCGCCCGTCTTAGTAGCCATCACCTATACATTTAGTAATGTTCCTTTGCAGCGAGCATGCCTCTGTGGCTGCAGCGGTTCTGGCAATTTACACTTCAAATGTTCCACCAAATGCCACTCTAAAATTGATGAACACCATTGAACGGGTGCATCCGCATCGTTAGATTAGCTTCACGTCGATTAATTTACCATCAACATTCCACAAGGAACACAGGGCACTCTGCGGGTTGCTAAAAGTGCACTTTAATTGCCAATATTACCAGTAGACGTTACGTCCGACTGCCTTTCCCAGTACTGGCTTTACGTGTGAAAAGTTGATGGTAAATCGACGTGAAGCTACTCTCATGATGTGGATGTACCCGTTCAATGGTGTTCTACAATTTTAGAGTGGCATTTGGTGGAATATATCTAGATCTATATCTCCTACTGGCAGTTGTCAGTGGGTAGTCATAGTTACGACCGTGCTTCTATAGAAAAAGCGTTCTTGACTTGCCTATATCTTTGGCACCTTTTGATGAATCTTCACAATTTCCCCCAAAAAAGTGTCAAAGGGAGTCTTGTTGTGCATGGAAAGTTTCAGGGTGATCTGTCAAGCGGGGCCGAGAAAAAGGGGCGGTCGAAAAAAAATAAGATTTCCCATATGAACTTTGAACACTATTACAGCCCGAACCCCTGGACGGAATGACACCAAATTTGGCAGGAAGGTAGATTTTGGTTCGCAGCTCACGCTTTAGCTGGTTTAAATCCGTTCAGTAGTTGAGAAATTTAAGGGAAAGCCACTAAGGATTTTTGGGCGGAGCTTAAGCACACATCCCATGGTGAGATCTGATTGGCTGCCAACACTTCAGCCAGGAAGTGTTGACAACCATCTTAGGACTGCTTCAGCAGAGTCCCCCCCCAAAAAAAGTTTGAATAAAAAAAAAGGGGGCAGGGTAAGAATACCCTGAACCCCTAGGTGTGGTGCTGAGGTCCCCCTGTGACCCCCGACAGGGCCAAAATCACTTTAAAAATAAATAAAGGCCCTACCCCTTTCTCAACCACTCAGCAAATGCGCCTCCTGGCATACCACTGGTTGGGGGAGGGGGGGCAGCCAAGAACCCCTGTAGCCACAAGTCCCCCACAGCGGGATTGCTCGGACCTCGTCAGAGGCCCTGGCCCCTTTCTCAACCACTATGCAAATGCACCTCCGGGTGCACTATTAGTTGGGGGGGGGGGGGATGAAGTACTCTTGGCTGCTGAGGGTCGTTGGGTGCCAAGAACCCCTATTGTTGCCAAGAGTCTCCCACAGCAGGATTGCTCAGACCTAGTCTGAGGCCCTGCCCCCTTTCTCAGCTACTCTGCAAATGTGCCTCCTGGCACACTACTCTTGGGGGAAAAGTCTATGGGGTGAGCGTGCCGGTAAACTCTGCTCTGCCGGTGGTTGGCGGTGTTTTTGCCAAACTCTGCGTTCCAAGCAGTGTGTGGAGTGGCAAAACTCCGCTGGCAGAGCAGAGTTTTATCATCCACCCTAGTCAATCTCACACCCACTCATACTCTCTCACACCCACTTAGAAACCTACTGAGGCGCTCATACACCCACTGAGGCGCTCATACACCCACTGAGGCGCTCATACACCCACTGAGGCGCTCATACACCCACTGAGGCGCTCATACACCCACTGAGGCGCTCATACACCCACTGAGGCGCTCATACACCCACTGAGGCACTCACACACACTGTCAAAGGTTAGTGGTTACAGTTAGGAAATAACATTTAAAAAAACATACACATTCACTTAAACTAAAGGTTACAGAGACGTCATAGTTGGGAAATGGAATTTTAAAAACTTAGAAATTCTCTGAAAAAATGAAGGTTACAGGGACGTTATAGTTGGGCTCAGATCTCACTCGTACAAAAGCAGTTCTAGTTAGCTGAGCTATAACTTACACCCCTACAATGCACTGCTTATGACCGCACATATTACATCACTCATGACATGGTCATTGACATCACTGATGGCATCTCAAATGACATTACTGACATCCACAGAACTACTTACACCCCCATACAACCTCTCATACGCCCACTCACACTCACATTCCCATTCACAGACCCATACAAGTATTTACACAACCACTCAGCCATATAGCCACTCACTCACACACCCACCCTGATCATACAACCAGCCACTCGCCCGTGCAGCCACTCGCCCACCCAGTTATTCACCCATACAGCTACCCACTCACCCACCCACCCACCCACTCACCCACCCTGATCATACAACCAGCCACTCGCCCGTGCAGCCACTCGCCCACCCAGTTATTCACCCATACAGCTACCCACTCACCCACTCACCCACTCACCCACTCACTCACTCACCCACTCACTCACTCACTCACCCACCCACCCACCCACCCACCCACCCACCCACCCACCCACCCACCCACCCACCCACCCACCCACCCACTCCCACCCACCCACCCACCCACCCACCCACCCACCCACCCACCCACCCACCCACCCACCCACCCACCCACTCACTCACTCACTCACTCACCCACCCACTCACCCACTCACCCACTCACTCACCCACCCACTCACCCACCCACTCACCCACCCACTCACTCACCCACCCACTCACCCACCCACCCACTCACCCACCCACTCACTCACTCACCCACTCACCCACTCACCCACTCACCCACCCACCCACTCACCCACCCACTCACTCACCCACCCACTCACTCACCCACTCACTCACTCACCCACTCACTCACCCACTCACCCACTCACCCACTCACCCACTCACCCACTCACCCACTCACTCACTCACCCACCCACTCACTCACCCACCCACTCACTCACCCACTCACTCACCCACCCACCCACCCACCCACCCACCCACTCACTCACTCACTCACTCACTCACTCCCACCCACCCACTCACTCACTCACCCACTCACTCACCCACTCACTCACCCACTCACCCACCCACTCACCCACTCCACTCACCCACCCACTCACCCACCCACTCACTCACCCACTCACTCACCCACCCACCCACCCACTCACCCACCCACTCACTCACCCACTCACTCACCCACCCACTCACCCACCCACTCACTCACCCACCTCACTCACTCACCCACCCACTCACTCACCCACCCACCCACTCACTCACCCACCCACTCACTCACTCACTCACTCACTCACCCACCCACCCACTCACCCACCCACCCACCCACCCACCCACCCACCCACCCACCCACCCACCCACTCACTCACTCACTCACTCACTCACTCACTCACTCACTCACTCACTCACTCACTCACTCACCCACCCACCCACCCACCCACCCACCCACCCACCCACCCACCCACCCACCCACCCACTCACCCACTCACCCACCCACCCACCCACCCACTCCACCCACTCACCCACCCACTCACTCACCCACTCACTCACTCACCCACTCACTCACCCACTCACCCCACCCACTCCACCCACTCACCCACTCACTCACCCACCCACCCACCCACCCACCCACCCACTCACTCACCCACCCACTCACCCACCCACCCACTCACCCACCCACTCACCCACCCACCCACTCACCCACCCACCCACTCACCCACTCACCCACCCACCCACCCACCCACTCACTCACCCACCCACTCACCCACCCACTCACCCACCCACTCACCCACCCACTCACCCACCCACTCACCCACCCACTCACCCACCCACTCACCCACCCACTCACCCACCCACTCACTCACTCACCCACTCACTCACCGACCACTCACTCACCCACTCACCCACTCACCCACTCACCCACCCACTCACTCACCCACTCACTCACTCACTCACTCACCCACTCACTCACCCACCCACCCACTCACTCACCCACACACTCACCCACTCACCCACCCACTCACTCACCCACCCACTCACCCACCCACCCACTCACCCACCCACTCACCCACCCACTCACCCACTCACCCACATCATACAACCAGCCACTCGCCCGTGCAGCCACTCGCCCATGCAATACAAAAGGGGATGATGGACGGAACGTTTGAGCCAATCAAACACTCACCCCAGTCAACTGATCTGGGTTTAATCCATCATCATTCTTTAGCTCACTCCACCACCCCAGTTCAGACATGGCCATATGCAAATCAGTCTGACCCTGTGCCTCATGGGAACAGTCCAGCCCGAACTGCCAAGCCATGTCTTCCCTGGACCGGAAACAAGCATCCTAGGACCGGTTTCTGGCATTCCAGCCGTCATCAGCCAGGCTTGCTTGAATCCAGTGGCAAAGTGAGCAAGGGACCCACGTCTGGGCATACCCCCGCCAACTTAGGGCGAACAAAGCGATACAAAAGGGGATGATGGACGGAACGCTTGAGCCAATCAAACACTCACCCCCAGTCAACTGATCTGGGTTTAATCCATCATCATTCTTTAGCTCACTCCACCACCCCAGTTCAGACATGGCCATATGCAAATCAGTCTGACCCTGTGCCTCATGGGAACAGTCCAGCCCGAACTGCCAAGCCATGTCTTCCCTGGACCGGAAACAAGCATCCTAGGACCGGTTTCTGGCATTCCAGCCGTCAACAGCCAGGCTTGCTTGAATCCAGTGGCAAAGTGAGCAAGGGACCCACGTCTGGGCATACCCCCGCCAACTTAGGGCGAACAAAGCGATACAAAGGGGGGATGATGGACGGAACGCTTGAGCCAATCAAACACTCACCCCCAGTCAACTGATCTGGGTTTAATCCATCATCATTCTTTAGCTCACTCCACCACCCCAGTTCAGACATGGCCATATGCAAATCAGTTTGACCCTGTGCCTCATGGGAACAGTCCAGCCCGAACTGCCAAGCCATGTCTTCCCTGGACCGGAAACAAGCATCCTAGGACCGGTTTCTGGCATTCCAGCCGTCATCAGCCAGGCTTGCTTGAATCCAGTGGCAAAGTGAGCAAGGGACCCACGTCTGGGCATACCCCCGCCAACTTAGGGCGAACAAAGCGATACAAAAGGGGATGATGGACGGAACGTTTGAGCCAATCAAACACTCACCCCAGTCAACTGATCTGGGTTTAATCCATCATCATTCTTTAGCTCACTCCACCACCCCAGTTCAGACATGGCCATATGCAAATCAGTCTGACCCTGTGCCTCATGGGAACAGTCCAGCCCGAACTGCCAACCATGTCTTCCCTGGACAGGAAACAAGCATCCTAGGACCGGTTTCTGGCATTCCAGCCGTCATCAGCCAGGCTTGCTTGAATCCAGTGGCAAAGTGAGCAAGGGACCCACGTCTGGGCATACCCCTGCCAACTTAGGGCGAACAAAGCGATACAAAGGGGATGATGGACGGAACGTTTGAGCCAATCAAACACTCCCCCAGTCAACTGATCTGGGTTTAATCCATCATCATTCTTTAGCTCACTCCACCACCCCAGTTCAGACATGGCCATATGCAAATCAGTCTGACCCTGTGCCTCATGGGAACAGTCCAGCCCGAACTGCCAAGCCATGTCTTCCCTGGACCGGAAACAAGCATCCTAGGACCGGTTTCTGGCATTCCAGCCGTCATCAGCCAGGCTTGCTTGAATCCAGTGGCAAAGTGAGCAAGGGACCCACGTCTGGGCATACCCCCGCCAACTTAGGGCGAACAAAGCGATACAAAAGGGGATGATGGACGGAACGTTTGAGCCAATCAAACACTCACCCCCAGTCAACTGATCTGGGTTTAATCCATCATCATTCTTTAGCTCACTCCACCACCCCAGTTCAGACATGGCCATATGCAAATCAGTCTGACCATGCAGCCACTCGCCCACCCAGTTATTCACCCATACAGCTACTCACCCACCCACCCACTCACCCACCCACCCACTCACCCACCCACCCACTCACCCAC
Source organism: Calotriton arnoldi (assembly GCA_963921515.1). Lineage (NCBI taxonomy): Eukaryota > Metazoa > Chordata > Amphibia > Caudata > Salamandridae > Calotriton > Calotriton arnoldi. Next base: position 879,905 of record CAWUFW010008068.1, read on the forward strand.
CCACCCACCCACTCACCCACCCACCCACTCACTCACCCACCCACTCACTCACCCACCCACTCACCCACCCACCACCCCACCCACCAACCCACCCACCACCTCACCCACCCACCCACCCACCACCTCACCCACCCACCACCTCACCCACCCACCCACCCACCAACCACCTCACCCACCCACCACCTCACCAACCCACCCACTCACCCCCTCACTCACTCACCCACCCCCTCACCCACCCCCTCACTCACCCCCTCACTCACCCACCCCCTCACTCACCCACCCACTCACCCACCCACTCACCCACCCACTCACCCACCCACTCACCCACCCACTCACCCACCCACTCACCCACCCACTCACCCACCCACTCACCCCCTCACCCACTCACCCCCTCACCCACTCACCCCCTCACCCACCCACCCCTCACCCACCCACCCTCACCCACCCCACCCACCCCACCCACCCCACCCCACCCCACCCACCCACCACCTCACCCACCAACCCACCACCTCACCCACCCACCACCTCACCCACCCACCCACCAACCCACCCACTCACCCCCTCACCCACCCCCTCACCCACCCCCTCACCCACCCCCTCACCCACCACCTCACCCACTCACCCACCACCTCACTCACCCACCCACCACCTCACTCACCCACCCACCCCCTCACTCACCCACCCACCCCCTCACTCACTCACCCACCCCCTCACTCACTCACCCACCCCCTCACCCACCCCCTCACCCACCCCCTCACTCACTCGCCCACCCCCTCACCCACCCCCTCACTCACTCGCCCACCCCTCACCCACCCCCTCACTCACTCACCCACCACCTCACTCACTCATTCACCCACTCACCCACCACCTCACTCACCCACCCCCTCACTCACTCACCCACCCCCTCACTCACTCACTCACCCACCCCCCCACCCCCTCACTCACTCACCCACCACCTCACTCACTCACCCCCTCACTCACCCACCCCCTCACTCACTCACTCACCCCCCTCACTCACCCCCTCACTCACCCCCCTCACTCACCCCCTCACTCACTCACCCCCTCACTCACCCACCCCCTCACTCACTCACTCACCCACCCCCTCACTCACTCACTCACCCACCCCCTCACTCACTCACTCACCCACCCCTCACTCACTCACCCACCCCCTCACCCACCCCCTCACCCACCCCCTCACCCACCCCCTCACCCACCCCTCACCCACCACCTCACTCACCACCTCACCCACTCACCCACCACCTCACCCACTCACCCACCACCTCACTCACCCACCACCTCACTCACCCACCCACCACCTCACTCACCCACCCACCACCTCACTCACCCACCCACCCCCTCACTCACTCACCCACCCCCTCACTCACTCACCCACCCCCTCACTCACTCACCCACCCCCTCACTCACTCACCCACCCCCTCACCCACCCCCTCACCCACCCCCTCACCCACCCCCTCACCCACCCCCTCACCCACCCCCTCACTCACCCACCACCTCACTCACTCATTCACTCACTCACCCACCACCTCACTCACCCACCCACCCCTCACTCACTCACTCACTCACCCACCCCTCACTCACTCACTCACCCACCCCCTCACTCACTCACCCACCCCCCACCCCCTCACTCACTCACCCACCACCTCACTCACTCACCCACCCCCTCACTCACTCACCCACCCCCACCCCCTCACTCACTCACCCACCACCTCACTCACCCACCACCTCACTCACCCACCACCTCACTCACCCACCACCTCACTCACTCACCCACCCCCTCACTCACTCACCCACCCCCACCCCCTCACTCACTCACCCACCACCTCACTCACCCACCACCTCACTCACCCACCACCTCACTCACTCACCCACCACCTCACTCACTCACTCACCCACCACCTCACTCACTCACCCACCACCTCACTCACTCACTCACCCACCACCTCACTCACTCACCCACCCACCTCACTCACTCACTCACCCACCACCTCACTCACTCACTCACCCACCCCCTCACTCACTCACCCACCCCCTCACTCACTCACCCACCCCCTCACTCACCCACCCCCTCACTCACCCACCCCCTCACTCACCCACCCCTCACTCACCCACCCCCTCACTCACCCACCCCCTCACTCACCCACCCCCTCACTCACTCACCCACCCCCTCACTCACCCACCCCCTCACTCACTCACCCCCTCACTCACTCACCCACCCACCCCCTCACTCACTCACCCACTCACTCACTCACTCACCCACCCCTCACTCACTCACTCACTCACCCACCCCTCACTCACTCACTCACTCACCCACCCCCTCACTCACTCACTCACCCACCCCTCACTCACTCACTCACCCACCAACTCACCCACCCCTCACCCACCAACTCACCCACCCCCTCACCCACTCACCCACCCCCTCACCCACTCACCCACCACCTCACCCACTCACCACCTCACCCACTCACTCACCCACCACCTCACTCACCCACCACCTCACTCACCCACCACCTCACCCACTCACCCACCACCTCACTCACTCACCCACCACCTCACTCACTCACTCACCCACCACCTC
>CAWUFW010008068.1:895000-934104 GCA_963921515.1 Calotriton arnoldi
TCTGTCTCTGGTGTCTCGAGCGCGACTTGAAGTCGTGCTTGAACTGCCAGGCCATGGCTCTGAAAGCCTTGAGGGAGCGGGCGATTAAGCTCCTCGCAGACCGGCAGTCGACACCGTCTAGCGAGACTCCGCGTAGGTCACGATCGAAGGTTGCAGGACCGCTCCCGGAGCCTTTATCCTCTGTTTCCCGCTTGATGTCCTTGGAACACTCGGGGAAGAGGCATAAAAAGAAGTCCAAGCGGACTTCATCTTCACCTCGGCTGTCCGACGAGAGAGGTAAGGAGCACCGATGCTCTAGGCATGGTTACCCATAGAGTTCAACGCAGTCTGCTCCGGCCACAGCGCTGGTGGGGCCTCAGGAATCCGATCCGGGTCGACACCAGTCGTGCCAAGGCGACCTCTGGCATCTGACCCGAAGTCTGTGCCTGCGGCGCCGCCTGTGCCCATCGGCAGTGCCAGCCACATCCTCATCCCTGACGACACGGAGCCGGAACGACGTCGCTCTGGCGCCGATTGAACCCAGAGGTTCTATGTTGTCGCCTGAGCCCTTTGAAGATGTGCTAGGCTCAGGAGAGGAATGGGAGGGGTCTTTGGACCCTTTGGAACAGCAGGATGACTCTGTGGAGCCTTTGGACTGGTAAGGGGAACTTTCTGAAGCCATTGGACTGGACACTTCTCCAGATACTGACACGCTTTCTCCGCCAACAGTGGCTACGGAGTAGGGGGCATCCTATGCCATGGTGGTAAAGAGGGCAGCTGAGGTCCTTGGACTAGAACTTCCCTCAGTGCAGGTCATGGTTAATCTCCTGACCGAAGTGCTTCAACCTGGGGCTTCCATTTCCGACCCCCTCTTGCCCTTTAATAAGGCACCTACAGATGTCCTTCTAGGCATGTGGTCCAAGCCTAGCACAGGGGCTCCTGTGAATAGGATGATTGCATGCCGCCATCGCCCAGCACTGGGCAATCCGAAGTTCCTCTGCCAACATCCCGCCCCTGAAAGTTTGGTGGTGCAGATCTCTACATCCCAGGGTACGTTCACTTCCGTCCCTCCGGATAGGGAATCCAAGAGGCTGGACTCATTTGGGAAGGATTTCCTTCCTCCAGCCTGGCATTGCGGTCGGTGAATGCTGCATGCTTATTGGGCCGTTTCTCCCACTCCCTCTGGGACACTGTTGCTCAACTGCTGCCACAAGTCCACAGGAGGCCCGGATGTGCTCTCCCAAGCAGTCAGGGATGGGAGAGATGCAGCAAAATTCACCATACGGTGTGGCCTAGATAGGACAGATTTGCTGGGCAGATCAATTTCGACAGCAGTGGCCTTGAGGCGCCAAGCCTGGCTTAGGACAACTGACTTCTCGGGCGATGTCCAAGCCAATCTGATGGACATGCCCTTTGATGGAACCAGTCTTTTTGGGGAAAAGGCAGGCTCGGCACCAGTCAGGTTAAAGGCCTCTCGTGCTACGGCCAGATCATTGGGCCTCACCTCTACCCCTCGTGGCCAGTCTTCCTTTTGCCCCTTTCGTGGCAACTGTAGGGGTTTCCAGCCGCGTCAGCCCTATCCCAGCCACCATCCTGCACAGGCTGCCTAAGCCATGCGAGGGCGTGGACGCAGTGCATGCCGATCCAGGAATGGAGACCAGAAGTAGTCGGCCACCCTGCCCCCGGCAGCCGCAGCCTCCAAGCACTCCTAGTCCGAGTCTGCAAGACCACACTACCCCAGTTGGTGGGAGAATTCGTCCTCTCCCCCACTGGAAATCCATAACATCGGACAAGTGGGTATTGCAGATCATTCAGGAGGGCTATTCTCTGCCTTTCCTCTTTTCCTCCTCTCATTCTGCCGAATCAGGAATCTGACGGAGGATCATTTAAGGTTGCTCCAAGAGGAAGATTCAGCTCTTGGCCAAGGGAGCTATAGAAAGGGTCCCGGTTTCAGAAGTAGACAGTGGTTGTTATTCTCGCTACTTTCTGTTTCCGAAGAACAACAAAGGGTTGGGGCCCATCTTAGATCTTCGGACCGTCAATCTTTTCCTCAAGAAGTTCAAGATGCTCACTCTAGCTCAGGTCTTGTCTGCCCTAGACCAAGAAGACTAGATGGTACCGTTGGACCCACAGGAAGTGTATTTTCACATTCCCATCTTGCTTGGCCGCAAGCGTTACTTGGGTTCAAGGTAGGCTGCAAGCACTTTGTTTACGGTGCTCCCCTTCGGCATGACCAGCTCCACTCGGGTGTTCACCAAGGTGATGGCGGTGGTCACAGCTCATCTGCACAGGTTAGCGGTGTCAGTCTTCCCCTACCTCGACGACTGGCTGTTGAAGGCGTCTTCCCCCCAGGCTGTCGTCTCCGACCTTCAGACTACGGCGGACTTCCAGCATTCTCTGGGGTTCTCTATAAATGTGCCGAAGTCACAACTGACTCCTTCTCAGACGCTCCCTTTCATCGGAGCAGTTCAGGACACAGTGCAGTTTCGGGTCTATCCTCCCGAGCAGCGAATCCAGGATATTCAGGTTATGATTCTGATGATTCAGCTTCTATCCTGGATTTCGGTGAGACTGACTGAGGCTGTTGGGCCTCAGGGCCTCCTGCATCCTGTTGGTAAAGCATGCCAGGTGGCGTATGTGGGCTCTACAGTGGGACCTGAGGTTCCAGTGGGCACAGCATCGAGAAAATCTCACCGACATGGTCCAGATCTCGGAAGGAACTGCAAGAGATCTGCAGTGGTGGTTGATTAACCGTGATTGGATCAACGGCAGATCCCTCTCCCTTCCCCAACCGGAACTCACAGTAGTGACAGATGCGTCACTTCTGGGATGGGGCGGCCATCTGGGAGAGGTGATCAGAGGACACTGGTCTCCTAAGGAGTCGGGGCTCCGCATAAATCTGTTGGAGCTCTGAGCGATACTATTGCCATTGAAAGCATTCAGTGTTCAGACACCACCGCCATGTGGTACAGCAACAAGCAGGGCGGGGTGGGGTCATGGACCCTTTGTCGAGAGGCCCTGCATCTCTTGACATGGCTGGAACAGCAGGGCATAACCCTGGTAGTTCAACACCTGGCAGGTTCTCTGAATGCCAGGCTGGACTAACTCCGCCGTCGATGCCTAGCGGATCACAAATGGCAACTCTAGTCTGAGGTAGCACAAGGTCTCTTTCAGCAGTGGGGAGAACCTTAGTTAGATTTGTTCGCCTCTGAAGAGATTGCACAGTGTCAGCAGTACTGTGCACTGGAGTTTCCAAGGCGGCTATCGCTCGGCGACGCCTTTCATCGCGAGTGGAGCTCAGGCCTGCTGTACTCCTTTCCGCCCGTAGCACTCCTGCCCAGGGTTCTGAAGAAGATCAGGAACAGCTGGGCCCCAGTCATCCTTGTGGCTCTGTACTGGGCAGGGAGAGTCTGGTATCAAGTGAGTGAGCATCGATCCTCCGATCAGGCTGCCCTTTGGGAGTATCTTCAGTCGCAGCAGCAGGGGAGGGTTCTCCACCTGAACCTGTCGACTCTGCTCCTCCATGCGTGGAGATTGAGCAGTGACAGTTGATAGTTTTTGTCCTTCCTCCCGAAGTCTGTAATGTTATTCTGGCGGCCCTCCACTAAGGCGGTATACGCCTGCCGTTGGCAGAAATTTGTATTCTACTGTACAGAAAGGTCTAGTGACCCTCTTTCTGCTTCTTTCTACTGTCCTTTTGTTCATTCTGACCCTTGCCCAACAGGTCTCTCCTTTGGGAACTCTCAATGGTTACCTTTCTGCTCTGTCTGCTTTTTTGCGGCTGCCAGACCAGCCCTCTCTTCAAGTCTCCTATTGTACATAGATTTTTACAAGGGCTGGCTCACCTGTTTCCACCCACGCCCTTTGTTATGCCCCAGTGGGACCTTAATTTGGTCCTCGCGTACCTGATGTGTGCTCCTTTTGAGCCTTTACACAATTGTCCCCTCCGGCTGTTGACCATCAAAACAGCCTTCTTAGTGGCGATTATATCGGCCCGGAGGGTGAGTGAATTGCAGGCTTTATCCAACTCGTCTCCTTATCTTATGTCCTTCCTGACAAGGTGGTTCTTCGCACCCGGGCATCCTTTTTGCCAAAGGTTGTGACCCCTTTCCATCTAGGTCAGTCCATCACGTTGCCCACCTTCTTTGCTCCCCCACATCCCTCTACGGAAGAGGAGCGTCTTCACCAGATGGACCCAAAAAGAGTGTAGTTCTACCTTGACCACACGAGTTCCGGGTGGATGACCAACTCTTTGTGGGGTACGTGGGAACGAAGAAGGGAAGGGCAGTGCAGAAAAGGACCATCTCTTGCTGGGTCATTCTCTGCATCAAGATCTGTTATGCCCTGGCAAAGAAGCGGCTCCTTGAGGGATTATGGGCCCATTCCACCAGGGGAAAGGCTGCGACTACGGCCTTGGCTCAGGGTTTCCCAGTGCAAGACATCTGTCAGGCGGCAACGTGGGCATCTTTGCACACGTTTGCAAAACACTACTGCCTGGACGGTCAGGTTCGCAGGGACGGGCATTTTTGCCTCTCGGTCCTGTAGGACTTCCTAGTATACGATATTGGTCCGCAGCCCACCGCTGGGATGGTATGGCTTGGGTATCTAATTCAAAGGTAAGGAATCTGCAGCTAGAAGTCTCTATCAGATGAACAAGTTATTTACCTTTGGTAACTCATTATCTGGTAGAGGCTCTATCTAGCTGCAGATTCCTTACAGCCCCACCCATGCCTCTCTGCTTTGCGGACTAATATTGTAGGGCTAGGGTTACTCCTCCTTTCAGGGCCCTAGTTTTGCACACTGCTTTGTCAGTTACTTTGTGGCTCTGCGCTTCTGGCGTGGAAAAAACAAAGTACTGAAGTCCGCGCCTGGGTGGCCCCTATATAGGCACCGCAGCGTCAGAACAGACGCTGCCGTCGACATCACCGGTAGCCGAATGGAGCCACCCAACGGTGCGCGCAAGGGGTATTGCTCAGCAAAAGTTTACGGATCCAGCCGGACGCCTGGGAAATTCAGAGGTAAGGATTCTGCAGCTAGATAGTCTCTAACAGATAATGTGTTACTGAAGGCAAGTTAACTTGTTCAACTGTGCCTTTGTTTTCCCCATTGCATTGGCATCTAGGTATTAGGCTGCATATAGCTCCCTGCCAGGATTATATTCGAACAAAAGAAGGGCTTATAGCACTTTAAATTCGGTCATTGTTTTGGGCCCAGCTGTAAAAGAAAGCCCCCTCACCGCCTGCAGGTTGTTAAATTGTGTCCCACACAGGACCACTTCAGCATATTTCACTGGGACCGGGAGGATCCACGATCCGACTCAATAATAGGTGCCAGATGTGGGATCCGTCTCGTTCCTCCTGAATTCCACCACAGTCTTCTACGAGAAAAATCGTTCCCAGATGTCAGCTGTGGAGAACGCAACTCCTCCAGTCATATGGACAGTAAAAAGTAAATGCTCCGTGGGGCTGACAAACACCAATAGGGAGGAAAGCCAAAAACTCAGAAGCACATTGTAAATTCTGCTGCCACAAGGTACTGGAAACCCCGTATTCTCCACTACAGTATTGAGTCTTAGTAGCCACGCCCTCCATAGTCGCTGGAACGCTACCTAAATGTAAAACACTTGCGTAATCTAATCTTATTATAGTCCACAATAAAGCCATGGAATTCTTAAATACAATTTGATAAATAAAGGAAGCGCAGGGGAAACACCTCACTGGGTTGAAAACCCCGAAGCAGATGGCCATCAAATGCACAGACCAGAAATAGACTGGTTCACTCATTTGTACGCCAACCCGGAAGATAGAATTTGCCAGTAACGTGACTTGTGTAAAATACACTTTTCCCCCTATCGCCCTGCCTACAAAACACTCAGGCACCTATTTCCCCACTTTTTTTGTTATCCCTTAAAAAGTATTGCATTCTAGGTTACCTGCCAAGAAATGAAGAGCAGTAAAATAAGTATGCATTTCGCACAAAAAATTAATTGTGCATAAAAGATGGGTCTTCAAAAATCTTTTAAATTAACTGTCCTGGACAGACTGTAATATTTGAATGTATTTTTCAGGTTCTTTGGCAGCATTTGCATAATGTGACCTGTCATGCTAATAAAGTATATTGTGTTTATGGCTATACATTTTCCAACCTAAGTAAATCTAGTTAAATTGGAGGGGGAGCTTGAGTGATTGAAGTTATGCTATTTTGGTTGTATATTGCAAACCCCTATAGTAAGTAATTTGGCACTTGTTAGTTGCAACGAGGTTGGAAACGTTACTTACTATGCTTAACGTGAGTTTTTTTCCTCATCTTTCAGCAACACGGGATGAAGTATTCCATCAAAGTTTACAATCACAATCAAGGCAACTCCCTTAGTCCTATCAACAGAGGCATGAAGCAACCCGCTGGCAACAGGGGGTTCTACCAGTATAACCACAACAGCTGGAGAAGGAAAAAGCATACGCGAGAAAGCTTGCCGATCAGTCTCAGCAGATAATGACTCCGTCTTCCTAGTTTTATTTTACTGACTGAAACTACGCTTGTCGATTGAGTGGCGGATGGTGGTCTCAGACCAGCATTTGGCTTTTCACTTCGTGGTCATTGCCAAACTCTGCAGCAGCTGAGACGTTGCATGTTTTTCTGTGGTGGTCAGGTCCGTTTGAAAAGAAATAGTTGTGCATATCTGTGAAGCCTTATTAAATGTGGAAGTTTTTCTTCTTCCCGTGATTATTTTGTGCCGAAGCATCTCTTGCAACCAGGCTGCAGAGATGATGCTCTGCCATTTGTTTGCAGTAGATGCACCTATTTCTTTTAATCTTTTCTTTAATACGAGCAGGTGAACATTCTGTCCCTGGGCTTATTTTGTGCAACGTATAGAGCCCAGAGTTCATTAAGAGTTTGCTGCCCTCATGTTTCAGATTTTTATTTTGTACTATGTTCTGTAAATATTGAAAATATTTGTGCAATAACATTTTATTTAATTTCATACGGTCACCTAAGTTATATTCATGGGGCGGAGGGAAGTAATTTTGTTTACAGATCCTTTCCAAGGTTGCATCGTATAAGTTGGGTTCACAGGTTTATCAGCAGGTGAAGTTTCTGAACTATTTTGTAAGCATTGCAAGGATATTTTTAGTTTTACAATGGAGGTTTCTTGGTTCACACTGTAAGGGCTTGTTTTTGTTAGTTTTAAGAGGCTTTCTAAGCTCCAAATAATTCTAACTTGTATGCATCTACTTATGCGATGTTATTCTGGCTTCCGTCAGTTGTCATTCTCGATTTGTGGCTTTTAATTTTTCTTATTCCTTTTAATCTACACAACTAATCCAGCATTTCAAGTGCTTTAATGAAACTTCATAAAGGTGAGAGAAAGGGAGCTGTGATAAGTAGGGTTTTTGCACTATAAAGTTGTGAACCAAGAAAGTCTTCACTTTTAGTAACCTGCCTGATAGGGTCCTAACACTTTCTGAAAGGGACCCAGTTTAAAGAATGCTGAGAAAGGAATTATGTTGATTCCATTGTGGAATCTGTATAGCAGTATGCATTCGTTCTGTTAAGAGCAAATATATACATATATATAGTACTTGAGCTGCTGTATGCATTATAAGAAGCATCTTTTAATGTATTGCAGAAGAGCACATTCTGTTGCGCACAGTCTGCGTGGCTGGCACTTAATGTACAGATGCATACAGGTATACTATGCAAGTGTATTTTGCCATGACAACCACTGTTTTATTGCCTTTTCTTGAATGAGATAAATTACACCCTATCTAGCCCTTACTTTTAAAAAGTACCGCAGTTGTCCTAGGAGCTAGAAAGAGTGTACTGCAACTAGCTTTCGGTTTTTAAAAATAAGTGTGGTCTTAAAGTGAATTCACACTGCTGGTTAGATGGATGGTTGCAGTCCATTAGTGAAGAGTTGAGCTGAATGCATATTACCATGACACCCTAATGATGTACTGAAGTGGGCGTTTTAACTGACAAGCTGTTATGAACTAATGATGGGCATCTAGCATGATTAAGCTTTATAATATCTACACTATGCCTCATGCAGGAATAGCTCCGTCATTTATAGGTTGCATTCAAATGCAGTTTTTATATGCGTGCTAGGTAAGGTTAACATTCCAAAGTAGTTTAGCACATTTTTTTATCTGCAGTACTTGATCTGGATTTATCATACTCAAAATGTTAAACCATTGTTGAAGTGCAGATAAACAGATCTTATACCAATTTTTACACATTGGCAATAGAGTATACGAAGGTACATTAGGGAGAACACTACAAAGGCTTTATTTGGTGTCTACATTAGTGCGCATTTTAGAACTAGATTTATAGGACATGCATCATGTTCCATGTCAGTCATGGTAAACCAAATCAATTGGCCCGACTACCACTGTGGTTTTGTGCTGCAGGTCATAAAATATCATGTGTATTTTTTTGTTTGGGACAACAGTGTGGGGCTAAAATCAGACATATTTTTATGTAAAGTTTTTCTATTCTTTAATTTTTAATAAACTTTGAAGACCACTTGTTATTTTCTCGAAGCAGTCTTTAATTTTGGTTGTACTTTTCCTTTAGCAATTTGATATTCTTTGGAAACAGATCAGTAAGACAATACTTATTGTGTATTAGGGTACCCTACCAATAAGTTTCATTATTTTCACCACATCTACTCTCTAAGAACCGAACATCTTGGAGCCAGTCTTTTCTGCATCACACAATTTTCATTTCTCATATGCATAGTTCTGCTGGGTGTGACACAAACATTTAAGTGTGTGTATATTCATATATATGCACACACACCTGTACATGTATGTTCTGATGAACACTTCTACCCGCAGATTCCTCACCTTAACAGTATTCAACAGGCACTAGGCTGGATCTGGAAAAAATTCAAATCAGTGCTCCCATGCGGTGCTAGGTGGTATCGTGCCGCTCCACTTTGCTTTGTTTCTGCACTAGAGGTGACACACCAAGCTGCATATAAGAAACCCCTTTGTGAAGGCGTGAGTTCCTTTCTTTCCACGCCTCTGAACGCGGATCAGAAGCTCCACTCCATCTTTTGCCTGGATTAGATGCCTTCAAATCTTGTAATCCAGTGTGCAAAGAAACTGTGTCCCCATCTAAAACTACAGGATTCAAACTGCCGTAACTGAAGAAAACCAATGTAGCTGAACCCCATGAGGTGTGTGTTTGGTGCTTAGGCTCGGGACAGGACTTCAGGTCGTTCGATGAGTGTACCTTCACGATCTGCGACCATGATGCAAAGCTGTACGTTGCCGAACATAGGAAGAAGTCACATACCTTGCATAAGTCCCATTGCAAGTTAAAGGTGCGCCACCTGAGCCCCTGGAACCAGTCTATGCTTTCACACAGACTCCAGTGCAGACTTCCACTCCAGCAACGGACCTCCTTCATCGGTTCCAGGACTGCTCTTGCCCAAGGGGGATCTAGTGCAGACTCCCGTGTCTGACACCCAGCTGAATCAGTCTTGATGCCGACTGAGGTTTTGCTGTGATTCCATCCCAGCGCACCCCATTCCCAAACAGCCCGATTCTGACAATGTAACTCCACTACAGCAGAGCTGTCTTCTGAGACTCCATCTTTTTGGTTCCAACTCTGATCATAGTTTACCACCACCGAGAGATCATGAAGGAAATTACTTAGCCCCACATTTTGATGACATTTTCTACATGGATTTTCAGGAGCCAGTTGGCTTGATACTTCTCCCGAAAAAAAGGGTTTATTTTTTCCCCCTTGGGCTGCCAACAGAAGGGTGCTTTGTTTGCTGTAGTAATGCGACATGCGGATGATGTACTGGTCCTACTACGTTCTGTGAGGATGTTTGCCTCAACCTTAACAGTCCTGCCACCTGGGCCTGCCTTCTCCGAACACATACTTCCATTCAATAAAGCCCTAACTAACACACTGGTGGGGCACTTGGTCTAAGCTAGGGGGGGTCTCCAACGTTTTATGTAATAGCTACTTGGGTTCAGTGAAAATCATTGCAAGATAATATGATCAGTGTTTTAATAGTGACAACATCATACAAAATTTCATTAGTAGCCACCCATGCAAGATTATCAGCTGTGATCACCTCAGTGCATTAGGCAGGGTTGCCAGCAGTAATGTAAAAAGGCTTTTTTAATTTTGAATGTCTGCATGGATAATGCAAAACAGCTACATCTGCGATGCACCAAGATAGGAATAATTCCCCAGTGCCACCTGATTTATCACTTACAGATCGCTTTAAATATAACCTAACAAATCTGTCAAGAACGCATTCACCCTGAAGGGAATCTTTGAGTTTAAATAACGTTTGTTACCTAAGTCAGTGGTTGAAATTGTTGAATTGGAAATTCAGTGGTTTATCTCCCCAAATCATCTTATTAGTCCTGAAAATACTCACATTTTCATCTTGAATACACACTTTTCAGTTTTGTTATACATCTATTGATTTAACCAAGCAAACACTTCTAATTTAATAGGCTGGACTGCACACAGGAGAGCTATTTACAGTAGTTGAAGTGCTACCAGTAGCTCTCAAGCTACTTGTTGGTGAAGCCTGGTCTAAGGCTCGCTCTTGTCCACAGGTTGCAAAAAGAACAATTGATGGGCGGAATGCTGAACAATGTCAAACAGTCACTCCCAGTACAGAGATCTGGGCCTAAAATAATCGTTTTCTCTCACCATGCCATTTCAGTTTGGACCCAGCCATTTGCAAATATGTCTTGACCCTGCTCCCCATGGGAACATTTCAGCCTGAACTGCCAGGCCAGATCCTCCCCGGACCGGAAACCAACATCCTAGGACCAGTTGCGGGGTATCGCCTCCATCAGCCAGGAGAGATTGACTACAGTGGCATGGCAATCATGAGACCCACATCTAGGCATCCCCGTCCCACTTAAGCCAACACAGGTTAGCAGACCGTGCCAAAGCGCCATAGACTGATGCCCGGCGAACTTGATTTTCTTATGCAGCATACTACTCCTGAGTTTGGTAATCCAACAATCCTCCAGGAAGGTGAATCGTAATTTATTGTCCATGACCCTTCCTGATGGAGTCAGAAAGGGATTGAGGTGTTGGGAAAAGAAACGTTCTCTTCAGCCATCCTAGCCTTGCGGTGGGTCAGCATGATTTGCCTAAGAGGCAGATCTATTCATGTCCTCTGGGACTTGACAAGCAAGATCTTGCCAGCAGTCCTGGTAGATCTTAAACCCTAATCTGCTGACCATTCAAGGTAGTTGCTGATGCAGCCACATGATAATGCTTGTCTGGATACTAGAAATTGTTTGGGGAGAGCAGTCAGCACAAATTCTAGGGTCCGTCGCAATGTGTGGATACAATCCGCAGGTTTTGCAGATGTGGAGGCATCCCTTACTGATGAGCCATTTGATGGATCCTGACTGTTCGCAGCTTTTTCAATCTTAAAACACTTTAAGGAAAGTTTGGCCACTGTGTGTCCTTGGGCCTCTCAGGCCTTGCCAGACAGTTCCCTCATCAGTTTGGCCCTTTTAAGGTTACTGCAGAGGGTTGACATACAGGCAACGATAGGCGCCCACCACCACTGCAGTCATCCCACTCCTTTTATAGCCAGTGATCCGGGTCAGAACGCACAAGTCACTATGGCCATAGGCCTTCCCACTTACCCTTACCTGTGGCATCAGCTGCTAAGCCCATGTAATTTGCCGTTAGCGGCACGCAACCACCATGTGGGGGCTAGCATCCTATACTTTCTCCAGGGTGGCAACTCATCACTTGACAGATTGGTCCCTCAGATCCTTGTGCATGGCTATGCACTTATGAGGGCTTTTTTCCCGACCCTCCGCAGCTTCCTCCCACGTCAAAATTACTGAGGAACACCTTTCCATCTTGCTGCAAGAGGTGCAAGCTCTACTTACCAAAGGAGCAATCGAGAGGCTTTTGGTCTCGTAAATAGTGGCGGGTTATTACTCCTGCTTTTTCTCATTCTCAATAAGGTTAGAGGCCTTCGGCCTATTTTAGACCTTTGCCACTTGAATGCCTTCTTGCAGATGGACAAATTAAAAATGCTCATGATGGCCCAGGCTCTGTCTTCCCTGCATCCGAGCGACTTGGTAGCTTTGGATCTGCAGTATGCATTTTTATATGCCCCTCCTGCAGTATGACAAATGTCACCTGCATTTCAAGGTAAGACCAGATCAATTTCATTTTACTATGCTCCCTTTCCGCCACGACAATTGCCCTCTGGTCTTCTGGAAAGTGATGGTGGTGGCAGCTTCTCTTCAGAGGTTAGGGATATCACTTTACCCTGCCTCATCAACTGGCTGTTGAAGATGGGATTACCACAGTCAGTCAGGGACAGCTTCAAGCCAACATCAAACTTCTTGACATCGTTGGGGTTCTCGAGCAACAGGCTGAAGTTGCACTCGACTCTTTCCCAGGAGCTTTTCTTTTATATACACTCTTTTTTTGTTTTTTAATTCTTTATTGAAAATCGTGATAATGAATCATGGGTACAATACAGTGTACAAATTGCAAAAGAAGAGACGGAAAAAGGGTAGACGAAGGCAAGGTGTAGGGGGGAATTGCACATTGCATACAATACAGACAATAGCCTCAGATAAACATTGGCAATGAGGAAGAGAGAAACCAACTGCTCCACTGGGAGGAGTGGCACACGAAAAGCATCCAGCAAGGAAGGAAGGAATTCCCAGGTTGGGGGGGAGGGGTTGAAGTGAGGGGGATATGACAAGGAAAAGAGGTGGAAAACATCCCTTGGCATCGGCAAGAAGCGGTCATAGGGGAAAGAGGAAGTGGTGGTGCATGGATCTGCAGAACAGGACTCTGCCTATGTTGTGACAAGGCGTGTCTGGTGGGGGGGAGAAGAAAAGGAATAAAGAAAGGGAGTGAGGAAGAACAAGAGTGATATGAGGATGAAAAGGAAAAGATAAGGGGAGTCTGGGACCACACTAATGTTGCTGTCTGGGTTCGGTGACGCAAGCTGCTAGATGCTTTAGGAATCGTCACGGCCGAAAGGTGACCACGTCTGCATAAATACATTGGTCTGGTCTTGAAGATTATAAATGACAAGTTCTTGGGCTGCCGTCTGAATCTTTGCCACTATCCAGTCCTCCTGCGAAGGAGGTATGGGGGAGTGTCATTGGCGGAGGATACAGATTTTGGCTGTCGCCAGGGCTGTGTAGGAGGCGGCGTTGGAGACTGGATAGGTCCAGGGACTTTCCCACGTCATGCAGAATAATCAGATAGGGGGTGAAGAGGGATCCTAAGTGTCATGGAGTCTCCCAGCACAGTCCAGTTCAGAGCCTTGCCTCTCAACAAGTCCTGGACATTCTGGCTGTGAGCCCGATGTTTCATCTTCTGTCCTGGATCAGGGTGAGTAGCTCTGAGGCTTCTTGGACTACTAGCCTCCTACAGCCTGCGTGTTTGCAGCACCAGGTGGCATATGTAGACTCTGCAGTGTAATCTCAAGTCTCAGATGGCCCAGCACCACGGAAACCTGTCGGATATCCTGGTTTTGAAGGAGACTGCACAAGATTTGCAGTGGTGACCTCTCTACCTTAATCTGACCAGCAGTAGGGCCCTCTTTCCCCACCTAGAACTGGTGGTAATGTTGGATGTGTTACTGCTGGTCTGGTGATATGTCAGAGGGCGAAATCGGAGGACTCTGGCTCCATATTAGTCTTGAAGTTGTGGGCCATTTGTCTAGCACTGAAGGTCTTTCCTGTCCATCAAGGCGAGGCTGGTGCATGTTTTAAGACAGGACCAGCGTGACGTGGTACTGCAACAAGCATGGTGGAGTGGGATCCTGGGTCCCATTTCAGGAGGTTCTCTTCCAGGAGATCCTCATCAATAGTCATAAGCACATGAATATTCCCGCCCATGCGCGGGACCCCGGAAACATATAAAACATATATGTGGAAACCATATATGTAGCTATATATATATATATATATATATATATATATATATTTTTTTTAACAATAAAAACACAATGCAGCCTTCCATATATTAGAAACGCTGAGCAATGTGGTAAGAATTTCCCTTGCACATAAATACAATTCCAATAAAGCAGGGAGAAAGAAAACACATTTGAAAACTGCTTTAATGCACAGCAGAAAACATAATCCTGCAAAGCGGAATAAAAGAACATTGCCAGCACATAGGCTGCATTGTAGAAACATCAGTGTAGAGAGCTGAAAAGCTAACCCACAGAAACACACAGAATAAACTGGCACCGTGCCTTTAAGGCAGCCATGACCCCTATCTTCCCATCATGCCTCAGGGGTGACAGGTCAGTTGTTCTTTCCGGCTCCTTCTGTCAGGACCCTGGTAACTTCAGCTATGTTTTTTTTTTATTTCTGTCAGAAATTGCTACTTATTTTTTGTCAAAAAACCTTTTACTTCGACGTTTTTTTGCTGTTGAAGTACTTTTCTGCCAATTTTCAGAGAATTTGGCATAGTTTTCCAGTCAAATATGCCCTCTTTTTGACTCTTGCCTTCCTGTGGCAAGAAAAAGGCTAAAACGGACTCCCCATCCTGTCTGTATTCTTTGCCTTCCTTCTGATCATGCTCCCAAGTCTTGCCAGCATTGCCAGTCACTGTCCAAAAGAACACTGAAGAACAGAGAGGATTCGCCTCTATGGGTTGGCTGAGAAGGGAAAAACACCTTCAAGAGGCAGATCTCCGATGAAGAAGAGGAAAGAGAGCCAGATCTTCATCTAGAAGTAAAGTCCCAGTCTGCTCTCCATCGGCGTCTGGCTCGGTGCCAAAAATACCTTCATCGGCAGCGAAGACGTCGACTAAGAGACCATCGGCGGCGGGCTCGCCATCGAAAGAACACCGGTCGTCGACGAAGACTACAGGTACGTCGGATCCTCCGCCGTCGTCAACCCAGCGACGATCGGCGTCTGAGTCGTTCTCCGTTGGTGCGGGCTCGCCCAACTTCGAGGGATGGGTCTCCGTCATCGCCGTCAATTCGGCTTTTGACGTCGAGACATGCTCTGCCGTCGCCAGTTGATCTGCGTCGAAGCAGGCGTCTCCGTTGCCGTCAACCAGGCAGCGGTCAACGTTGAGACGTGCCTCGTTGTCACCAGAGGCAAGGCACTCAGCTCCTCCGTTGTCGTCATCCAGGCGACGTTCAACGTCGAGGGCTAGATCTTCGACGATGAAGGACTCGTCGTCGAGACCTAGGGTCAAGTATACTAAGCGTCATTCAACGTCGAGACGGCGGTCTCCATCGACGGCGAGAAGTGTTCCGATCTCGACTCCGCTGGCTTCCAGTAGACGATCAGCGTCGAGAGAGAGATCTGAAAGGCCTAAAGACACGACGTCGAAGGATTTCTCAGTCGATTCATACTTCGTTGGGTTCTCCTGCACGCTCAACGTCTGAGGCGAAGTCTGCCAGGTCCAGGTGTTCGACGTCACATCACACGACGACGAAGCACAAGGAGAGGTCTAAGTCACGGAGAAGATCCCGCTCTAAGGATTCACCAGTGATGGTGACACATAGTCTGTCGACGTCGAGACATTCTCCATCGACGTCGCATCGTTCATCAAGACGCCGATCACGCTCCAAAGATCGCAGAGAGTCCTCTCATTCTATTAGGAGCTCTCCCCAGGCGCTCTCAACGTCACGCAGCTCTTCTGCTCATTCTCCAGAGCAGTGTTGAGTATCAAAGGGGTAACACACAAAAAACTACCCGACCTGGGTCAGTATTGCAGTACAATAACTAAGTGGTCGCGGTAGCAACTCTTGTAGCGAAAAGGAAATAATATAGCATTCACCACTCTTACTAATCTTTTGATGCATAAATCCAATTTAATTCCTGGATCATAAACATCCAATGCGATTTTTAGTCAAAGCATTAGTAATTGGCAACACAGTTGCTCAAGCATATAGCAGTGCAATACGTATTTACAGTGCTCTTGGTGTAGAGAGAAAAGGGAGGGTTGGGAGGCGGGTGATGAGCGTGTGAGTGAAGGACAGGGAAAAGGTTCTGTTACATATATACATCAGTTGTACATGATATAGAACCTCTTCGGCTTAACATAGGTCAGTTGTTCCTAGGTATACACAACTCTAATGAACATCCATTGTTCGACAAATCTGTCATCAGAGCTTGTGGAGGAAGTGTGTGTTGTCAACGTTGTCAACGTTTTGACCCCTAGATTGGAGGGTTAATTCAGTCCTCACGATGGGGTCTTCGTCAGGACAAGGCTGAGAAGAGCACCTGTGAACAATCGGAAAAGTGTGTAAGAGAGTGGGGATACTAAAAATGGGTGAATGCTAAAGTGGATCAGGTAACGAATACCTACTTGGGAAAACAGCAGGGCTACTCTGCTGTACAATCAAAAGGAAAGGGCTCGTGGATGGCTCCTAAAGTCAACAATGTATGTTCTGTCATCGCAGCAGCAAAGAAGACACGCGGTTGCGTCTTCCTCGTCAGCTCCTCCAGACAAGGAGAGTAGAGCCCAGGATTCTTGGGGGAGAAAGACCTGCGGCTCTGCAGCATCTTCTCTTAAGGTCTCTAGCGCTGCTGCCCTGCTGGGCCGTTACGACAGGTCCTTATGGGATTCCTTGGAGCGTTTTAAAGAGAAGCTGCCAAAGGAGGATCAACAAGACTTCGCAGAGATTCTCCAAGAAGGGGCGCTGGTAGCCAATCAAGTGATCAGCACAGCAGCGGATGGGGCTTCTTTGGCTGCACACTCATATGCGCATGGAATATGTGCACGGAGGTCTTCCTGGTTGCGTCTAACAGCTTTGAAACCGGAAACTCAGCAGGATATTTTGCATCTTCCATTCTCTGGTAACTCCTTTTTCGGATCGCACACTGACTAGGAGATGGCCAGAATGAAGGCCGAGTTGGATACACTAAAGGCTGTGGGCCTTGAGAAGAAAAAGGAGTTCAAACGACGCTACAGGCCCTATAACCGCAAAAACTACCAACAGAGGATTCAAACCCCTCAATGGTCGCAAAACAAACAAACCAAATCTCAATACCAAGGCCGTCGTTCCTCGAGAGGCAGAGGAGGACATCAACAGCAGTCCTCTTCCACAGCTAAAACTCAAGGCAAGCAATGATTTTCTGCTTCCTCTAGCACCGTTGCACACCCCAGTGGGAGGAAGTATTTCAAATTGCATAAAAGAGTGGCGCAACATTACCACAGATCAGTGGGTGCTAAATATACTGCGCAATGGATACGCGCTACGTTTCTGCGCGCCTCCAAGAGACATTCCTCTGGTAAGGTCACGTCCTCACCACCTGGAACTGCTGAGTCAGGAAGTGTCGACCCTTCTGAAGAAGCTAGCCATAGAAGAGGTCCCTCCTACCCAGAGGGGAAAAGGAGTTTACTCCAGATATTTCCTTGTTCCGAAGAAAGACCAAGCGCACAAGTTCAGACCTATTCTAGATCTCCGATCTCTGAACAAGTTCATCCGAAAGGAGAAGTTTCGTATATTGGCGCTCCATCAAATATTCCCACATCTAAGGAAAGGAGATTGGATGTGTTCGGTGGATCTCCAAGATGCGTATTTTCACATTCCAATTGCCCCACGACATCGCAAGTTTCTGCGATTTATGGTAGGCGCGAAGCATTACCAATTCAGAGTCTTACTGTTCTACCTCAAATCTGCCCCACGGGTATTCACGAAATGCATGGCAGTGGTGGCGGCAGCATACATCACCAGGGGCTGTTTGTGTATCCATACCTGGACGACTGGCTGTTGAAGGGATCATCTCCTCACATGGTGCAGCATCACTACCACATCTGCCTAGATCTCCTTCACCGCTTGGGCCTTCATGTGAACATGGAGAAATCAGTTCATCAACCTACTCAATAGCTCCACTATCTGGGCTCCACCTTGGACTCCGGCCTAGGAAAAGTGTTTCCTTCGGAGGAGAGACTGTTATCAATGAGAAACAAATGCAATATCGTCCTTCAAGCACATCAACCATCAGTAAGGCAAGTGGCGTCTCTGCTGGGGTCGATGGCTTCTTGCATATTTCTCATACCCAACTCCAGATTGAGAATGAGACCATTGCAGCAGGATCTGGAGGACAAATGGGACCAATCCTCGGGTCATTGGTAAGACCAAATTCTCATCTCAGGCTGCAAAGAAATCCATTCTCTGGTGGACTCAGCCAAAGAATCTTCTAGTGGGAGTCCCATTCCATCAGCCTCTTCCAAAACAATCCCTAATAACAGATGCGCCTCTTCAGGGATGGGGAGCGCATCTGGGTCAACTGCAGACTCAGGGCAGATGGACCAGCAAGGAGCAGACCTATCATATCAACATGTTAGAACTGCGGGCGGTTCATTTGGCCCTCAAGGCATTCCATCCATCGATTCATTCCGAGTCGATTCTGATACAAACGGACAATACAACCACCATGTGTTACTTAAACAAACAAGGTGGAACACACTCTCGCCCTCTGTCTCTGGAATCTCAAGCGATCTGGCACTGGCTGCTCGCCAGGAACCTCTCGATCACGGCGGTGCATCTGCCAGAGAACAGAACGTGCGAGCAGACGCTCTCAGTCAACACTTCGAAGAACAAGAAGACTGGGTGCTCAACGACGAGGTGGTGGCGGACATTTTTCATCAATGGGGTCGTCCATCCATCGACCTCTTTGCAGACGATCTAAACAGAAAATGCCACGCCTTCGCGTCCAGGTTTTACCGACCAGGAACGAAAGGGAATGTTCTTTTGATAGACTGGTCCGGGACTTTTGCATATGCTTTTCCGCCCCTTCCTCTCATCCCGAAGGTGGTGACCAAGCTCATCCGATCCAGGATGAAGATGATCCTGATAGCACCGGACTGGCCTCGCCAATGGTGGTATCCGGACCTACTACAGCTCTCGATCTGTCCGCACAGGAGACTCCCGTGCAGGCAGGACCTTCTGACCAAAATAAGAGGGAAGATTCTGCACCCCAGCCTTCCATCGCTGAGCTTGGCAGCATGGCTCCTGAGGTCCTGCAGTACGGACATTTGAACCTTCCTCAGGATTGCATGGACATTTTGAGGGAGTCAAAAAGCCCATCCACAAGAACCTCTTACTCTTTTAAATGAAAAAGATTTTACTTGTGTTGTATGCGTAATGGTTGGAGTCCGACTAGCGGGCAAGAAGAGGTAATCTTGCCGTATCTGCTATACTTGGCCAAATCTGGTTTGAAATACACTTCCATAAAAGTTCATCTGGCAGCCATTACAGCCTATAGAAAATCACCCAACCAACCCTCTTTCTTTCAACTTCAGGTGGTCCAGGACTTCCTTCAGGGGTTGAAGAAGGTTTATCTCCCTGTCCGACCTCCTTCTCCTCCTTGGGAGTTGAATCTAGTTTTGTCAAAACTGATGGGTCCTCCTTTCGAACCCATTCATAAGGCCACGTTACACCTTACATGGAAAGTAGCTTTTCTGGTGGCTATTACATCAGCGCGCAGAGAGTGAAATCCAAGCACTCTGTTCTAATGAACCGTATACGGTTTTCCATCACAATAGGGTGGTTTTGAGAACTCAACCTTCTTTCCTACCCAAAGTGGTGTCTGACTTCCATTTCAACCAGACAATTTCTCTCCCCTCTTTTTCCCCAATCCTGCTACACTAGCAGAAAGGTCTCTTCACTCATTAGACCTCAAGAGGGTTCTCAAATTCTATTTGGAGGGAACAAAATCCATTAGAAAGGCTGATCAATTGTTTGTAAACTACGGCTCTGTTAGGACAGGCTTTCCAGCCTCCAAACGATCCATTTCAAGGTGGATAGTGTCCTGTATTAAATTGGCTTATCAATTAGCGAACAGGCCTCTGTTAGCCTCCCCTAAAGCTCACTCTACTGGGGTAAAGGCTGCTACAATAGCTTTCTTACACAATGTACCGATGGCTGAGATTTGCAAGGCTGCAACTTGGAAGTCGGTTCATATGTTTACCAGGCATTACTGTCTGGATTCTGACTCCAGAGTGGATACCCAAGTTGGCCAAGCCTCCTTGAGGAATCTGTTCCAATGCGAGTTTAATTGGAGTCTTTGAAATGTTTTTTAACAATGTATTCTTTCTTGTCACTTGCCCGCAGGATGAGGGGATGGGCTTGCTATTCTATTCATGTGCTTATGACTATTGACGAGGATCCCCTGGAAGAGAAGGATAAGTTACTTACCTGTAATCCTAGTTCTCTTCCAGGGGTATCCTCCTCAAAGTCATAAGCAACCCACTCGCCTCCCCGGGCAAGTGATCAAGATACATGTCATCTCTTTGTGCCCTGGCCTTCGGGTCTCCGCAAAGAACAACTGACCTAACTGTCACCCCTGAGGCATGATGGGAAGCTAGGGGTCATGGCTGCCAGTTTATTCTGTGTGTTTCTGTGGGTTAGCTTTTCAGCTTTCTACACTGATGTTTCTACAATGCAGCCTATGTGCTGGGAATGTTCTTTCCGCTTTGCAGGATTAGGTTTTCTGCTGTGCATTAAAGCAGTTTTCAAATGTGTTTTCTTTCTCCCTGCTTTATTGGAATTGCATTTATGTGCAAGGGAAATTCAAACATTGCTCAGCGTTTCTAGTATATGGAAGGCTGCATTGTGTTTTTATTGTTCTGGATATATATATATATATATATATATATATATATATATATATATATATATATATATATATAAAATCACAATTCCACCTTGGGCCACCGAACACTCGGCGGGTGCAACCGAGAAGCGGGGGTGGAACCCGTTTGTTAAATGTCAAGAAAAGTTCGGTGCACTCACGGGGCTTGTCGCAGGCTTACATCATCCGCAGACGTGTTTCTGGCTTCTGCCTTCTTCAGTGCGGAAAGCCTTAACTAATGAAGCTCAGTGACGTTTAAACCAACCAGAAATCTAATTGGTGGTACTTTAGCCAACGGGAGAGCTGTATTCCCCAGAGGCCAGCGGTGGGGTGTCCGCACTTCCGGCATGATACGTTGTTATCCGGGCCTTAATTTGCACGCAATTGGGTCTGCACTCGTTTTTTTCCAGTTCAAGGAAAACTCAAGAGGCGAGGAGTTGGATATATATATATATATAGATAGATATATAGATATAGATAGATATATAGATATATATAGATAGATATAGATAGATATAGATAGATATAGATAGATATAGATAGATATAGATAGATATAGATAGATATAGATAGATATAGATAGATATAGATAGATATAGATAGATATAGATAGATAGATAGATAGATAGATAGATAGATAGATAGATAGATATAGATAGATATAGATATAGATCGATATAGATATAGATATATGGAGATATATATATATATATGGAGATATATATATATATATATATATATATGGAGATATATAGATATATATATATATATATATATATTCACTGAAAAAACCATAGGTTTTAGGGACAGTTATAGTTAGTTGGACATTGCACTCGTACAAAACCCGTGAAATTCCCCTGTTATAGTTAGTTCAGCTAACTATAACTCGCGCCCTGCAATGCACTGCTGATGACGTCACATATTACATCACTCATGACATGGTCAGTGACATCACTGATGACATCATCCAGTGACTGTGTGTTTCTGTAAAGTTTAAATATGTTTAATATATATAGGGAAAGGCGTATTGAAGAATGAGTGGGTGTATAAGTGTCTGAATGGATGATTTAGTACGTGAGTGACTGACTCTACAAGTGAGTGATTAAACGTATCTTACTGAATGCATGGGTTAGTGACTAAACTGTGTGAATGTCTGTATCCGTCTGTTTGTTGGTGTGTAAGTGGATGCATGGATTTGCGAATAGCTACATGAGTGTCTATATGGGTTATTGATTGGTTCTCTGAGTATCTGTATGGCTGCCTGAGTGTTTGTGTGGGTGGGGTGTGTGTGACTCTATACATAGATGTGTGAGTGGGTGATTCACTGGGTGCATGATTTCAAGAGTGCATCTGTGATGGACTGCTTGGGTGGGTGAGTGTGTGTATGGGTGTGTTAGTGAGTGAATGTATATCTCAGTGGTACATGTGCGAGTAACTACATATGTAAAAGGCAGTATATATGTGTGTTAGAGTATTTAAATGGCTATAAGTGAGAGTGTGTTATTGTGAGAGTGGCTGTATGGATGCGTGTGTGCTTGTATCAGTTATTGTATAAGAGCGTAAGAATGTGCTAGTATTTGTATGAGTAAGTGAGCTGGTGTGTGTATAACTGTATAGGTGAGTAAATGGGTGTGTGATTAATTTTTTGCATGACTGACTAGGTGTGTGAGTACCTCTATGGATGAGTGGCGGTGTGTGAGTGTTTATATAGGTGTATGAGTGCATATGATAGTCCTGTACTGAGTGACTGTAAGTATGAGTGACTGTACAGGTGAGTGAGTGGATGTGTGTGTAGACCTAAGAATCAGTGAGTGGGTATGTAGTTTTTGGTGTTGGAGTGTCTATGGTTTTGAGAATGGCAGTCTGTAATTTAGAGTGGGTGTATCAAAAGTTATATTAGGGTGTGAGAAGATGCATGAAATTATCACATGGATGATGTCATCAGTGATGTCATTTGAGATGTCATCAGTGATGTCACTGACCATGTCATGAGTGATGTAATATGTGACGTCATCAGCAGTGCATTGCGGGGCGCGAGTTATAGTTAGCTGAACTAACTATAACAGGGGAATTTCACGGGTTTTGTACGAGTGCAATGTCCAACTAACTATAACTGTCCCTAAAACCTATGGTTTTTTCAGTGAATTTCAAAGGTTTTTTAAATGCTAATTTCTAACTATAACGTGTCTGAAACCTATGGTTTTTTCAGTGAATTTCAAAGGTTTTTTAAATGCTAATTTCTAACTATAACGTGCCTGAAACCTATGGTTTTTTCAGTGAATTTCAAAGGTTTTTTAAATGCTAATTTCTAACTATAACGTGCCTGAAACCTATGGTTTTTTCAGTGAATTTCAAAGGTTTTTTAAATGCTAATTTCTAACTATAACGTGCCTGAAACCTATGGTTTTTTCAGTGAATTTCAAAGGTTTTTTAAATGCTAATTTCTAACTATAACGTGCCTGAAACCTATGATTTTTAAGTGAATTTCAAAGGTTTTTTAAATGCTAGTTTCTAACTATGCCAACAGAGGTAGGACATGTGAAGAAAGAAGAAAAAACGCACAGAAAGAAGCAAAAGATGTGCAGAAAGAACCAACAGAGGAGCAGAAAGAGGCCTTGTTGCAAAATCATCCTGTGCCCACAACTTTTTCAGACAGGTACTGGTGGTAACTGACTCTGACTAACCAGAGCCAGTGCGCGTTTGCACAGTGGTGAAGGGAGGGGGGGCCTGAGGTGACATGTGTGCAAACTCGCCCCGTGGCGCATTTTAAGTTGCGGGATTAAGTCCCCTTGATTCCTGAGGGTCCCTGGGGCCCAACCAGCCCCCCAGGTACCTACAGTTAGGACCACAGAGCTGAGTTGCAGAGAGGCGTTCCAAGGCCACGCACCTTTTTCACCTCTCTGCAACGCAACTCTGTTGTGCTTACTGAAGGTACCTGGTGGGCTAGTTGGCCCCCAGGATTCAAAGGAATTAACTCCCCAACTTAAAACGCACCACAGGGCGTGTTTGCGCACATGTCACCTGAGGCCCTGCCCCCTCCCTTCACCACTGTGCAAACGCGCCCCGTGGCTCGTTTTAAGTTCGGGGATTAGGTCACCTTGAATCCTGAGAGTCCCTGGGGCCCAACTAGCCCACCAGGTACATCCAGTAAGCACCACAGGCCTGCGTTGCAACGCCTGTAACAAATTGTGCAGTTGTGTTTAGGTAGTGAAGAGGGTCGTGCTGGGGGTAGTGTTTTAGGGTTTAGGGTAGTGCAGTGGTGTTTGGGTAGTGTAGGGAGTCGTGCTGGGGGAGTGTTTTAGGGTTTAGGGTAGTACAGTGGTGTTTGGGTAGTGTAGGGGTCGTGCTGGGGTTAGTGTTTTAGGGTTTTAGGGTTTAGGGTAGCGCAGTGGTGTTTGGGTAGTGTAGGGGATACTGCTGGGGGTAGTGTTTTAGGGTTTAGGGTAGTGCAATGGTGTTTGGGTAGTGTAGGGGGTACTGCTGGGGGTAGTGTTTTAGGGTTTAGGGTAGTGCAGTGGTGTTTGTGTAGTGTAGGAGGTCGTGTTTTAGGGTTTAGGGTAGTGCAGTGGTCTTTGGGTAGTGTAGGGGTTGTGCGGGGGTAGTGTTTTAGGGATTAGGGTAGTGCATTGGTATTTGGGTAGTGTAGGGGGTCATGCAGGGGGTAGTGTTTTAGGGTTTAGGGCAGTGCAGTGGTGTTTAGGTAGTGTAGGGGGTCGTGCTGGGGGAGTATTTTAGGGTTTAGGGCAGTGCAGTGGTGTTCGGGTAGTGTAGGGGGTCGTGCTGGGGGAGTGTTTTAGGGTTTAGGGCAGTGCACTCGTGTTCGGGTAGTGTAGGGGGTCGTGCTGGGGGAGTATTTTAGGGTTTAGGGTAGTGCAGTGGTGTTCGGGTAGTGTAGGGGGTCATGCTGGGGGTGGTGTTTCAGGGTTTGGGGCAGTGCAGTGGTGTTCGAGCAGTAAAGGGGGTCATGCTGGGGGTGGTGTTTCAGGGTTTAGGGCAGTGTAGTGGTGTTCGGGCAGTGTAGGGGGCGGTGCAGGGGGTGGTGTTTCAGGGTTTAGGGCGGTGCAGTGGTGTTCGGGCAGTGTAGGGGGTAGTGGTGTTTCAGGGTTTAGGGCAGTGCAGTGGTGTTCGGGCAGTGTAGGGGGTCGTGCAGGGGGTGGTGTTTCAGGGTTTAGGGCAGTGCAGTGGTGTTCGGGCAGTGTAGGGGGCGGTGCAGGGGGTGGTGTTTCAGGGTTTAGGGCAGTACAGTGGTGTTAGGGCAGTGTAGGGGGAGGTGCTGGGGCTGGTGTTTCAGGGTTTAGGGCAGTGCAGTGGTGTTCGGGCAGTGTAGGGGGTCGTGCTGGGGCTGGTGTTTCAGGGTTTAGGTCAGTGCAGTGGTGTTCGGGCAGTGTAGGGGGTCTTGCTGGGGCTGGTGTTTCAGAGTCTAGGGCAATGCAGTGGTGTTCGGGCAGTGTAGGGGTCTTGCTGGTGCTGGTGTTTCAGGGTT
This sequence comes from Calotriton arnoldi, assembly GCA_963921515.1. NCBI lineage: Eukaryota > Metazoa > Chordata > Amphibia > Caudata > Salamandridae > Calotriton > Calotriton arnoldi. The sequence continues at coordinate 920,051 of CAWUFW010008068.1, forward strand.
TAGGGCAGTGCAGTGGTGTTCGGGCAGTGTAGGGGGTCATGCTGGGGCTAGTGTTTCAGGGTTTAGGGCAGAGCAATGGTGCTCGGGCAGTGTAGGGGTTGTGCTGGGGGTGATGTTTCAGGGTTTAGGGCAGTGCATTGGTGTTAGGGCAGTGTAGGGAGTCGTGCTGGGGGTAGTGTTTCAGGGTTTAGGGCAGTGCAGTGGTGTTCCGGCAGTGTAGGGGGTCGTGCAGGGGTGGTGTTTCAGGGTTTAATGCAGTGGTGTTCGGGCAGTGTAGGGGGTCGTGCTGGGGTGGTGTTTCAGGGTTTAGGGCAGTGCAGTGGTGTTTGGGCAGTGTAGGGTGTCGTGATGAGGGGTGGTGTTTCAGGGTTTAGGGCAGTGCAGTAGTGTTTGGGCAGTGTAGGGGGTCGTGCAGGGGGTGGTGTTTCAGGGTTTAGGGCAGTGCAGTGGTGTTCGGCCAGTGTAGGTAGTCTTGCTGGGGGTGGTGTTTCAGGGTTTAGGGCAGTGCAGTGGTGTTCGGGCAGTGTAGGGGGTCGTGCTGGGGCTGGTGTTTCAGGGTTTAGGGCAGTGCAGTGGTGTTCGGGCAGTGTAGGGGGTCGTGCTGGGGCTGGTGTTTCAGGGTTTTGGACAGAGCAGTGGTGTTCGGGCAGTGTAGGGGGTCGTGCTGGGGGTGGTTCAGGGTTTAGGGCAGTGCAGTGGTGTTCGGGCAGTGTAGGGGGTCTTGCTGGGGGTGGTGTTTCAGGGTTTAGGGCAGTGCAGTGGTGTTCGGGCAGTGTAGGGGGTCTTGCTGGGGGTGGTGTTTCAGGGTTTAGGGCAGTGGTGTTCGGGCAGTGTAGGGGTCTTGCTGGGGGTGATGTTTCAGGGTTTAGGGCAGTGCAGTGGTGTTCGGGCAGTGTAGGGGGTCTTGCTGGGGGTAGTGTTTCAGGGTTTAGGGGCGGTGCAGTGGTGTTCGTGCAGTGTAGGGGGTCGTGCTGGGGGTGGTGTTTCAGGGTTTAGGGCAGTGCAGTAGTGTTCGGGCAGTGTAGGGGGTCATGCAGGTGGTGGTGTTTCAGGGTTTAGGGCAGTGCAGTGGTGTTCTGGCAGTGTAGGGGGTCATGCTGGGGGTGGGGTTTCAGGGTTTAGGGCAGTACAGTGGTGTTCGGGCAGTGTAGGGGTCGTGCAGGGGGTGGTGTTTCAGGGTTTAGGGCAGTGCAGTGGTGTTCGGGCAGTGTAGGGGGTCGTGCTGGGGCAGGTGTTTCAGGTTTTAGGGCCGTGCAGTGGTGTTCGGGCAGTGTAGTGGGTCTTGCTGGGGGTGGTGTTTCAGGGTTTAGGGCAGTGGTGTTCGGGCAGTGTAGGGGTCTTGCTGGGGGTGATGTTTCAGGGTTTAGGGCAGTGCAGTGGTGTTCGGGCAGTGTAGGGGTCTTGCTGGGGGTAGTGTTTCAGGGTTTAGGCCAGTGCAGTGGTGTTCGTGCAGAATAGGGGGTCGTGCTGGGGATGGTGTTTCTGGGTTTAGGGCAGTGCAGTAGTGTTCGAGCAGTGTAGGGGTTGTGCAGGGGGTGGTGTTTCAGGGTTTAGGGCAGTGCAGTGGTGTTCGGGCAGTGTAGGGGTCGCTCTGGGGGTGGTGTTTCAGGGTTTAGGGCAGTGCAGTGGTGTTCGGGCAGTGTAGGGGTCATGCACGGGGTGGTGTTTCAGGGTTTAGGGCAGTGCAGTGGTTTTCGGGCAGTGTAGGGTGTTGTGCTGGGGCTGGTGTTTCAGGGTTCAGGGCAGTGCAGTGGTGCTCGGGCAGTGTAGGGGTCGTGCTGGGGGTGATGTTTCAGGGTTTAGGGTAGTACAGTGGTGTTCGGGCAGTGTAGGGGGTCGTACAGGGGCTGGTGTTTCAAGGTTTAGGGCAGTGCAGTGGTGTTCGGGCAGTGTAGGGGGTCGTGCTGGGGCTGGTGTTTCAGGGTTTTGGGCAGAGCAGTGGTGTTCGGGCAGTGTAGGGGGTCATGCTGGGGGTAGTGTTTCAGGGTTTAGGGCAGTGCAGTGGTGTTCGGGCAGTGTAGGGGGTCGTGCTGGGGGTGGTGTTTCAGGGTTTAGGTCAGTGGTGTTCGGGCAGTGTAGGGGGTCTTGCTGGGGTGATGTTTCAGGGTTTAGGGCAGTGCAGTGGTGTTCGGGCAGTGTAGGGGTCTTGCTGGGGGTAGTGTTTCAGGGTTTAGGGCAGTGCAGTGGTGTTCGGGCAGTGTAGGGGTCATGCTGGGGGTGGTGTTTCAGGGTTTAGGGCAGTAGAGTGGTGTTCGGGCAGTGTAGGGGGTCGTGAAGGGGTGGTGTTTCAGGGTTTAGGGCAGTGCAGTGGTTTCGGGCAGTGTAGGGGGTCGTGCTAGGGGTGGTGTTTCAGGGTTTAGGGCAGTGCAGTGGTGTTTGGGCAGTGTAGGGGATCATGCAGGGGCTGGTGTTTCAGGGTTTAGGGCAGTGCAGTGGTGTTCGGGCAGTGTAGGGGTCGTGCTGGGGGTAGTGTTTTAGGGTTTAGGGTAGTGCAGTGGTGTTCTGGCAGTGTAGGGGGTCATGCTGGGGGTGGGGTTTCAGGGTTTAGGGCAGTACAGTGGTGTTCGGGCAGTGTAGGGGGTCGTGCAGGGGTGGTGTTTCAGGGTTTAGGGCAGTGCAGTGGTGTTAGGGCAGTGTAGGGGGTCGTGCTGGGGCTGGTGTTTCAGGGTTTAGGGCAGTGCAGTGGTGTTCGGGCAGTGTAGGGGGTCTTGCTGGGGGTGGTGTTTCAGGGTTTAGGGCAGTGGTGTTCGGGCAGTGTAGGGGTCTTGCTGGGGGTGATGTTTCAGGGTTTAGGGCAGTGCAGTGGTGTTTGGGCAGTGTAGGGGGTCTTGCTGGGGGTAGTGCTTCAGGGTTTAGGGCAGTGCAGTGGTGTTCGTGCAGTATAGGGGGTCGTGCTGGGGATGGTGTTTCTGGGTTTAGGGCAGTGCAGTAGTGTTCGAGCAGTATAGGGGGTCGTGCTGGGGATGGTGTTTCTGGGTTTAGGGCAGTGCAGTAGTGTTCGAGCAGTGTAGGGTGTTGTGCTGGGGCTGGTGTTTCAGGGTTCAGGGCAGTGCAATGGTGTTCAGGCAGTGTAGGGGGTCGTGCTGAGGCTGGTGTTTCACGGTTTAGGGCAGTGGTATTCGGGCAGTGTAGGGGGTCGTGCTGGGGCTGGTGTTTCAGGGTTTAGGGCAGTGCAGTGTTCGGGCAGTGTAGGCGGTCGTGCTGGGGCTGGTGTTTCAGGGTTTAGGGCAGTGCAGTGGTGTTCAGGCACTGTAGGGGGTCGTGCTGGGGCTGGTGTTTCAGGGTTTAGGGCAGTGCAGTGGTGCTCGGGCAGTGTAGGGGGTCGTGCTGGGGGTGATGTTTCAGAGTTTAGGGTAGTGCAGTGGTGTTCGGGCAGTGTAGGGGGTCGTGCAGGGGCTGGTGTTTCACGGTTTTGGGCAGAGCAGTGGTGTTCGGGCAGTGTAGGGGGTCATGCTGGGGGTAGTGTTTCAGGGTTTAGGGCAGTGCAGTGGTGTTCGGGCAGTGTAGGGGGTCGTGCTGGGGGTGGTGTTTCAGGGTTTAGGTCAGTGGTGTTCGGGCAGTGTAGGGGGTCTTGCTGGGGGTGATGTTTCAGGGTTTAGGACAGTGCAGTGGTGTTCGGGCAGTGTAGGGGGTCTTGCTGGGGGTAGTGTTTCAGGGTTTAGGGCAGTGCAGTGGTGTTCGGGCAGTGTAGGGGGTCGTGAAGGGGGTGGTGTTTCAGGGTTTAGGGCAGTGCAGTGGTGTTCGGGCAGTGTAGGGGGTCTTGCTAGGGGTGGTGTTTCAGGGTTTAGGGCAGTGCAGTGGTGTTCGGGCAGTGTAGGGGGTCATGCAGGGGCTGGTGTTTCAGGGTTTAGGGCAGTGCAGTGGTGTTCGGGCAGTGTAGGGGGTCGTGCTAGGGGTAGTGTTTTAGGGTTTAGGGTAGTGCAGTGGTGCTTGTGTAGGCGGTCGTGGTGGGGGTAGTGTTTTAGGGTTTAGGGTAGTGCAGTGGTGTTTGTGTTGTGTAGGGGGTCATGTTTTAGGGTAGTGCAGTGGTGTTTGGGTAGTGTAGGGGGTCGTGCTGAGGGTAGTGTTTTAGGATTTAGGTTAGTGCAGTGGTGTTTGGGTAGTGTAGGGGGTCGTGCTGGGGGTAGTGTTTAAGGGTTTAGGGCAGTGCAGTGGTGTTCTGGCAATGTAGGGGGTCATGCTGGGGGTGGGGTTTCAGGGTTTAGGGCAGTACAGTGGTGTTCGGGCAGTGTAGGGGGTCGTGCAGGGGGTGGTGTTTCAGGGTTTAGGGCAGTGCAGTGGTGTTCGGGCAGTGTAGGGGGTCTTGCTGGGGGTGGTGTTTCAGGGTTTAGGGCAGTGGTGTTCGGGCAGTGTAGGGGGTCTTGCTGGGGGTGATGTTTCAGGGTTTAGGGCAGTGCAGTGGTGTTCGGGCAGTGTAGGGGGTCTTGCTGGGGGTAGTGCTTCAGGGTTTAGGGCAGTGCAGTGGTGTTCGTGCAGTATAGGGGGTCGTGCTGGGGATGGTGTTTCAGGGTTTAGGGCAGTGCAGTGGTGTTCGGGCAGTGTAGGGGGTCTTGCTGGGGGTGGTGTTTCAGGGTTTAGGGCAGTGGTGTTCGGGCAGTGTAGGGGGTCTTGCTGGGGGGTGATGTTTCAGGGTTTAGGGCAGTGCAGTGGTGTTTGGGCAGTGTAGGGGGTCTTGCTGGGGGTAGTGCTTCAGGGTTTAGGGCAGTGCAGTGGTGTTCGTGCAGTATAGGGGGTCGTGCTGGGGATGGTGTTTCTGGGTTTAGGGCAGTGCAGTAGTGTTCGAGCAGTGTAGGGGTTGTGCAGGGGTGGTGTTTCAGGGTTTAGGGCAGTGCAGTGGTGTTAGGGCAGTGTAGGGGGTCACGCTGGGGGTAGTGTTTCAGGGTTTAGGGCAGTGCAATGGTGTTCAGGCAGTGTAGGGGGTCGTGCTGAGGCTGGTGTTTCACGGTTTAGGGCAGTGCAGTGGTGTTCGGGCAGTGTAGGGGGTCGTGCTGGGGCTGGTGTTTCAGTGTTTAGGGCAGTGCAGTGGTGTTCGGGCAGTGTAGGCGGTCGTGCTGGGGCTGGTGTTTCAGGGTTTAGGGCAGTGCAGTGGTGTTCAGGCACTGTAGGGGGTCGTGCTGGGGCTGGTGTTTCAGGGTTTAGGGCAGTGCAGTGGTGCACGGGCAGTGTAGGGGGTCGTGCTGGGGGTGATGTTTCAGAGTTTAGGGTAGTGCAGTGGTGTTCGGGCAGTGTAGGGGGTCGTGCAGGGGCTGGTGTTTCAAGGTTTAGGGCAGTGCAGTGGTGTTCGGGCAGTGTAGGGGGTCGTTCTGGGGCTGGTGTTTCAGGGTTTTGGGCAGAGCAGTGGTGTTCGGGCAGTGTAAGGGGTCATGCTGGGGGTAGTGTTTCAGGGTTTAGGGCAGTGCAGTGGTGTCCGGGCAGAGTAGGGGGTCGTGCTGGGGGTGGTGTTTCAGGGTTTAGGTCAGTGGTGTTCGGGCAGTGTAGGGGGTCTTGCTGGGGGTGATGTTTCAGGGTTTAGGACAGTGCAGTGGTGTTTGGGCAGTGTAGGGGGTCTTGCTGGGGGTAGTGTTTCAGGGTTTAGGGCAGTGCAGTGGTGTTCGGGCAGTGTAGGGGTCATGCTGGGGGTAGTGTTTTAGGGTTTAGGGCAGTGCAGTGGTGTTCGGGCAGTGTAGGGGGTCGTGAAGGGGTGGTGTTTCAGGGTTTAGGGCAGTGCAGTGGTGTTCGGGCAGTGTAGGGGGTCTTGCTAGGGGTGGTGTTTCAGGGTTTAGGGCAGTGCAGTGCAGTGGTGTTCGGGCAGTGTAGGGGGTCATGCAGGGGCTGGTGTTTCAGGGTTTAGGGCAGTGCAGTGGTGTTCGGGCAGTGTAGGGGGTCGTGCTAGGGGTAGTGTTTTAGGGTTTAGGGTAGTGCAGTGGTGCTTGTGTAGGGGGTCGTGGTGGGGGTAGTGTTTTAGGATTTAGGTTAGTGCAGTGGTGTTTGGGTAGTGTAGGGGGTCGTGCTGGGGTAGTGTTTTAGGGTTTAGGGTAGTGCAGTGGTGTTTGTGTAGTGTAGGGGTCATGTTTTAGGGTAGTGCAGTGGTGTTTGGGTAGTGTAGGGGGTCGTGCTGGGGGTAGTGTTTTAGGATTTAGGTTAGTGCAGTGGTGTTTGGGTAGTGTAGGGGTCGTGCTGGGGGTAGTGTTTTAGGGTTTAGGGTAGTGCAGTGGTGTTTGTGTAGTGTAGGGGGTCGTGCTGGGGTAGTGGTTTAGGGTAGTGCAGTGGTGCTTGTGTAGTGTAGGGGGTCGTGCTGGGGATAGTGTTTTAGGGTTTAGGGTAGTGCAGTGGTGTTTGGGTAGTGTAGGGGGTCGTGCTGGTGGTAGTGTTTTAGGATTTAGGTTAGTGCAGTGGTGTTTGGGTAGTGTAGGGGGTCGTGCTGGGGGTAGTGTTTTAGGGTTTAGGATAGTGCAGTGGTGCTTGTGTAGTGTAGGGGTCGTGCTGGGGGTAGTGGTTTAGGGTTTAAGGTAGTGCAGTGGTGTTTTTGTAGTGTAGGGGGTCATGTTTTAAGATGCAATGCTCCAATACCTGACCAGTCTGCACTACATAAAACTGCAAAAAAACTAAAAATAAAAAGTGTTTTGCACACTTTAGTCATTGGGCTATATGTGGGCTACATCTGGGTAATATTTGTGCTACATTTGGGCTCTTTTTTCACTGGTGGCCATCTTGGAAGACTTCTTTATGAAGTTTCCTAATTTCTTCATTTACTGCAGTCTCCTCAGTAGGAAATGCTTTCAGTTTTTACTTTGATTCCATCAAGAAGGCATTCAGATGTGTCTCACATCTGCCATAAATTCAGAATGTTAGCACTCTAGTTGCTCATTAGATCACTGGAGTAAAGCTACTCCTCACCAGGGAGTTAACTGGAAGTCTGCTGCTGGTATTGAAAGTGATTGTTTCAGTCTGCATGTCAGAATTTTCTAATGAAATAGAAGAGGATTTGAGATCTCACTTAAAACATGCCCTAATTTTTCTTTCTGCAGCACTAACCATAATTTCTATTTCAAAAGAACCCTCATTTTGTTCCTTTTTAAATTAAATGTTTTAAGTGTTACCGGTTTATTCCAATCAAGATGGCTTCAGGTGTGCCATACTTTTGTCATAAGTAAGGCTGTTAGCGCTCTAGTTGTTCTTTAGAACACTCTGGGAAGCTGCAGTAGAACACAAAGGCATCAACTGGCAGGCTGCTCCTGTTGAAATATAACAGGAAGATATTTGAGATCACACTTGAAATATGTCCTAATTTTTCTTTCTACAGCACTAACCATAATTTCTATGACAAAATGAACCCCATCATTTTGTTCCTTTTTAAATTAAATGTTTTAAGTGTTACCAGTTTATTCCAATCAAGATGGCTTCAGGTGTGCCATACTTTTGTCATAAGTAAGGCTGTTAGCACTCTAGTTGTTCTTTAGAACACTCTGGGAAGCTGCAGTAGAACACAAAGGCATCAACTGGCAGGCTGCTCCTGTTGAAATATAACAGGAAGATATTTGAGATCACACTTGAAACATGTCCTAATTTTTCTTTCTACAGCACTAACCATAATTTCTATGACAAAATGAACCCCATCATTTTGTTCCTTTTTAAATTAAATTAAGTGTTACCAGTTTATTCCAATCAAGATGGCTTCAGGTGTGCCATACTTTTGTCATAAGTAAGGCTGTTAGCACTCTAGTTGTTCTTTAGAACACTCTGGGAAGCTGCAGTAGAACACAAAGGAATCAACTGACAGTCTCTGCCCTTGTTGGATGTACATGTTTTACTGAGAATGTCAGACTTCATTCTCACACGAGTGAGAAAGATAATGTGAATTTACAGAAAATATGCTCTCATTTTAGCTTCTGGAGCACCTTCCAAACCTCCATGGGACAAGCATGAGAAAATAGTGTTCTCTCAAACATGATTCATGATATCCCAGCAGAAGGTTTTTCACATGGTAAAATCACCTTAGAATACACCACAATTCCTAAAATTAGTATGGTACCATCAACAAATAAATTCTAATGTAACTAAAGCCTGTTATCACCCTTAATAGTTCTCCTTTTGGTGACCCTCAAAATCTTCTATTCACTACAATGCATTTCAATGAGGTACTATCATTTATATTGGTCCCAAGATGGCTGCCAGCAATTCCAGGATGAAGTGCTGACAGCCAATCAGATCTCACAATGACATGTGTGGTTAGGCTCCGCCCAGATATATATGTGACTTTACTTTTGATTTTCTCAGGAACTACTGAACGGATTTACACCATTTAAGCAAAAGGCACGACACTGAACCAAGGGCTACCTCTTTGCCAAATTTGGTGTAATTCCGTTCAGCAGTTCGGGCTGTAGCTGCGACTAAAGGTTCCTATGGAAAAATGAATGGGAAAACGCGTTTTGGGACCCCCTTTTTCTCGGCCCCCGCTTGACGTATCACCCCGAGACTTTCAGGATAGGAGCGGACCGGAGCGCCCCAACAAGTTGGAAACTTTCGCGAAGATTCGTCAACCGGCGCCAACGTTATTTCAAATAGAATGTCGCGGATTTCCTATGGATAATAGGTTTTAACTATAACTATCTACTGGCGACCGCCAGTAGATAATATATGGATATATATATGTATATATATGTATATATATATGTATTATCTACTGGCGGTCGCCAGTAGATAGTTATAGTTACAACCTATTATCCATAGGAAATCCGCGACATTCTATTTGAAATAACTCTCTTGCCGGTTGACGTATCTTCGCGAAATTTTCAAACTTCGTGGGGCGCTCCGGTCCGCTCCTACCCTGAAAGTCTCGGGTGATACGTCAAGCGGGGCCGAAAAAGGGGGTCCCAAACGCGTTTCCCATGCATTTTCCCATAGGAAACTTTAGACACGGCTACAGCCCGAGCTGCTGAACGGAATTACACCAAATTTGGCAAAGAGGTAGTTCTTGGTTCAGAAAGAACCCTTTTTGTTAAATGGTGTAAATCCGTTCAGTAGTTGCTGAGAAAATCAAAAGTAAAAGTACATATATATCTATGGGCACGGAGGATTCGCGCACCCTCCCGATCACGAGCTGCATGTTAATTGGCTGTCAGCTGGCTGTCAACATTCCGATTCAGGAAATGTTGGCAGCCATTTTGTCCCTCGGTAGAACCGAGGGACAGAAACAAGTGCGCAAAGCGCACAAAGGGGAGGGTAGAAACACCCTGACCCCTAGGTTTGCTCAGGGGTCCCACAAGGACCCCCTGGGCAAAAAAAAAATTTTTTTTTTAAAAATCGGCAGGATGCGCTCAGGGAGCGCGAACCCTGCCGAAAATCGAAGCGCGGTCTCCGCGCTCGATGTTACTGGCCCCGGGTGGCCCAAGTCCCGGGGGCATGCTGGGGGGGTTAATTTTATGTGTGGGGGCCTCTAAGGGCCCCCAAGCCCGGGGACCACCACCCCCGGGGCTTTATGTACAATGGTGCGGGAGGGCTCTGAGCCCTCCCGCAGCCCCGAGGACCACCACCTCCCGGGGCTTCTTTTTTTATTAAAAACCTGTGTGGGGGCTCCAGCCCCCACACGCCCGAGACCACCACCTCCCGGGGCACTAAGAAAATTACAATGGGGGTCCGTTTTGGACCCCAGAGCCCGGGGACCACCACCTCCCCGGGGCTGTGCACTGAATGGGAGGGGGCCGCGCGCCCCCTCCTGGAAGCCCTTGATGGCCCTGGGGACCACCACCCCCAGGGCCGGCTCCTGCAGTGTCCCGGGTGCCTACCCCCGGGACACTGCTGTTTGCAATGACAGGACGGGAGCCTCGCGGCTCCCGTCCTGTCATTGCAAACTTGCTTTGAATATTGGAAGAGAGAGCAGGGAAACCTGTCTCTCTTCCAATATCCAAAGCCGATTGCTTTTCCACATGGGGAGCAGCATGTTAGCTGCTCCCCATGTGGAACAGCTAATGCCGGCTCCCGTAGGACACGGGGAGCCGGCGGGACTGTGGGGGATTGGGGACCCCCACAGTCCCCAACGAGAGGCCAGGCCCCGGGGATGGGGTCCCGGGGCAAGTAGTGGCCCGGGAGGGGGCCACGCGGCCCCCTCCCCCAAAAATTTTTTTTTAAAAAACGATCGGGCCCGCAGGCCCCGCCCCTTCCTTCACCACTCTGCAAACGCGCCCCCTGGCGCGTTTGCAGAGGAGGAACAATTCCCCTTGAATACTGGGGGTCCCTGGGGGCCAACTAGCCCACCAGGAACCTCCAGTATGCGCCAGGGGCTGCCTTGCAGAGAGGTGTACAGAGGCCACGCCCCTTTTTACACCTCTCTGCAACGCAGCTCTATGGCGCTTTTGGAGGTATATGGTGGGCTAGTTGGACTCCGGGGACCCTCAGGATTCAAGGGGACTTAATCCCCCAACTTAAAACGCGCCACGGGGCGCGTTTGCACAGTGGTGAAGGGAGGGGCTGGGCTTGAGGTGACATGTGTGCAAACAGGCCCCGTGGCGCGTTTTAAGATGGGGAATTAAATCCCCTTCAATCCTGAGGGTCCCTGGGGCCAACTAGCCCAACAGGTACATCCAGAAAGCGCCACAGAGCTGCGTTGCAGAGAGGTGTAAAAGGGGTGTGGCCTCTCTACACTCTCTGCAACGCAGCCCCTGGCGCATATTGGAGGTTCCTGGTGGTCTAGTTGGCCCCTAGGGACCCTCAGGATTCAAGGGAACTTAATCCCCCAACTTAAAACGCGCCACGGGGCGCGTTTGCAAAGATGTCACCTCAGGCCCCGCCCCTCCCTTCACCATTGTGCAAATATTCCTCTAAAATCAGCCGAAATAGGAATTCCGATTTACTCACCTGTTATAAGGAGAGACCTCAGTGCTGTATCTTTCAGCCCAGTACTGGTCCTGAAAAGTAATTTTAACCGTACTTACCGGTAACTTGAATTTCCTTCATAGGCTAACATTGACTGGTTTCACTTGGAAATTCTTCTAAGTGTGGAGTTTTGGAACTTTAAAATATTCCTCTAAAATCAGCCGAAATACGAATTCCGATTTACTCACCTGTTATCAGGAGAGACCTCAGTGCTGCATCTTTCAGCCCAGTACTGATCCTCAAAAGTAATTTTAACCGTACTTACCGGTAATTTGAATTTCCTTCATAGGCTAACATTGACTGGTTTCACTTGGAAATTCTTCTAAGTGTGGAGTTTTGGAACTTTAAAATATTCCTCTAAAATCAGCCGAAATACGAATTCCGATTTACTCACCTGTTATCAGGAGAGACCTCAGTGCTGCATCTTTCAGCCCAGTACTGATCCTGAAAAGTAATTTTAACTGTACTTACCGGTAAGTTGAATTTCCTTCATAGGCTAACATTGACTGGTTTCACTTGGAAATTCTTCTAAGTGTGGAGTTTTGGAACTTTAAAATATTCCTCTAAAATCAGCCGAAATACGAATTCCGATTTACTCACCTGTTATCAGGAGAGACCTCAGTGCTGCATCTTTCAGCCCAGTACTGATCCTGAAAAGTAATTTTAACCGTACTTACCGGTAACTTGAATTTCCTTCATAGGCTAACATTGACTGGTTTCACTTGGAAATTCTTCTAAGTGTGGAGTTTTGGAACTTTAAAATATTCCTCTAAAATCAGCCGAAATACGAATTCCGATTTACTCACCTGTTATCAGGAGAGACCTCAGTGCTGCATCTTTCAGCCCAGTACTGATCCTGAAAAGTAATTTTAACCGTACTTACCGGTAACTTGAATTTCCTTCATAGGCTAACATTGACTGGTTTCACTTGGAAATTCTTCTAAGTGTTGATTTTTGAAACATACAAATATTCCTCTAAAATCAGCCGAAATCCGAATTCTGATTTACTCACCTGTTATCAGGAGAGACCTCAGTGCTGCATCTTTCAGCCCAGTACTGGTCCTGAAAAGTAATTTTAACCGTACTTACCAGTAACTTGAATTTCCTTCCATAGGCTAACATTGACTGGTTTCACTTGGAAATTCTTCTAAGTGTGGAGTTTTGGAACTTTAAAATATTCCTCTAAAATCAGCCGAAATACGAATTCCGATTTACTCACCTGTTATCAGGAGAGACCTCAGTGCTGCATGTTTCAGCCCAGTACTGATCCTCAAAAGTAATTTTAACCGTACTTACCGGTAACTTGAATTTCCTTCATAGGCTAAGATTGACTGGTTTTCAGCAAAAAGTTTCAAAGTGTTGATTTTCACAAACTACAAATATTCCTTAAAAATCGCCTGTATGACTTAAACGCATTCTTTCAACTGTTTACAGGAGATGCACCAGTGCTGGATCCAGGATCCAACACTGAGTAAGAAAAAGTAACGATAACAGTTTTTACCTGCTAAGTGAATTTCCTTCCATAGGATAACATTGGTGATTCTATGAGAAAAAGTTTCAAAGTCTCAACTTTTAAAATACAATAATATTCCTTAAAAATCACGACTGTAACCAAAACGCTTTTACTCAACTGTTTACAGGAGATGTACCAGGACTGAATCTAGGATCCAGTCCTGTGGTTACAAAAGTAATCCATAAAGTAACTAATTGCATTTAACTAGAAATTCACATTGAGCTGAATGTTGCATTGTGTTTGAAAATGTGTTGCCCATTGCAACAACTGTAACTACTGTACTTAAAAGTCTATTGCCTATCTGCAAAGTATTTAAACTAAAGTAATTCATTCTGAGAAAGTATTTTGTTGTAATGTATAATGTAATTACAATGTAATTTGACAAATAAAATATGTAAAAAAAAATTGTTTCTAAAAATGTAGTAAATCAGTATGAAAAAATTAATATAACAATTAATACATTTAAAAATTGTCATTTACAAAACCTTTGAAATTCACTGAAAAAAACGTAGGTTTCAGGCACGTTATAGTTAGAAATTAGCATTTAAAAAACCTTTGAAATTCACTGAAAAAACCATAGGTTTCAGACACGTTATAGTTACAAATTAGCATTTAAAAAACCTTTGAAATTCACTGAAAAAACCATAGGTTTCAGACACGTTATAGTTACAAATTAGCATTTAAAAAACCTTTGAAATTCACTGAAAAAACCATAGGTTTTAGGGACAGTTATAGTTACTTGGACATTGCACTCGTACAAAACCCGTGAAATTCCCCCGTTATAGTTAGTTCAGCTAACTATAACTCGCGCCCCGCAATGCACTGCTGATGACGTCACATATTACATCACTCATGACATGGTCAGTGACATCACTGATGACATCTCAAATGACATCACTGATGACATCATCCACGTGATAATCTGATGCACCTCCTCACACCCTAATATAATCTTTGATACACCCACTCTAAATTACAGACTGCCATTCGCAAAACCATAGACACTCCAACACCAATAACTACATACCCACTCACTGATTCTTAGGTCTACACACACACATCCACTCACTCACCCATACAGTCACTCATACTTACGGTCACTCAGTACAGGACTATCATATGCACTCTTACTCCTATATAGACACTCAAACAACGCCACTCATCCATAGAGATACTCACACACCTAGTCAGTCATGCAAATAATTAAACACACTGCCATTTACTCACCTATACAGTTATACTCACACCAGCTCACTTACTCATACAAATAGTAGCACATTGTTACGCTCTTATACAATCACTGATACAAGCACACAATCATCCATACAGCCACTATCACAATCACTCACTCTTGCTTATAGCTATTTATATACTCCAACACACATATATACTGCCTTTCACATATGTAGTTACTCACACATGTACCACTGGGACATTTCACTCACTAACACACTCTTACACACACTTACCCACCCATACAGTCTATCACAGATGCACTCTTGAAACCATCCACCCAGTGAATCACCCACTCACACATCTATGCACAGAGTTGCACACACCCCTCCCACACAAACACTCAGGCACCCATACAGATACTCAGACAAGCATTCAATAACTCATATAGAAAATCATTTAGCTATTCACAAACACATGCAGCCACTTACACAGCAAACAGGATTACGGATATTAC
>CAWUFW010008069.1:0-60303 GCA_963921515.1 Calotriton arnoldi
GGAACTGAGGACTGCCCAGTGCATGTGGATGCGTGTGTGTGTTCCAGGGCCCCATCCCCTGTGAGTCTGGCTTCAGTCCCCTGAATGTGCGTGCGTGTGCGTTTTGTCATTGGCGTGTGTGTCAGTGTGCTGGATGTGTGTGTGCTGGTGTGTGCCTGTGCCGGTGTGTGTGTGCTTGGGACGGGTAAGGTGCTGGGGAGTGTGGATGGAGCAGAGGCAGGAGGGGTGAGGGACCGTTTGAGGAGGGACACTGCTGCCGTCAGGGAGGAGTCCATGGACCTATTGCCCCTCTGTAGGTCAGACATGCCCGATGAGATGCCCTCCATGAACGACACCAGCTGAGTCAACAGCGCGGTGTGCGCATGGAGGACACTCAGCATGGCTGTCTGCCCTACATGGAGCTGGCGAAGGAGGTACACAGACTCCTCACTCAGGGCAGCAGGGGACACAGGGGCAGGGGTGCGGTGCCTGGCCCAAAGGAGACACGCTCCCGGACATGGGAGCCTCCACGGACCTGGGGAATGGGAGCCGATGGGAGGGCGGTGGTGGTGCTGGTGGTGGCGGGGACAGCAACACTAGCTGGGGTGTGGTGGCTGCTGACACCCGCCTCCACAAGGGAGTCATCCTCCGAGTTGCTCTGGTCCTCAGCTGAGGTGGATGCTGCTGAGGACTCCTCGGTGTGGCTCCCCTCGCCCTCCGTGCCACTGGGTCCCTCCGACCACTCCTCGGCTGCTGACCCAGTCTGGCTCTCTGGCTCCTCCTGGTCCGTGGAGCTGTCCCCTTCCGTGGCCGTGGATGTATCTGCAAACAATGGGGATACAGACAATCATCAGTCACCTGCACATAACGCACACACCACTGTGAGCACAGCACATCACAGAGCAAGCCCTGGCATCATTAGTTGTACATTGCTAAAAGTGCCCTAACTGAACAGGAGAAGTCAATTGTCAGTCTGATGCCAAGCATGGCACTCACATCCCACATGGCCTTGCACCCATCTGTCTGGTGTCTGTTGGATTGCAACACCCCAGTGTTGACACATGCACCAAGTACACAGTAGTTGGACAGTGCAGAGGACACGTTGTGGCATGTGGACATGCACACATCACAGCTCTTGCCACTGAGTCAGTACAGGTTTCCGGATGAAAGGGATGCCCAGAGTCAAATAGGAAATGCATGTGATGCATACCAGCGACAGACACCATGATGCACCCATGTCCTGATAGCCAGCGCCACTAAGGTGTGCATGTAGCACATGTCACTCCCCTGCAGGCTCACCAATCAGTAGACACATGCCATGGCGGAGGCATGACTGCAAAGTCATACATCACTGTCTCAGTGATGTATGACTTTGCAGCCAGACAACAACACTCTGCACTGTGTCACAATAGTAGGTCATGGGGAATGCAAGTCCTGGAGCTGCACAAGTGCACATGTACATCCCCCCACAACACATCCTCTTAACCCTCATCTGTCCAGGTCATACCTATTGGACATATGGTAGACCTGTGACACTACCCTCTGAACCTGATCCCCTCACACTCTGCTGTGCATGGGGAACAGCTGCCTGAACTTCACATTCACATGCCCCAGTCTGCATGGGCAGCTGATCAGACACCTATGTGTCACACAAGTATCGTCTCCTATGGTCACATCTCCAGTGGCATGCTGAGCCCCTACCAAGAAACTCCACAGCAGTCCTGGCGACTAATCCACAGCACACTGACACAGAGGCAGACACCTGAGGGGTCAAATCACTGCGCACAATGTGTCAGCTGATACACGGGAGTGGGAGTACAGAGTGTATTGTATGGCCTGGAGTAGGCATGACTGTCCAGCCCCACATGAATGAGGGATGAGCCCTGGACTGTAGGCAGCTGGCTAAGTATGTGTGACACACGTCATATACATACTCCTGGGGCCCAAACATTGTTCCCACCCGCAGCATGGGTGTGTGCCAGATACCCCAGCCACATGTGGTGGATCAGCTCAGCAATTGGACCACAGATCAAAGTAACACGCTGAATACATGTCAGAATACAGGCATTGTGTAAGCAATGGACCCACCCATGATGCCCACCACAGAGTCAGGGAAACAGATGCTGTCTCCCACCTTGAGTCAAGCAAACTGCAAGGACACAGTCCTAAGTGACAGAATTCCCTGCATGTAAGGGCCACACCTGGGTATCAGATGAGGAGTGGGCAGTGCACAATAGAGGGACATGGCTCCTGGACAACATGACTGCTGTACTGTGGCAGTTTAACCAGGCCCGAGGAGGGCACATAGCATGTTAGACAGAGTTCACAGTGCAGTCTTTGACTCACCCCCTCCTTGCTGCTCTCTGGCCTTCAGCTGCCCATCCAGGTCTGGAAAGACCACCGCCAGGATCCTGAGCATGGGGGGTCAGGGTCCGTGTTCCGCCCCTCCTGCGAGGAGGCGACAGCTTCAGCTGGACCCGTGCAATCCTCCGGGTCCAGCCCGAAGGTCCTGCCACCTCTTTTGGCAGTTGCGGATCCGGCGCTTGTAGACCCCCACGGACCGGACAGCCCGGACGATGTCCTTCCATATCTCCTGCTTCCGATGGGCAGAAGCCTGTCAGGATGACAAAGTGATAAGGCCATTACTACACATGCAACATATCCGTGCATGACACAGTTGCATATACATGTCGCAATCACAGGGGCACATGGTGTACACAGGCAGTGCACGGCTGCCCATGGACAGTTTTCCAGAAGTCACTACATGGTATCATTGCATGGGGAGTAAAACCCTGTTCAGAAGCACTGTCACTGCACCATACCTGTCCAGTGCAAGTCACTACACACTATGGGGGGTGACAACTACTCAGTGAGCCTGCTAGCCAGTGGCGTGCAGACTCTCAGCCTTGCTAGTCAGACAAAATGCACATTCAGAAAGGCAGTGCACAGGACACTCACCTGCTCCCCTGGTGTCCCATACAGCTTGCTGTACTGTGGAAGTAGGCTGTCCAGCAGGGCCTGGTTCTCCTCAAGGCTGAAGGCTGGGGCTCTCTCCACAGTACGTGCCATTGCAGGGTCCAGAGGGGCAGAGACAGCAGCAGTGCAGTGGCAGATGTCGTCCTGGAGCATGTAGTGCAGGCAAGTGGGCTCTCAGGGGAACAGCCAGCAATATATATGTGCTGGAGAGGCAGATCCTGTCCCTTGTGTCCAAAGTGATAGGTCCAAGTCGTTTGCATCTTCTGAATCTGGCCAATCCATGGAATAGCAGCACCAAAACACGCCCACAGCATCCTTCAAATCTTCAACTTCATGACATACATGATTTTGCAACATTGTTGTGGGTGACCAACTGAATTCCCAGCAACCGACTCGTTCGAAATTCGAAAACGCGTCCGTTGCCAGGCAAGCCCATTGTCAATGGGTGCGCACCGATCGGTCCATTGCGGTACAACCCGTACAGGGGTACAACGCGTGCCCGCACACATTGAAGGCAATGGGCCGGCCGGAGGCACCGATCGGTCCATTGCGGTACAACGCACACAGGGGTACAAGGCGTACCCGCACACATTGAAGGCAATGGGCCGGCCGGAGGCACCGATCGGTCCATTGCGGTACAACGCGCACAGGGGTACAAGGCGTACCCGCACACATTGAAGGCAATGGGCCGGCCGGAGGCACCGATCGGTCCATTGGGGTACAACGCGCACAGGGGTACAACGCGTACCCGCACACATTGAAGGCAATGGGCCGGCCGGAGGCACCGATCGGTCCATTGCGGTACAATGCGCACAGGGGTACAAGGCGTACCCGCACACATTGAAGGCAATGGGCCGGCCGGAAGCACCGATCGGTCCATTGCGGTACAACGCGCACAGGGGTACAACGCGTACCCGCACACATTGAAGGCAATGGGCCGGCCAGAGGCACCGATCGGTCCATTGCGGTACAACGCGCACAGGGGTACAAGGCGTACCCGCACACATTGAAGGCAATGGGCCGGCCGGAGGCACCGATCGGTCCATTGCGGTACTAACGCGCACAGGGGTACAAGGCGTACCCGCACACATTGAAGGCAATGGGCCGGCCGGAGGCACCGATCGGTCCATTGCGGTACAACGCGCACAGGGGTACAACGCGTACCCGCACACATTGAAGGCAATGGGCCGGCCGGAGGCACCGATCGGTCCATTGCGGTACAACGCATCACTGTACATGTGACTGGCATAGGTCAGCATGCCTGTCTCAGATGGACATATGCCAGCCACAGATAGCTCCCAGGGAGTGAGGGGCACACCTACATCACGACAGCCTGTCCAAACCTTATCATAAGGCATGTAAGGCTGCATTTCCTATTGTGTGTATGTTGGTGTACATGTTGTCCTGTGGGTGTCACCTGTGGGCAGCCACCCCCAGGCTGTGCACGTGTTCATGGGGACAGGATCCTGGGTGTTACGTGTACGTGACCACTGTGATGTGCAACTGTTCATATCTGTGCATGTGTCATGGTCACATTTCACAGTGGTGTTTGTGTATGTCATGTCACATACCCCGTGAGTCCCATGTGGGACGGTATGTTTGAGCCAGGGTGTCCCAGTGGCACAATAGTGATGGCCCTCCACAGTCTTTGTGCATGTAGTGTTTACAATGTCTCTGATTTCATGTGCACAATGGGAGACAGTCTCCACATCCACGTTGTGTGTGCATGGACTCTGATGTTGTGCGTGTGTGTCACAGACGTCCATGTCTGTCCTGCCATGGCAAGTGTGGCCACTACCTGTGGGGGTCATGTTTGTTTTGCTGTGGTGTACACATGATACTCCAGGTGATGCCAGTGTCCATGTGGCATTACAGGGTCCCTGGGAATGTACCTGTCGTTGAGCTGTGGTGCCTGGGGCACATCTGTCCTCACATGTCACTGTGGGGGGTGACTGTGACACGGCATCATGATATCCAATGGGCCAACCTGGGACAAATTGATGCCACCTGTAGGACCGTGTTGACAGATGTTGGCCATGTATGTACCATACATGTCCTTCCGGTACTGCACACTTCATGTAGTTGTGCCTCATGATGATGTATGTTGGGATCTTGAGTGTGTTCAATGCCGCATATGTGGGGTGACTGACGATCTTGCTTACTTCTCCTCTGCACTGCAGGGCTCCTGCTGTCCATCGGCCATTCCCAGACCTGGCAACGATGGTGGAACGGGACAGCATCCGACGGTACCGCTTCACCAGGCAGCTGATTGAGGATTTGGCAGTGCAGTTGTCCCCACATTTGCAGCCTGGCCGGCCGTATCCTACAGCGCTGACCCCCAAGGTGAAGGTGATGGCAGCCCTACACTTCTTTGCCACCGGTACCTTCCAACATACTGTGGCGTCTGCTGGTGGGATGTCACAGACCATGTTCAGCCGTGTGCTCCGCGATGTTTTGGCGGCAATGTTGCTCTTCCTGAACCGGTACATCTATTTCCCTAGACTGCGACGACTCACTGACGTGAAGAGTGACTTTTATGCCCTGGGGAGGATGCCGCATGTAATTGGCTCCATTGATGGGACACATGTGGCTTTGGTACCACCACAGGCCCAGGAGCAGGCCTACAGGAACCGCAAGCACTACCACTCGGTCAATGCACTGGTGGTGTGTCTTGCAGACATGACCATCACACACGTGTGTGCCCGTTTCCCTGGTTCAGCACACGATGCCTTTGTGATGAGGAGTAGTCGCATCCCCAGGATGATGGCACAGATGCAGAACCAGCGTGCCTGGCTTGTCGGTGTGTACTGACTTTGTGCCATTGTGTGTGATCTGATCTGTAGTATTCCGCCCACTTTTCCAAGTCAGCTGATGTGCACTTGTCTGTCCGTAGGTGACTCGGGATACCCCAACATGCCGTGGTTGCTGACACCCCTCAGGAACCCTGTGACACCTGCCCAGATGCGCTACAATGAGGCACATGGTCGGACCAGGAGAGTGATTGAGCGGACCTTTGGTCTCCTGAAGAGCCGCTTCCGCTGCCTGGACAAGACCGGAGGGTCCCTCCCATATGCCCCTGCGAAAGTGTGCAAGATTATCATCGTCTGCTGCATGCTCCACAACCTGGCAGTGCGGAAGGAGTTGCCTCTCATCCAGGATGACTATGACCAACATCCGCCACCTGTGGAGGATCCTGGCCTGGACCACGATGCCAGTGACGATGATGATGATGATGGTGATGGTGATGTCCGCACACAGCTCATCACCAACTTCTTTAGCTGAATGTGAGTATCCTGAGGTGTCATGTGAATGATGTGAGTTGGCATGATGTGTGGGTGGGGCTCTGGCGCTGTTGGAGTGTGTCCATGGGCTACTTGACTGGATGTGTGTTGCGATGTGTGGTTACAGGTGGGCTGTACTCCCCAACAGTGTTGACATGCTAACTTGGTTCTGGGTGGGTATCTTGTAACATGTATTGTGCATGAGTTTTGCTGTTCTGTCCTGTACTGCATTGCTTTTGACTGTGTGTCATTTCTGTCCTTCACAGGGTACTTTCAGATTCGTTTGGTCAACTGTGTCCACCGACGACGTGATTGCACATCCAGGCTGGTAGCTGTTGTGTCCCTACAGGTGATGTGCGCCACACCCATGGACTTCCTTCCGTCTACAGTTGTTGACTGTGTGCCCGCTACCAGGTGGGGTTACCTTGCATCTGTAGTGGTTACGGCATGTTGCTACTGTGTAATAAACCTGTGCTTCACTTACTGATGTGCGTTGTCTGTGGTCACACATTTGACTGCCATTTGCTTACTGCACCTGTGGGCTACTTGACTACAACTGGGAATGGGTGTGGTGTCTGTGCATTGCACCGTCTTCCCTGGCAACATCAGTGTAGGCAATGAGTCAGATGGCCTAGGTGTGTATGTGTTGTGTAGCCCTGGTGGTGTGTCTCCCTCATATGTGTCACGTTGCCTTTACTCACATGCCTGTGTTGTCCTTGCTGTTGCAGTTCGCATACACAGTGTAATTTTGCAGTTCATCATCCCCATAACAGCACCCATGTTGGAATCACGACAGAGGCAAGTATGGTGTATTAGTGTGTTTATTGTGATACATTTGTGTTAATAGTGCATAGGATGGGTTGTGCTGTACATGAATCTTGCAATCCCAAGTTCCTAGGTGAATTGAAAGTCCGGGTAGACAGGATCCCCAGTATCGGGGCCACAGTTGTCTGACACATTGGTCCAACTTGTACTCCCCATGCAATGTGTGGGAGTAGTGTTGCCGTCAACAGGGTGAACAGTCTGTGCACAAAGGCGAACATCCAGAACAGGTTCAGGCTTCCTGGGAGTTGCGCTTGGCCATCGGCCTCTCACTTTTCCCTCCTCGGACGACCCCTCTTCTTGGGGGGGGCCCTCAAGTGCAGGCTGCTGCGGTGCAGGGGACTCTCCGCCAGAGTCCTCCTCCCTCCCTGTGGCAGTTGCAGTTTGTTCGGCACCAGATGTTGTTGGCACACAGGGAGGTGTGGACTGGTTGCTGTTCATCTGGCGGAGGCATTGTAAAATGTCCCTGTGCACCGCCGTCATCTCATGCAGTACATCCCACTTGGACTCCACACGGGACATGTGTGAGTCCACACGGGACATGTGTGAGTCCACACGGGACATGTGTGACTCCACGTGGGACATGTGGGAGTCCAAGCGGGCATGATGGGCAGCCTGCTGCTGTTTGATGTCTCTGAGGAGCCCCACTACCTGGCTGAGCTCTCCGGTGCTGGACTGGTACGCATCAGCTATGCGTACCAGTTGTGGGTCGTCATGCACACCAGCAACGTCTGGAAGCAGCGACCTCTGTCTCCCACCCCTCCCACCACCCCTGCTGACATGTGCAGTGTGTGCAGTTGCACGCACAGATAACCCTGGTCCACCTTGGGGGTTGGTGGTGGTGGTGGTGTCCATGGCCCCAGGTTGGTCCAGGGTTACTGCGCTGGTGTTGCTCCTTATTCTGTCCATGTCGGCAGGGATGGTATTCGTGGTGACAGTCGTTGTAGGGGTGGGTGCAGGGAGTGCAGCTGGTGGTCCTGCTGGTGCTGCAGCTGGTGGTCCTGCTGGTGCTGCATGTTGACTTGCACCGGATGTGCCAGGTTGTTCATCGTCCGAGGAGGACAGAGGCTGTACGACGCCAGTGAGCTTGGCATCCTCTTGAGCCTGGGACTGGGACTCCTCAGCGTCTGCTGCTGTGTCCCATCATCACCTGTTTTTGGGAGACACAAACAATGTATGTCATGTTTCTGCAGGCATCAGTGGTTGACACACATGACAGTTGTGACTGTGCCTCTGGGTGCGGGCCTGTACATTGCATTGTCCTAAGTCGTCACAGTCAGGGGTTGATATTGGTGTGGCACATTGTCCTGCATTATTTGGGCATTTCTATGTATTTTCTGGGGTGTGAACATGGTCTGCATTGCTTGTGTTTGGTTGACAGCCAGACCTCCTTCCCACCCAGCCAGCCAGTCAGTTATCCCACCATGGAACGTGCTTGCGTTGCAGGGAGTGGAAGTTGTCTCTCAGGATGTCAGTCAGTGGTGTCCTGCTGTTTGTTGGTGCACAGTTGGCAGCAGGGCCTTGTGCTCCCCACAGCAGTAGCCAGTGTCAGCCATCTTGTGAGTCCTTCTCCACTCCCTGTGATGTGAGCATGGTTCAGGGTGGTGTTGATGGGTCAGTTGTGAGGCTGAGCAATGTCTGTGACTACGACTCCCATCATGCTTTTGCCTCCACCCCCTTCCCAGCATGCCCATGCTTCCTTCCTTTTGACTCTGCTTCCCTGTGGGGGCTGGCTGTGCTGACAGGATGGCTGGGAGTGTTGTCCTGGCAGTTGTTTGGCTAAGAGTCCCAAGAGTGTCCCTGTGCTTCACACAACATAACCCAGGGTGGTGGTGCTTTGTGGGATCTTGTGTTAGGATGGAGGGCATTGCATTCTACCAGGTGGGTACTGTGGAGTTTGTGTTGGGGGGTGTGAGGGGAGGTGCTGGTGACTATAGTCAGTGCTGCAAGTCCCCCTTCCCACCCAGCCAGCCAGATATCCCACCATGGAACGTGCTTGCATTGCAGGGAGTGTAAGTTGTCTCTCAGGATGTCAGTCAGTGGTGTCCTGCTGTTTGTTGGTGCACAGTTGGCAGCAGGGCCTTGTGCTCCCCACAGCAGTAGCCAGTGTCAGCCATCTTGTGAGTCCTTCTCCACTCCCTGTGATGTGAGCATGGTTCAGGGTGGTGTTGATGGGCCAGTTGTGAGGCTGAGCAATGTCTGTGACTACGACTCCCATCATGCTATTGCCTCCACCCCCTTCCCAGCATGCCCATGCTTCCTTCCTTTTGACTCTGCTTCCCTGTGGGGTGGGCTGGCTGTGCTGACAGGATGGCTGGGAGTGTTGTCCTGGCAGTTGTTTGGCTAAGAGTCCCAAGAGTGTCCCTGTGCTTCACACAACATAACCCAGGGTGGTGGTGCTTTGTGGGATCTTGTGTTAGGATGGAGGGCATTGCATTCTACCAGGTGGGTACTGTGGAGTTTGTGTTGGGGGGGTGTGAGGGGAGGTGCTGGTGACTATAGTCAGTGCTGCAAGTCCCCCTTCCCACCCAGCCAGCCAGATATCCCACCATGGAACGTGCTTGCATTGCAGGGAGTGTAAGTTGTCTATCAGGATGTCAGTCAGTGGTGTCCTGCTGTTTGTTGGTGCACAGTTGGCAGCAGGGCCTTGTGCTCCCCACAGCAGTAGCCAGTGTCAGCCATCTTGTGAGTCCTTCTCCACTCCCTGTGATGTGCGCATGGTTCATGGTGGTGTTGATGGGACAGTTTTGGGGCGGGCAATATGTGTGACTGCGACTCCCATGATGCTATTGGCTACACTGACTTGGCCAGCATACACAGAATTCCTTCCTTTGAGTGGTCTTCACTGTGTGTTGGTGTTGTTGTGGTGGCTACATGTTTGGATGTGTTTGTTAGTTCTATTTGTGCCACTGCCTAGCTGTAGTTGTGGTTGTGTTTGTACATGTGTTGGCACAGTTGGATGTGACTTTTTTGATGGCATGTGTTGTGTTTATCTGACTGACATACACATTTTGGGATGATTCTGTTCTAGTTGCTGTGTAATTGCTATGAGTGCATGGTTTGACTCTCCCCTTGACAGTGATGTGTGTGTTTTGTGGCAGTTTATTGTGTACATTTGTTGTGTACTCACCAGGCTCTGGGATGTCCTCTAGTCCATATACGCTCACTGGCGGAAGGATGGCCCGCACCTTCTCCTCCCAGGGCCTGGAGGTATATTGGCTTGGCAGGAGGGCCACTGCCGGTGTGTTGGCTGTTGATGTAGTCTTTCTTCAGCATGTCCCGTACCCTCCTGCGCACGTCATACCACCTGTTCTGGATGTCCGTCTTTGTGCGCCGACATGGTGATTGGGCGTTCACCCTGTTGATGATCCTCTCCCACATCTTGGTTTTCTGCGACATGGGGGTCTGTTGGACCAGAGTGCCAAACAGCTGTGGCTCCACCCTGAGGATCTCGTCTACCATGACTTCCAATTCACTATCTAGGAACTTGGGATTCTTCTTGGGGGGCATGGTGATGGGTGGTGATGGTGGGTGATGTGTGTGTTGGTGTGCAGGTGAGGGTGTGTGAGTGTGTGTTTTGCTGGGTGTATGTGAGGTAGGTATTTGTTGGTGTGCTGATGGTGTGTGGCTTGTGTGAGGGATGAGCTGTGGGTGTGTGGTTGCTTTCTCTTGGGTGCTGGCAGTGGAATGGCATTTGCAAAGGCTCATGGTAGTGATTTGTGTCCTTTATATAGGTGGAGTTGTGGGTGTGTCTTTGTTCTCTGTCCCCACCCCCCCCAGTATTTATTGGCTTGGTAATTGCTTGTTTGGCCTTTTTTTGGGTGATTTTTCCTTTGTGTTGTTTGTTGGAAACGTTCTTGTGACCGAGTCGGACCCTGCATTGGTCTCGTACGGTGTTTTCCGTTTCGTTCACGCTGTGTTTGTGCAGTTTTCTATGCTGCGTACGCGTCGGTCGCGGTGTTTTGTGTTGCTTCGGCTCGGTTTTGTATGCGTGTCGGTCGTACGGCTTGTCCTCCGTCCGACTCGGTCGTGGTTTTCGCGCCTTGCATCGTACTTTGCGGTTTGGAGTTGGCGTGTACGTTTCGGTCGGATTTGTTCCGGGTGCGTGTCGGTCGGTTGGATTCGCGTGTTTTTCCGGCCGGATTGCTATTTTCCGTGCGGCTCGGTCGGTCGACTTGGTTTCGTTACGTGTCGGTCGGATTTTTCGCGCCTTGCATCGTACTTGGCGTGTCGGGCGCCACGGGTACGTGTCGGTCGGTATTTTTTCCGGATCCGAGTCGGTCGGTGCTTTTTCCGGCCCGAATCGGAATCGACCCCAGAGTGTCAACTGGCATCTGATTTTACTAATAGTGTCAAACACACCAAACTGACAATATCCAGCCTCACACATCATGAGTGTGCCACGGGTGATACCTACATGCAGACTCTGGCTTTTAACCCCTTCAAGGCACACAGACCCTAGAGGGTGTGGCATCGCACAGCGACCTGCACCTCATGTGATGAACACTTCCGCCCTCAGGCCTAACACAGCCAAGCCACTCCTCAGGAGGCGCAGAGCTCACCTGCCCATTCAGCAGGCGAGTGGAAAGGGGGTGGTGCGCAGCCTGAAGTGCATTTCAAAGCACAGTATCACAAATACATC
Organism: Calotriton arnoldi; assembly: GCA_963921515.1. Lineage (NCBI taxonomy): Eukaryota > Metazoa > Chordata > Amphibia > Caudata > Salamandridae > Calotriton > Calotriton arnoldi. Next base: position 11,701 of record CAWUFW010008069.1, read on the forward strand.
ACTAAAGCATGGTGTGTTAGCGCACTGTCATTGCAGAAAGCGCATTTTGCATTGAAATGGCCACTAAATTTGCAGACGTGCAGTTTCACTGATACAACTATATAAGGCACAAACAATAGATCACATGTGCTGTTTCAGTGAGTAGCACTTGCATGTCACCCACTAAAGTGTCTTGATGTGTTTTGATCACATTAAAATCTTTGTTTCCTTCACAATTCAGAATTACAAACAAATGTGTCATTGTGATGGATTTTGAAATATTTGTACAGTTCTGTTACAGGTTTTTAAATTTTGTGGTGCATTAGTAAAAATAGACACCTGCAGCCTTTCCTTTCACACTCATATATGCCAGGAAGATTGTACCTTAGAAAGAGAAGTAAACCCCAGTCTCCAAAAACAGCAGAAGAATCAGCCCGACATCTCGGGCCAAATGTATCATAGTGTTGCGTCGCTCTTGAGCGGGCGCAAGGGCGATGCCACCCTAAAGTCAGATATATCAAGCCATGCAAGGCCATCTTGCATAGCCCTGAATGAATGAATGAATGATTGCATTTGTAGAGCGCGCTGCTACTCAAAACGAGTGTCTTGGCGCTACAGTCTCCATCTCACTACCCATCAGGGACATCCCTAACAGCTAAATAACCAGGTTTTAAGCAGTTTCTTGAAAACCGTCAGGTCAGAAATTGATCTGAGAGTTGCTGGGAGTTTGTTCCAGGCTTGGGCTCCCAAGAGCCTAAAGGAGCTGCCTCCCGAGCGGGCTCGACGTATTTTGGGAACACATGCCAGTCTCATAGAGGCTGACCTCAGCGTTCTGGCCGGCATGTAGTGGCTAACTCTTTTCCTGAGATAGCCTGCGCCTCTACCATGCAAAGCTTTAAAGAACACGACCAGTGTCTTGAATGTGATCCTCGTCCTCATAGGAAGCCAAGGCAGTGCCTTCAGGTGCGGTGACATGTGCGTCCTAGGTTGAGCCTAAGAATAAGCCAGTCCGCAGCATTTTGAACCACCTGCAGGAGCTGTAGTAGGCACTCTAGGAGGCCCAGGTACAGGACATTAGTGTAGTCAAGTCTGGAGGTAACTAGCGCCTGGACCACGGTTTTTCTGGTGTCTACTGAAAGTAGTGGAAGGAATTTCCTCAACATTCGCAACAGGCCGAAACAGGTGCCCACCACAGACTGGACCTGGGATCTCATTGAAAGAGCATTATCGATATAGATACCCAGATTTGTTACCGTGGACTGTGGTGCGAAAGGCGGAGACATATCCTCAGGCCACCAGCATCTCCAACTGTCCGGGGGGCAGGGGTACCAAAAAAGATAATCTCCGACTTCTCAGAGTTACATTTCAGTTGATTCCTCCTCAGCCACTCAAACACCGTAGTGAGACAGCGCCTGATCTCCGCACCCTCAAAGTCAGCTCCCTTATCACAGGTGAAAATCAGCTGGGTGTCATCAGCGTATGAGATTATTTTAGCACCACAGGCTTCCGCAAGTGGTGCAAAGGGCGACAAATAAAGGTTAAAGAGAGTACGACTCAGTATCGATCCCTGAGGAACCTCCACATTCAAACTAGGAAATGGACAATGCAAAAGGAGGAGTCCAGATTTCCTGACTCCGCTCCGCAAGGAAGGACGTCAACCATTCTAAGGCTGATCCGCCTATACCCAGATCTCTCAATCTGTCTAGGAGCCTGTCATGGGGACTGTGTCGAAAGCCGCCGACAGGTCCAAAAGAAGCAGAATGGCTCTACCACCTTGGTCAAGTTTCTCTTTAATGTGTTCAGTCACTTCCAGCAAAGCCGCTTCAGTGCTATCATTTACCCTGAAACCCGACTGACTACTGTGCAGCAAATTGTTTTTTTCAGCACAGTCAGAGATTACTTTACTCACGTGCTTCTCCACAACTTTAGAAAACGCAGGTAAGAGAGAGATGGGCCTATAGTTAGCATGCACATCCGGATCAGCTGATGGTTTCTTCAGCAGAGAAAGGATTTAGCGTGCTTCCAGATGGCAGGCATATAGCCCGCTACGAGAGAGGAGTTTAGGACCTTATTGACCACTGGGTTTATGGCCGCAGCTACCGCGGCCAGCAACGACGCTGGACAGCTGGTCAACGGGCGAGCCTGACTTGAGACCCTTCAAGATCTCCAAAGATACCTCAGGCTGCATCAGAGGTATCTGTAGTAATGCAGGGGGTACGCCGGCAGGCTGTTCGCTAGCACGAGGTAGGACATGTGCATGGTCAGCGGAGGACCCCCGGGAAATGAGTCCTGTATAGTTACGATCTTCTCATGGAAGAACGTTGCCACATTGTTGGTCCAAACTGCAGAGAGCGGAAAGTCCCTGGTGACGGCCTTAGGAGAGGTGAAGGATTTTACGATTTTAAAAATCTCTTTTCCTTTATTATTAGAAGTTACAATTTTCTTTTCCAGACAACTCTTCTTAGAGTCATAAACTTTAATGTGGTAAGATTTCAATGCCGCCTTATACTCTAATCTATCCTCCGTATTATAGTTTTTCCTCCACTTCCTTTCCAAGCTATCGCATAGCCTTTTGCTAGCCAACAGAAGATTGTTAAACCAGGGGGCTGAAGGCCTCGCCTTTTTGGAAGTGCGCGTCGACAGTTCATGGGTATTTTGCCTCAGCCAGGCTTCCATTTGAAGTGCGCCCCCCTCCAGGTTCCCTGACAGCTTCGAGGGCATCCTCCAGCCCTGCCGGAGGAATGTTGTGAAAAGCTCTATACTTATATTCAGTTCCGCTAAGCTCCTCCTGGGCGCCATTTCCAGAACTGGGCCCCCTGAATCTGATTAAATAGTGGTCCGACCAGACTACGGGTAGAGGCCGATCAGCCTCCAGCTCGACATTTGAGAAAATCTGGTCCAGGGTGTGTCCCCGACTGTCAGTCGGCGTGGATACAAAGGGGAATAGCTTGAATGCAGAGAGCGTCTCTGTAAGAGAGATCACATTCAGCTCCAAGGGGTTATCCATATGCAAATTTAAGCCAACCAGAACCATAACGTGGCTGAATCTGAGGACCAGGGGTGCAATCGCTTCATTCAATGATTTCATGGCTTGATTAATTTAGAGTCCCACAACGCAGTGCAAACTGCTGAGAAGCGTTACTCTGCCCCAGGGAGGCATTCCATGGGTGGAGCGTGGGTGTTCCCATGCAACACCCATGAAGTTTGGCACATTCTGAGATTTACCATTACTGGTAGACCAGGGAATGCGTCAAAATACTACTCATCCCCTGGGGAGGCGTAACAAAGAGAAATATCTTTATTCCTCCTCGCTTTGTCCTCTTTCTGCAGCGCACATAGAAAGAGGACAAGGTTTCTCTGGATTGTTTTTGTGCAGGAACAATCCTACCAACAACGCAGACACCCATGCTTTTAATGGGATAGCACCGGCGCTTCTCAGCACTGCTCCAGTGCTTTTAATGGGATAGCACCGGCGCTTCTCAGCACTGCTCCAGTGCTTTTAATGGGATAGCACCGGCACTTCTCAGCACTGCTCCAGTGCTTTTAATGGGATAGCACCGGCACTTCTCAGCACTGCTCCAGTGCTTTTAATGGGATAGCACCGGTGCTTCTCAGCACTGCTCCAATCTTTTTAATGGGATAGCACCGGTGCTTCTCAGCACTGCTCCAATCTTTTTAATGGGATAGCACCGTTGCTTCTCAGCACTGCTCCAATCTTTTTAATGGGATAGCACTGGTGCTTCTCAGCACTGCTCCAGTGCTTTTAATGGAATAGCACCGGTACTTCTCAGCACTGCTCCAATGTTTTTAATGGGATAGCACCGTTGCTTCTCAGCACTGCTCCAATCTTTTTAATGGGATAGCACCGGTGCTTCTCAGCACTGCTCCAATGTTTTTAATGGGATAGCACCGGTGCTTCTCAGCACTGCTCCAATCTTTTTAATGGGATAGCACCGGTGCTTCTCAGCACTGCTCCAGTGCTTTTAATGGGACAGTACTGGTGCTTCTCAGCACTGCTCCAGTGCTTTTAATGGGATAGCACCGGCACTTCTCAGCACTGCTCCAGTGCTTTTAATGGGATAGCACCGTTGCTTCTCAGCACTGCTCCAGTGCTTTTAATGGGATAGCACCGTTGTTTCTCAGCACTGCTCCAATCTTTTTAATGGGATAGCACCGGTGCTTCTCAGCACTGCTCCAATGTTTTTAATGGGATAGTACCGTTGCTTCTCAGCACTGCTCCAATCTTTTTAATGGGATAGCACCGGTGCTTCTCAGCACTGCTCCAGTGCTTTTAATGGAATAGCACCGGTACTTCTCAGCACTGCTCCAATGTTTTTAATGGGATAGCACCGTTGCTTCTCAGCACTGCTCCAATCTTTTTAATGGGATAGCACTGGTGCTTCTCAGCACTGCTCCAATGTTTTTAATGGGATAGCACCGTTGCTTCTCAGCACTGCTCCAATCTTTTTAATGGGATAGCACCGGTGCTTCTCAGCACTGCTCCAGTGCTTTTAATGGGACAGTACTGCTGCTTCTCAGCACTGCTCCAGTGCTTTTAATGGGATAGCACCGGCACTTCTCAGCACTGCTCCAGTGCTTTTAATGGGATAGCACCGGCACTTCTCAGCACTGCTCCAGTGCTTTTAATGGGATAGGACCGTTGCTTCTCAGCACTGCTCCAATCTTTTTAATGGGATAGCACCGGTGCTTCTCAGCACTGCTCCAATGTTTTTAATGGGATAGCACCGTTGCTTCTCAGCACTGCTCCAATCTTTTTAATGGGATAGCACCGGTGCTTCTCAGCACTGCTCCAGTGCTTTTAATGGAATAGCACCGGTACTTCTCAGCACTGCTCCAATGTTTTTAATGGGATAGCACCGTTGCTTCTCAGCACTGCTCCAATCTTTTTAATGGGATAGCACCGGTGCTTCTCAGCACTGCTCCAATCTTTTTAATGGGATAGCACCGGTGCTTCTCAGCACTGCTCCAATGTTTTTAATGGGATAGCACCGGCACTTCTCAGCACTGCTCCAATGTTTTTAATGGGATAGCACCGGCGCTTCTCAGCACTGCTCCAGTGCTTTTAATGGGACAGTACTGGTGCTTCTCAGCACTGCTCCAGTGCTTTTAATGGGATAGCACCGGCACTTCTCAGCACTGCTCTAATGTTTTTAATGGGATAGCACCGGCACTTCTCAGCACTGCTCCAGTGCTTTTAATGGAATAGTACCGGTACTTCTCAGCACTGCTCCAATGTTTTTAATGGGATAGCACCGTTGCTTCTCAGCACTGCTCCAATCTTTTTAATGGGATAGCACCGGTGCTTCTCAGCACTGCTCCAATGTTTTTAATGGGATAGCACCGTTGCTTCTCAGCACTGCTCCAATCTTTTTAATGGGATAGCACCGGTGCTTCTCAGCACTGCTCCAATGTTTTTAATGGGATAGCACCGGCACTTCTCAGCACTGCTCCAATGTTTTTAATGGGATAGCACCGGCACTTCTCAGCACTGCTCCATCTTTTAATGGGACAGTACTGGTGCTTCTCAGCACTGCTCCAGTGCTTTTAATGGGATAGCACCGGCACTTCTCAGCACTGCTCTAATGTTTTTAATGGGATAGCACCGGCACTTCTCAGCACTGCTCCAGTGCTTTTAATGGAATAGTACCAGCGCTTCTCAGCACTGCTCCAGTGCTTTTAATGGGAGAGTTTCGACGATTCTCAGCACTGCTCCAGTGCTTTTAATGGGAGAGTTCGGGCGCTTCTCAGCACTGCTCCAGTGCTTTTAATGGGAGAGTTCGGGCGCTTCTCAGCACTGCTCCAGTGCTTTTAATGGGAGAGTACCGGCGATTCAACCCAGATCTGTGACTGGGGGTGAGTGTTTGAAAAGTTTCAGCACTCCGTCCATCATCTCCTTGTGTTTGCTTTGTTCGCCCTAAGTTGGCAGGGTATGCCCAGACGTGGGTCCCTTGCTCACTTTGCCACTCGATTCAAGCCAGCCTGGCTGATGAGGGCTGTTAGCCCGAAACCGGTCCCAGGATGCTTGATTCCGGTCCAGGGAAGACATGGCTTGGCAGTTCGGTCTGGACTGTTCCCATGAGGCACAGGGTCAAGACTGATTTGCATATAGCTGTATCTGAACTGGGGTGGCAAAGTGAGCTAAAGAACGATGATGGATTCAACCCAGATCTGTAACTGGGGGTGAGTGTTTGAAAAGTTTCAGCACCATCATCTCCTTGTGTTTGCTTTGAGTACCGGCGCTTCTCAGCACTGCTCCAGTGCTTTTAATGGGAGAGTACCAGGGCTTCTCAGCACTTCTCCAGTGCTTTTAATGGGAGAGTTTCGGCGCTTCTCAGCACTGCTCGAGTGCTTTTAATGGAAGAGTTCCGGTACTTCCAGCAATGCTCCAGTGCTTTTAATGGAAGAGTACCGGTGCTTCTCAGCACTGCTCCAGTGCTTTTAATGGGATAGCACCGGTACTTCTCAGCACTGCTCCAGTGCTTTTAATGGGATAGCACCGGCACTTCTCAGCACTGCTTCAGTGCTTTTAATGGGATAGCACCGTTGCTTCTCAGCACTGCTCCAATGTTTTTAATGGGACAGTACCAGCATTTCTCAGCACTTCTCCTGTGCTTTTAATGGAATAGCACCGGCACTTCTCAGCACTGCTCTAATGTTTTTAATGGGATAGCACCGGCACTTCTCAGCACTGCTCCAATCTTTTTAATGGGATAGCACCGGTGCTTCTCAGCACTGCTCCAGTGCTTTTAATGGAATAGCACCGGTACTTCTCAGCACTGCTCCAATGTTTTTAATGGGATAGCACCGTTGCTTCTCAGCACTGCTCCAATCTTTTTAATGGGATAGCACCGGTGCTTCTCAGCACTGCTCCAATGTTTTTAATGGGATAGCACCGTTGCTTCTCAGCACTGCTCCAATCTTTTTAATGGGATAGCACCGGTGCTTCTCAGCACTGCTCCAATGTTTTTAATGGGATAGCACCGGCACTTCTCAGCACTGCTCCAATGTTTTTAATGGGATAGCACCGGCGCTTCTCAGCACTGCTCCAGTGCTTTTAATGGGACAGTACTGGTGCTTCTCAGCACTGCTCCAGTGCTTTTAATGGGATAGCACCAGCACTTCTCAGCACTGCTCTAATGTTTTTAATGGGATAGCACCGGCACTTCTCAGCACTGCTCTAATGTTTTTAATGGGATAGCACCAGCACTTCTCAGCAATGCTCCAGTGCTTTTAATGGAATAGTACCAGCGCTTCTCAGCACTGCTCCAGTGCTTTTAATGGGAGAGTTTCGACGATTCTCAGCACTGCTCCAGTGCTTTTAATGGGAGAGTTCGGGCGCTTCTCAGCACTGCTCCAGTGCTTTTAATGGGAGAGTACCGGCGATTCAACCCAGATCTGTGACTGGGGGTGAGTGTTTGAAAAGTTTCAGCACTCCGTCCATCATCTCCTTGTGTTTGCTTTGTTCGCCCTAAGTTGGCAGGGTATGCCCAGACGTGGGTCCCTTGCTCACTTTGCCACTGGATTCAAGCCAGCCTGGCTGATGAGGGCTGTTAGCCCGAAACCGGTCCCAGGATGCTTGATTCCGGTCCAGGGAAGACATGGCTTGGCAGTTCGGTCTGGACTGTTCCCATGAGGCACAGGGTCAAGACTGATTTGCATATAGCTGTGTCTGAACTGGGGTGGCAAAGTGAGCTAAAGAATGATGATGGATTCAACCCAGATCTGTAACTGGGGGTGAGTGTTTGAAAAGTTTCAGCACTCCGTCCATCATCTCTTTGTGTTTGCTTTGAGTACCGGCGCTTCTCAGCACTGCTCCAGTGCTTTTAATGGGAGAGTACCAGGGCTTCTCAGCACTGCTCCAGTGCTTTTAATGGGAGAGTTTCGGCGCTTCTCAGCACTGCTCCAGTGCTTTTAATGGGAGAGTACCAGGGCTTCTCAGCACTGCTCCAGTGCTTTTAATGGAAGAGTACGGGTACTTCTCAGCACTGCTCCAGTGCTTTTAATGGGATAGCACCGGTGCTTCTCACCACTGCTCCAATGTTTTTAATGGGATAGCACCGGAGCTTCTCAGCACTGCTCCAATGTTTTTAATGGGATAGCACTGGCACTTCTCAGCACTGCTCCAATGTTTTTAATGGGATAGCACCGGCACTTCTCAGCACTGCTCCAATGTTTTTAATGGGATAGCACCGTCACTTCTCAGCACTGCTTCAGTGCTTTTAATGGGATAGCACCAGTACTTCTCAGCACTGCTCCAATGTTTTTAATGGGATAGCACCGTCACTTCTCAGCACTGCTTCAGTGCTTTTAATGGGATAGCACCAGTGCTTCTCAGCACTGCTCCAGTGCTCTTAATGGGAGAGTTACGGTACTTCTCAGCACTGCTTCAGTACTTTTAATAGGAGAGTGCCTGTGCTTCTCAGCACTGCTCCAGTGCTTTTAATGGAAGAATACCGGTACTTCTCAGCACTGCTCCAGTGCTCTTAATGGAAGATTATGGGTACTTCTCAGCACTGCTCCAGTGCTTTTAATGGGAGAGTTTCGACGATTCTCAGCACTGCTCCACTGCTCTTAATGGGAAGATACAGGCAACATTGTTCCAGTGTTTTAAATGGGAGAGCACCGGTATTTCTCAGCATCTGCTCCAGTGCTTTTAATGGAAGAATACCGGTACTTCTCAGCACTGCTCCAATGTTTTTAATGGGATAGCACCGGCACTTCTCCCCACTGCTCCAATGTTTTTAATGGGATAGCACCGGCACTTCTCAGCACTGCTCCAATGTTTTTAATGGGATAGCACTGGTGCTTCTCAGCACTGCTCCAGTGCTTTTAATGGGACAGTACTGGTGCTTCTCAGCACTGCTCCAGTGCTTTTAATGGGATAGCACCGGCACTTCTCAGCACTGCTCTAATGTTTTTAATGGGATAGCACCGGCACTTCTCAGCACTGCTCCAGTGCTTTTAATGGAATAGTACTAGCGCTTCTCAGCACTGCTCCAGTGCTTTTAATGGGAGAGTTTCGACGATTCTCAGCACTGCTCCAGTGCTTTTAATGGGAGAGTACCAGCGCTTCTCAGCACTGCTCCAGTGCTTTTAATGGGAGAGTACCGGCGATTCAACCCAGATCTGTCACTGGGGGTGAGTGTTTGAAAAGTTTCAGCACTCCGTCCATCATCTCCTTGTGTTTGCTTTGTTCGCCCTAAGTTTGCAGGGTATGCCCAGACGTGGGTCACTTGCTCACTTTGTCACTGGATTCAAGCCAGCCTGGCTGATGAGGGCTGTTAGCCCGAAACCGGTCCCAGGATGCTTGATTCCGGTCCAGGGAAGACATGGCTTGGCAGTTCGGTCTGGACTGTTCCCATGAGGCACAGGGTCAAGACTGATTTGCATATAGCTGTGTCTGAACTGGGGTGGCAAAGTGAGCTAAAGAATGATGATGGATTCAACCCAGATCTGTAACTGGGGGTGAGTGTTTGAAAAGTTTCAGCACTCCGTCCATCATCTCTTTGTGTTTGCTTTGAGTACCGGCGCTTCTCAGCACTGCTCCAGTGCTTTTAATGGGAGAGTACCAGGGCTTCTCAGCACTGCTCCAGTGCTTTTAATGGAAGAGTACGGGTACTTCTCAGCACTGCTCCAGTGCTTTTAATGGGATAGCACCGGTGCTTCTCACCACTGCTCCAATGTTTTTAATGGGATAGCACCGGAGCTTCTCAGCACTGCTCCAATGTTTTTAATGGGATAGCACTGGCACTTCTCAGCACTGCTCCAATGTTTTTAATGGGATAGCACCGGCACTTCTCAGCACTGCTCCAATGTTTTTAATGGGATAGCACCGTCACTTCTCAGCACTGCTTCAGTGCTTTTAATGGGATAGCACCAGTACTTCTCAGCACTGCTCCAATGTTTTTAATGGGATAGCACCGTCACTTCTCAGAACTGCTTCAGTGCTTTTAATGGGATAGCACCAGTGCTTCTCAGCACTGCTCCAGTGCTCTTAATGGGAGAGTTACGGTACTTCTCAGCACTGCTTCAGTACTTTTAATAGGAGAGTGCCTGTGCTTCTCAGCACTGCTCCAGTGCTTTTAATGGAAGAATACCGGTACTTCTCAGCACTGCTCCAGTGCTCTTAATGGAAGATTATGGGTACTTCTCAGCACTGCTCCAGTGCTTTTAATGGGAGAGTTTCGACGATTCTCAGCACTGCTCCACTGCTCTTAATGGGAAGATACAGGCAACATTGTTCCAGTGTTTTAAATGGGAGAGCACCGGTATTTCTCAGCATCTGCTCCAGTGCTTTTAATGGAAGAATACCGGTACTTCTCAGCACTGCTCCAATGTTTTTAATGGGATAGCACCGGCACTTCTCCCCACTGCTCCAATGTTTTTAATGGGATAGCACCGGCACTTCTCAGCACTGCTCCAATGTTTTTAATGGGATAGCACTGGTGCTTCTCAGCACTGCTCCAGTGCTTTTAATGGGACAGTACTGGTGCTTCTCAGCACTGCTCCAGTGCTTTTAATGGGATAGCACCGGCACTTCTCAGCACTGCTCTAATGTTTTTAATGGGATAGCACCGGCACTTCTCAGCACTGCTCCAGTGCTTTTAATGGAATAGTACCAGCGCTTCTCAGCACTGCTCCAGTGCTTTTAATGGGAGAGTTTCGACGATTCTCAGCACTGCTCCAGTGCTTTTAATGGGAGAGTACCAGCGCTTCTCAGCACTGCTCCAGTGCTTTTAATGGGAGAGTACCGGCGATTCAACCCAGATCTGTCACTGGGGGTGAGTGTTTGAAAAGTTTCAGCACTCCGTCCATCATCTCCTTGTGTTTGCTTTGTTCGCCCTAAGTTTGCAGGGTATGCCCAGACGTGGGTCACTTGCTCACTTTGTCACTGGATTCAAGCCAGCCTGGCTGATGAGGGCTGTTAGCCCGAAACCGGTCCCAGGATGCTTGATTCCGGTCCAGGGAAGACATGGCTTGGCAGTTCGGTCTGGACTGTTCCCATGAGGCACAGGGTCAAGACTGATTTGCATATAGCTGTGTCTGAACTGGGGTGGCAAAGTGAGCTAAAGAATGATGATGGATTCAACCCAGATCTGTAACTGGGGGTGAGTGTTTGAAAAGTTTCAGCACTCCGTCCATCATCTCTTTGTGTTTGCTTTGAGTACCGGCGCTTCTCAGCACTGCTCCAGTGCTTTTAATGGGAGAGTACCAGGGCTTCTCAGCACTGCTCCAGTGCTTTTAATGGGAGAGTACCAGGGCTTCTCAGCACTGCTCCAGTGCTTTTAATGGGAGAGTACCAGGGCTTCTCAGCACTGCTCCAGTGTTTTTAATGGGAGAGTTTCGGCGCTTCTCAGCACTGCTCGAGTGCTTTTAATGGAAGAGTACCGGCGCATCTCAGCACTGCTCCAGTGCTTTTAATGGGAGAGTTTCGGCGCTTCTCAGCACTGCTCCAATGTTTTTAATGGGAGAATACTGTACTTCTCAGCACTGCTCCAGTGCTCTTAATGGGAGAGTTACGGTACTTCTCAGCACTACTCCAGTGCTTTTAATGGGCGAGTACCGGCACTTCTCAGCATCTGCTCCAATGTTTTTAATGGAAGAATACTGTACTTCTCAGCACTGCTCCAGTGCTCTTAATGGGAGAGTTACGGTACTTCTCAGCACTACTCCAGTGCTTTTAATGGGCGAGTACCAGCACTTCTCAGCACTGCTTCAGTACTTTTAATAGGAGAGTGCCTGTGCTTCTCAGCACTGCTCCAGTGCTTTTAATGGAAGAGGACCAGTGCTTCTCAGCACTGCTATAGTAAGGCTTTTAATGGGAGAGTACCGGCGCTTCTCAGCACTGCTCCAGTGCTTTTAATGGAAGAGCACCGGTACTTCTCAGCATCTGCTCCAGTGCTTTTAATGGGAGAGTTCCGGTACTTCCAGCAATGCTCCAGTGCTTTTAATGGAAGAATACCGGTACTTCTCAGCACTACTCCAGTGCTTTTAATGGGAGAGTACCAGCGCTTGTCAGCCCTGCTCCAGTGCTTTTAATGGGAGAGATTCGAACATTCTCAGCACTGCTACAGTGCTTTTAATGGGAGAGTACCAGCGCTTGTCAGCCCTGCTCCAGTGCTTTTAATGGGAGAGTTCCGGTACTTCCAGCAATGCTCCAGTGCTTTTAATGGAAGAATACCGGTACTTCTCAGCACTACTCCAGTGCTTTTAATGGGAGAGTACCAGCGCTTGTCAGCCCTGCTCCAGTGCTTTTAATGGGAGAGTTTCGAACATTCTCAGCACTGCTCCAGTGCTTTTAATGGAAGAATACCTGTACTTCTCAGCACTGCTCCAGTGCTCTTAATGGGAGAGTACCAGCGTTTCTCAGCACTGCTCCAGTGCTTTTAATGGAAGAATACCTGTACTTCTCAGCACTGCTCCAGTGCTCTTAATGGGAGAGTTACGGTACTTCTCAGCACTGCTCCAGTGCTTTAAATGGGCATGTACCAGCGCTTCTCAGCACCTCTCCACTGCTTTTAATCAGTACTTAATTAGTAAAAATTAAGTGCAAGGGCCCTCGTCAGGAGGCCACTGCAGCTTGCACCAGACATTACCTCTGCTACACGCTGCAGATGACAGTACCTGTGTGTAAGTGAGACAATTCAGACTATGTGCGTCCCCCAAAACTATAAGAATGTATGGGCGGTAGGTATTAGTTGTTCTTTTTGTATATTTAATTTATAAATAACTGTTGTTCTGCTCATCTCTAAAGAACACAAACAGTGCCACCATGTGATAGCTGTCATAAGTGCCGGTGTTGACAATTAAGTGCCGGTGCAGAGCACCGGAAACCACCGGCTCAAATTAAGCAATGCTTTTAATGGGAGAGTACTGGCGCTTCTCAGCACTGCAGTGATGCTTTTAATGGGAGAGTGGCAGCACTTCTCAGCACTGCTCCAGTGCTTTTAATGGAAGAGTTTCGACGATTCTCAGCATCTGCTCCAGTGCTTTTAATGGGAGAGTACGGGCGCTTCTCAGCACTGCTCCAGTGCTTTTAATGGGAGAGTACCAGCGCTTCTCAGCACTGCTCCAGTGCTTTTAATGGGAGAGTACTGGTGCTTCTCAGCACTGCTCCAATGTTTTTAATGGGATAGCACCGGCACTTCTCAGCACTGCTCCAATGTTTTTAATGGGATAGCACCGGCACTTCTCAGCACTGCTCCAATGTTTTTAATGGGATAGCACCGGTACTTCTCAGCACTGCTCCAATGTTTTTAATGGGATAGCACCGGCACTTCTCAGCACTGCTCCAATGTTTTTAATGGGATAGCACCGGCACTTCTCAGCACTGCTCCAGTGCTTTTATTGGAAGAGTACCGGTACTTCTCAGCAGTGCTCCAGTGCTTTTAATGGGAGAGTTTCGACGATTCTCAGCTCTGCTCCAGTGCTTTTAATGGGAGAGTACTGGTGCTTCTCAGCACTGCTCCAGTGCTTTTAATGGGATAGCACCGGTACTTCTCAGCACTGCTCCAGTGCTTTTAATGGGATAGCACCGGCACTTCTCAGCACTGCTTCAGTGCTTTTAATGGGATACCACCAGTACTTCTCAGCATCTGCTCCAATGTTTTTAATGGGATAGCACCGTTGCTTCTCAGCACTGCTCCAATGTTTTTAATGGGACAGTACCAGCATTTCTCAGCACTTCTCCTGTGCTTTTAATGGAATAGCACCGGCACTTCTCAGCACTGCTCTAATGTTTTTAATGGGATAGCACCGGCACTTCTCAGCACTGCTCCAATCTTTTTAATGGGATAGCACCGGTGCTTCTCAGCACTGCTCCAGTGCTTTTAATGGAATAGCACCGGTACTTCTCAGCACTGCTCCAATGTTTTTAATGGGATAGCACCGTTGCTTCTCAGCACTGCTCCAATCTTTTTAATGGGATAGCACCGGTGCTTCTCAGCACTGCTCCAATGTTTTTAATGGGATAGCACCGGTGCTTCTCAGCACTGCTCCAATCTTTTTAATGGGATAGCACCGGTGCTTCTCAGCACTGCTCCAATGTTTTTAATGGGATAGCACCGGCACTTCTCAGCACTGCTCCAATGTTTTTAATGGGATAGCACCGGCGCTTCTCAGCACTGCTCCAGTGCTTTTAATGGGACAGTACTGGTGCTTCTCAGCACTGCTCCAGTGCTTTTAATGGGATAGCACCGGCACTTCTCAGCACTGCTCTAATGTTTTTAATGGGATAGCACCGGCACTTCTCAGCACTGCTCTAATGTTTTTAATGGGATAGCACCGGCACTTCTCAGCACTGCTCCAGTGCTTTTAATGGAATAGTACCAGCGCTTCTCAGCACTGCTCCAGTGCTTTTAATGGGAGAGTTTCGACGATTCTCAGCACTGCTCCAGTGCTTTTAATGGGAGAGTTCGGGCGCTTCTCAGCACTGCTCCAGTGCTTTTAATGGGAGAGTACCGGCGATTCAACCCAGATCTGTGACTGGGGGTGAGTGTTTGAAAAGTTTCAGCACTCCGTCCATCATCTCCTTGTGTTTGCTTTGTTCGCCCTAAGTTGGCAGGGTATGCCCAGACGTGGGTCCCTTGCTCACTTTGCCACTGGATTCAAGCCAGCCTGGCTGATGAGGGCTGTTAGCCCGAAACCGGTCCCAGGATGCTTGATTCCGGTCCAGGGAAGACATGGCTTGGCAGTTCGGTCTGGACTGTTCCCATGAGGCACAGGGTCAAGACTGATTTGCATATAGCTGTGTCTGAACTGGGGTGGCAAAGTGAGCTAAAGAATGATGATGGATTCAACCCAGATCTGTAACTGGGGGTGAGTGTTTGAAAAGTTTCAGCACTCCGTCCATCATCTCTTTGTGTTTGCTTTGAGTACCGGCGCTTCTCAGCACTGCTCCAGTGCTTTTAATGGGAGAGTTTCGGCGCTTCTCAGCACTGCTCCAGTGCTTTTAATGGGAGAGTACCAGGGCTTCTCAGCACTGCTCCAGTGCTTTTAATGGAAGAGTACGGGTACTTCTCAGCACTGCTCCAGTGCTTTTAATGGGATAGCACCGGTGCTTCTCACCACTGCTCCAATGTTTTTAATGGGATAGCACCGGAGCTTCTCAGCACTGCTCCAATGTTTTTAATGGGATAGCACTGGCACTTCTCAGCACTGCTCCAATGTTTTTAATGGGATAGCACCGGCACTTCTCAGCACTGCTCCAGTGCTTTTATTGGAAGAGTACCGGTAATTCTCAGCACTGCTCCAGTGCTTTTATTGGAAGAGTACCGGTACTTCTCAGCAGTGCTCCAGTGCTTTTAATGGGAGAGTTTCGACGATTCTCAGCTCTGCTCCAGTGCTTTTAATGGGAGAGTACTGGTGCTTCTCAGCACTGCTCCAGTGCTTTTAATGGGATAGCACCGGTACTTCTCAGCACTGCTCCAGTGCTTTTAATGGGATACCAGCAGTACTTCTCAGCATCTGCTCCAATGTTTTTAATGGGATAGCACCGTTGCTTCTCAGCACTGCTCCAATGTTTTTAATGGGACAGTACCAGCATTTCTCAGCACTTCTCCTGTGCTTTTAATGGAATAGCACCGGCACTTCTCAGCACTGCTCTAATGTTTTTAATGGGATAGCACCGGCACTTCTCAGCACTGCTCCAATCTTTTTAATGGGATAGCACCGGTGCTTCTCAGCACTGCTCCAGTGCTTTTAATGGAATAGCACCGGTACTTCTCAGCACTGCTCCAATGTTTTTAATGGGATAGCACCGTTGCTTCTCAGCACTGCTCCAATCTTTTTAATGGGATAGCACCGGTGCTTCTCAGCACTGCTCCAATGTTTTTAATGGGATAGCACCGGTGCTTCTCAGCACTGCTCCAATCTTTTTAATGGGATAGCACCGGTGCTTCTCAGCACTGCTCCAATGTTTTTAATGGGATAGCACCGGCACTTCTCAGCACTGCTCCAATGTTTTTAATGGGATAGCACCGGCGCTTCTCAGCACTGCTCCAGTGCTTTTAATGGGACAGTACTGGTGCTTCTCAGCACTGCTCCAGTGCTTTTAATGGGATAGCACCGGCACTTCTCAGCACTGCTCTAATGTTTTTAATGGGATAGCACCGGCACTTCTCAGCACTGCTCTAATGTTTTTAATGGGATAGCACCGGCACTTCTCAGCACTGCTCCAGTGCTTTTAATGGAATAGTACCAGCGCTTCTCAGCACTGCTCCAGTGCTTTTAATGGGAGAGTTTCGACGATTCTCAGCACTGCTCCAGTGCTTTTAATGGGAGAGTTCGGGCGCTTCTCAGCACTGCTCCAGTGCTTTTAATGGGAGAGTACCGGCGATTCAACCCAGATCTGTGACTGGGGGTGAGTGTTTGAAAAGTTTCAGCACTCCGTCCATCATCTCCTTGTGTTTGCTTTGTTCGCCCTAAGTTGGCAGGGTATGCCCAGACGTGGGTCCCTTGCTCACTTTGCCACTGGATTCAAGCCAGCCTGGCTGATGAGGGCTGTTAGCCCGAAACCGGTCCCAGGATGCTTGATTCCGGTCCAGGGAAGACATGGCTTGGCAGTTCGGTCTGGACTGTTCCCATGAGGCACAGGGTCAAGACTGATTTGCATATAGCTGTGTCTGAACTGGGGTGGCAAAGTGAGCTAAAGAATGATGATGGATTCAACCCAGATCTGTAACTGGGGGTGAGTGTTTGAAAAGTTTCAGCACTCCGTCCATCATCTCTTTGTGTTTGCTTTGAGTACCGGCGCTTCTCAGCACTGCTCCAGTGCTTTTAATGGGAGAGTTTCGGCGCTTCTCAGCACTGCTCCAGTGCTTTTAATGGGAGAGTACCAGGGCTTCTCAGCACTGCTCCAGTGCTTTTAATGGAAGAGTACGGGTACTTCTCAGCACTGCTCCAGTGCTTTTAATGGGATAGCACCGGTGCTTCTCACCACTGCTCCAATGTTTTTAATGGGATAGCACCGGAGCTTCTCAGCACTGCTCCAATGTTTTTAATGGGATAGCACTGGCACTTCTCAGCACTGCTCCAATGTTTTTAATGGGATAGCACCGGCACTTCTCAGCACTGCTCCAGTGCTTTTATTGGAAGAGTACCTGTAATTCTCAGCACTGCTCCAGTGCTTTTATTGGAAGAGTACCGGTACTTCTCAGCACTGCTCCAGTGCTTTTAATGGGAGAGTTTCGACGATTCTCAGCTCTGCTCCAGTGCTTTTAATGGGAGAGTACTGGTGCTTCTCAGCACTGCTCCAGTGCTTTTAATGGGATAGCACCGGTACTTCTCAGCACTGCTCCAGTGCTTTTAATGGGATACCACCAGTACTTCTCAGCATCTGCTCCAATGTTTTTAATGGGATAGCACCGTTGCTTCTCAGCACTGCTCCAATGTTTTTAATGGGACAGTACCAGCATTTCTCAGCACTTCTCCTGTGCTTTTAATGGAATAGCACCGGCACTTCTCAGCACTGCTCTAATGTTTTTAATGGGATAGCACCGGCACTTCTCAGCACTGCTCCAATCTTTTTAATGGGATAGCACCGGTGCTTCTCAGCACTGCTCCAGTGCTTTTAATGGAATAGCACCGGTACTTCTCAGCACTGCTCCAATGTTTTTAATGGGATAGCACTGTTGCTTCTCAGCACTGCTCCAATCTTTTTAATGGGACAGCACCGGTGCTTCTCAGCACTGCTCCAATGTTTTTAATGGGATAGCACCGTTGCTTCTCAGCACTGCTCCAATCTTTTTAATGGGATAGCACCGGTGCTTCTCAGCACTGCTCCAATGTTTTTAATGGGATAGCACCGGCACTTCTCAGCACTTCTCCAATGTTTTTAATGGGATAGCACCGGCGCTTCTCAGCACTGCTCCAGTGCTTTTAATGGGACAGTACTGGTGCTTCTCAGCACTGCTCCAGTGCTTTTAATGGGATAGCACCGGCACTTCTCAGCACTGCTCTAATGTTTTTAATGGGATAGCACCGGCACTTCTCAGCACTGCTCTAATGTTTTTAATGGGATAGCACCGGCACTTCTCAGCACTGCTCCAGTGCTTTTAATGGAATAGTACCAGCGCTTCTCAGCACTGCTCCAGTGCTTTTAATGGGAGAGTTTCAACGATTCTCAGCACTGCTCCAGTGCTTTTAATGGGAGAGTTCGGGCGCTTCTCAGCACTGCTCCAGTGCTTTTAATGGGAGAGTACTGGCGATTCAACCCAGATCTGTGACTGGGGGTGAGTGTTTGAAAAGTTTCAGCACTCCGTCCATCATCTCCTTGTGTTTGCTTTGTTCGCCCTAAGTTGGCAGGGTATGCCCAGACGTGGGTCCCTTGCTCACTTTGCCACTGGATTCAAGCCAGCCTGGCTGATGAGGGCTGTTAGCCCGAAACCGGTCCCAGGATGCTTGATTCCGGTCCAGGGAAGACATGGCTTGGCAGTTCGGTCTGGACTGTTCCCATGAGGCACAGGGTCAAGACTGATTTGCATATAGCTGTGTCTGAACTGGGGTGGCAAAGTGAGCTAAAGAATGATGATGGATTCAACCCAGATCTGTAACTGGGGGTGAGTGTTTGAAAAGTTTCAGCACTCCGTCCATCATCTCTTTGTGTTTGCTTTGAGTACCGGCGCTTCTCAGCACTGCTCCAGTGCTTTTAATGGGAGAGTACCAGGGCTTCTCAGCACTGCTCCAGTGCTTTTAATGGGAGAGTTTCGGCGCTTCTCAGCACTGCTCCAGTGCTTTTAATGGGAGAGTACCAGGGCTTCTCAGCACTGCTCCAGTGCTTTTAATGGAAGAGTACGGGTACTTCTCAGCACTGCTCCAGTGCTTTTAATGGGATAGCACCGGTGCTTCTCACCACTGCTCCAATGTTTTTAATGGGATAGCACCGGAGCTTCTCAGCACTGCTCCAATGTTTTTAATGGGATAGCACCGTCACTTCTCAGCACTGCTTCAGTGCTTTTAATGGGATAGCACCAGTACTTCTCAGCACTGCTCCAATGTTTTTAATGGGATAGCACCGTCACTTCTCAGCACTGCTTCAGTGCTTTTAATGGGATAGCACCAGTGCTTCTCAGCACTGCTCCAGTGCTCTTAATGGGAGAGTTACGGTACTTGTCAGCACTGCTTCAGTACTTTTAATAGGAGAGTGCCTGTGCTTCTCAGCACTGCTCCAGTGCTTTTAATGGAAGAATACCGGTACTTCTCAGCACTGCTCCAGTGCTCTTAATGGAAGATTATGGGTACTTCTCAGCACTGCTCCAGTGCTTTTAATGGGAGAGTTTCGACGATTCTCAGCACTGCTCCACTGCTCTTAATGGGAAGATACAGGCAACATTGTTCCAGTGTTTTAAATGGGAGAGCACCGGTATTTCTCAGCATCTGCTCCAGTGCTTTTAATGGAAGAATACCGGTACTTCTCAGCACTGCTCCAATGTTTTTAATGGGATAGCACCGGTACTTCTCCCCACTGCTCCAATGTTTTTAATGGGATAGCACCGGCACTTCTCAGCACTGCTCCAATGTTTTTAATGGGATAGCACTGGTGCTTCTCAGCACTGCTCCAGTGCTTTTAATGGGACAGTACTGGTGCTTCTCAGCACTGCTCCAGTGCTTTTAATGGGATAGCACCGGCACTTCTCAGCACTGCTCTAATGTTTTTAATGGGATAGCACCGGCACTTCTCAGCACTGCTCCAGTGCTTTTAATGGAATAGTACCAGCGCTTCTCAGCACTGCTCCAGTGCTTTTAATGGGAGAGTTTCGACGATTCTCAGCACTGCTCCAGTGCTTTTAATGGGAGAGTACCAGCGCTTCTCAGCACTGCTCCAGTGCTTTTAATGGGAGAGTACCGGCGATTCAACCCAGATCTGTCACTGGGGGTGAGTGTTTGAAAAGTTTCAGCACTCCGTCCATCATCTCCTTGTGTTTGCTTTGTTCGCCCTAAGTTTGCAGGGTATGCCCAGACGTGGGTCACTTGCTCACTTTGCCACTGGATTCAAGCCAGCCTGGCTGATGAGGGCTGTTAGCCCGAAACCGGTCCGAGGATGCTTGATTCCGGTCCAGGGAAGACATGGCTTGGCAGTTCGGTCTGGACTGTTCCCATGAGGCACAGGGTCAAGACTGATTTGCATATAGCTGTGTCTGAACTGGGGTGGCAAAGTGAGCTAAAGAATGATGATGGATTCAACCCAGATCTGTAACTGGGGGTGAGTGTTTGAAAAGTTTCAGCACTCCGTCCATCATCTCTTTGTGTTTGCTTTGAGTACTGGCGCTTCTCAGCACTGCTCCAGTGCTTTTAATGGGAGAGTACCAGGGCTTCTCAGCACTGCTCCAGTGCTTTTAATGGGAGAGTACCAGGGCTTCTCAGCACTGCTCCAGTGCTTTTAATGGGAGAGTACCAGGGCTTCTCAGCACTGCTCCAGTGTTTTTAATGGGAGAGTTTCGGCGCTTCTCAGCACTGCTCGAGTGCTTTTAATGGAAGAGTACCGGCGCATCTCAGCACTGCTCCAGTGCTTTTAATGGGAGAGTTTCGGCGCTTCTCAGCACTGCTCCAATGTTTTTAATGGGATAGCACCGGCACTTCTCAGCACTGCTCCAATGTTTTTAATGGGAGAATACTGTACTTCTCAGCACTGCTCCAGTGCTCTTAATGGGAGAGTTACGGTACTTCTCAGCACTACTCCAGTGCTTTTAATGGGCGAGTACCGGCACTTCTCAGCATCTGCTCCAATGTTTTTAATGGAAGAATACTGTACTTCTCAGCACTGCTCCAGTGCTCTTAATGGGAGAGTTACGGTACTTCTCAGCACTACTCCAGTGCTTTTAATGGGCGAGTACCAGCACTTCTCAGCACTGCTTCAGTACTTTTAATAGGAGAGTGCCTGTGCTTCTCAGCACTGCTCCAGTGCTTTTAATGGAAGAGCACCGGTACTTCTCAGCATCTGCTCCAGTGCTTTTAATGGGAGAGTTCCGGTACTTCCAGCAATGCGCCAGTGCTTTTAATGGAAGAATACCGGTACTTCTCAGCACTACTCCAGTGCTTTTAATGGGAGAGTACCAGCGCTTGTCAGCCCTGCTCCAGTGCTTTTAATGGGAGAGATTCGAACATTCTCAGCACTGCTACAGTGCTTTTAATGGGAGAGTACCAGCGCTTGTCAGCCCTGCTCCAGTGCTTTTAATGGGAGAGTTCCGGTACTTCCAGCAATGCTCCAGTGCTTTTAATGGAAGAATACCGGTACTTCTCAGCACTACTCCAGTGCTTTTAATGGGAGAGTACCAGCGCTTGTCAGCCCTGCTTCAGTGCTTTTAATGGGAGAGTTTCGAACATTCTCAGCACTGCTCCAGTGCTTTTAATGGAAGAATACCTGTACTTCCCAGCACTGCTCCAGTGCTCTTAATGGGAGAGTACCAGCGTTTCTCAGCACTGCTCCAGTGCTTTTAATGGAAGAATACCTGTACTTCTCAGCACTGCTCCAGTGCTCTTAATGGGAGAGTTACGGTACTTCTCAGCACTGCTCCAGTGCTTTAAATGGGCATGTACCAGCGCTTCTCAGCACCTCTCCACTGCTTTTAATCAGTACTTAATTAGTAAAAATTAAGTGCAAGGGCCCTCGTCAGGAGGCCACTGCAGCTTGCACCAGACATTACCTCTGCTGCACGCTGCAGATGACAGTACCTGTGTGTAAGTGAGACAATTCAGACTATGTGCGTCCCCCAAAACTATAAGAATGTATGGGCGGTAGGTATTAGTTGTTCTTTTTTGTATATTTAATTTATAAATAACTGTTGTTCTGCTCATCTCTAAAGAACACAAACAGTGCCACCATGTGATAGCTGTCATAAGTGCCGGTGTTGACAATTAAGTGCCGGTGCAGAGCACCGGAAACCACCGGCTCAAATTAAGCAATGCTTTTAATGGGAGAGTACTGGCGCTTCTCAGCACTGCAGTGATGCTTTTAATGGGAGAGTGGCAGCACTTCTCAGCACTGCTCCAGTGCTTTTAATGGAAGAGTTTCGACGATTCTCAGCATCTGCTCCAGTGCTTTTAATGGGAGAGTACGGGCGCTTCTCAGCACTGCTCCAGTGCTTTTAATGGGAGAGTACCAGCGCTTCTCAGCACTGCTCCAGTGCTTTTAATGGGAGAGTACTGGTGCTTCTCAGCACTGCTCCAATGTTTTTAATGGGATAGCACCGGCACTTCTCAGCACTGCTCCAATGTTTTTAATGGGATAGCACCGGCACTTCTCAGCACTGCTCCAATGTTTTTAATGGGATAGCACCGGTACTTCTCAGCACTGCTCCAATGTTTTTAATGGGATAGCACCGGCACTTCTCAGCACTGCTCCAATGTTTTTAATGGGATAGCACCGGCACTTCTCAGCACTGCTCCAGTGCTTTTATTGGAAGAGTACCGGTAATTCTCAGCACTGCTCCAGTGCTTTTATTGGAAGAGTACCGGTACTTCTCAGCAGTGCTCCAGTGCTTTTAATGGGAGAGTTTCGACGATTCTCAGCTCTGCTCCAGTGCTTTTAATGGGAGAGTACTGGTGCTTCTCAGCACTGCTCCAGTGCTTTTAATGGGATAGCACCGGTACTTCTCAGCACTGCTCCAGTGCTTTTAATGGGATAGCACCGGCACTTCTCAGCACTGCTTCAGTGCTTTTAATGGGATACCACCAGTACTTCTCAGCATCTGCTCCAATGTTTTTAATGGGATAGCACCGTTGCTTCTCAGCACTGCTCCAATGTTTTTAATGGGACAGTACCAGCATTTCTCAGCACTTCTCCTGTGCTTTTAATGGAATAGCACCGGCACTTCTCAGCACTGCTCTAATGTTTTTAATGGGATAGCACCGGCACTTCTCAGCACTGCTCCAATCTTTTTAATGGGATAGCACCGGTGCTTCTCAGCACTGCTCCAGTGCTTTTAATGGAATAGCACCGGTACTTCTCAGCACTGCTCCAATGTTTTTAATGGGATAGCACCGTTGCTTCTCAGCACTGCTCCAATCTTTTTAATGGGATAGCACCGGTGCTTCTCAGCACTGCTCCAATCTTTTTAATGGGATAGCACCGTTGCTTCTCAGCACTGCTCCAATCTTTTTAATGGGATAGCACCGGTGCTTCTCAGCACTGCTCCAATGTTTTTAATGGGATAGCACCGGCACTTCTCAGCACTGCTCCAATGTTTTTAATGGGATAGCACCGGCGCTTCTCAGCACTGCTCCAGTGCTTTTAATGGGACAGTACTGGTGCTTCTCAGCACTGCTCCAGTGCTTTTAATGGGATAGCACCGGCACTTCTCAGCACTGCTCTAATGTTTTTAATGGGATAGCACCGGCACTTCTCAGCACTGCTCCAGTGCTTTTAATGGAATAGTACCAGCGCTTCTCAGCACTGCTCCAGTGCTTTTAATGGGAGAGTTTCGACGATTCTCAGCACTGCTCCAGTGCTTTTAATGGGAGAGTTCGGGCGCTTCTCAGCACTGCTCCAGTGCTTTTAATGGGAGAGTACCGGCGATTCAACCCAGATCTGTGACTGGGGGTGAGTGTTTGAAAAGTTTCAGCACTCCGTCCATCATCTCCTTGTGTTTGCTTTGTTCGCCCTAAGTTGGCAGGGTATGCCCAGACGTGGGTCCCTTGCTCACTTTGCCACTGGATTCAAGCCAGCCTGGCTGATGAGGGCTGTTAGCCCGAAACCGGTCCCAGGATGCTTGATTCCGGTCCAGGGAAGACATGGCTTGGCAGTTCGGTCTGGACTGTTCCCATGAGGCACAGGGTCAAGACTGATTTGCATATAGCTGTGTCTGAACTGGGGTGGCAAAGTGAGCTAAAGAATGATGATGGATTCAACCCAGATCTGTAACTGGGGGTGAGTGTTTGAAAAGTTTCAGCACTCCGTCCATCATCTCTTTGTGTTTGCTTTGAGTACCGGCGCTTCTCAGCACTGCTCCAGTGCTTTTAATGGGAGAGTACCAGGGCTTCTCAGCACTGCTCCAGTGCTTTTAATGGGAGAGTTTCGGCGCTTCTCAGCACTGCTCCAGTGCTTTTAATGGGAGAGTACCAGGGCTTCTCAGCACTGCTCCAGTGCTTTTAATGGAAGAGTACGGGTACTTCTCAGCACTGCTCCAGTGCTTTTAATGGGATAGCACCGGTGCTTCTCACCACTGCTCCAATGTTTTTAATGGGATAGCACCGGAGCTTCTCAGCACTGCTCCAATGTTTTTAATGGGATAGCACTGGCACTTCTCAGCACTGCTCCAATGTTTTTAATGGGATAGCACCGGCACTTCTCAGCACTGCTCCAATGTTTTTAATGGGATAGCACCGTCACTTCTCAGCACTGCTTCAGTGCTTTTAATGGGATAGCACCAGTACTTCTCAGCACTGCTCCAATGTTTTTAATGGGACAGTACTGGTGCTTCTCAGCACTGCTCCAGTGCTTTTAATGGGATAGCACCAGTACTTCTCAGCACTGCTCCAATGTTTTTAATGGGATAGCACCGTCACTTCTCAGCACTGCTTCAGTGCTTTTAATGGGATAGCACCAGTGCTTCTCAGCACTGCTCCAGTGCTCTTAATGGGAGAGTTACGGTACTTCTCAGCACTGCTTCAGTACTTTTAATAGGAGAGTGCCTGTGCTTCTCAGCACTGCTCCAGTGCTTTTAATGGAAGAATACCGGTACTTCTCAGCACTGCTCCAGTGCTCTTAATGGAAGATTATGGGTACTTCTCAGCACTGCTCCAGTGCTTTTAATGGGAGAGTTTCGATGATTCTCAGCACTGCTCCACTGCTCTTAATGGGAAGATACAGGCAACATTGTTCCAGTGTTTTAAATGGGAGAGCACCGGTATTTCTCAGCATCTGCTCCAGTGCTTTTAATGGAAGAATACCGGTACTTCTCAGCACTGCTCCAATGTTTTTAATGGGATAGCACCGGCACTTCTCCCCACTGCTCCAATGTTTTTAATGGGATAGCACCGGCACTTCTCAGCACTGCTCCAATGTTTTTAATGGGATAGCACTGGTGCTTCTCAGCACTGCTCCAGTGCTTTTAATGGGACAGTACTGGTGCTTCTCAGCACTGCTCCAGTGCTTTTAATGGGATAGCACCGGCACTTCTCAGCACTGCTCTAATGTTTTTAATGGGATAGCACCGGCACTTCTCAGCACTGCTCCAGTGCTTTTAATGGAATAGTACCAGCGCTTCTCAGCACTGCTCCAGTGCTTTTAATGGGATAGCACCGGCACTTCTCAGCACTGCTCTAATGTTTTTAATGGGATAGCACCGGCACTTCTCAGCACTGCTCCAGTGCTTTTAATGGAATAGTACCAGCGCTTCTCAGCACTGCTCCAGTGCTTTTAATGGGAGAGTTTCGACGATTCTCAGCACTGCTCCAGTGCTTTTAATGGGAGAGTACCAGAGCTTCTCAGCACTGCTCCAGTGCTTTTAATGGGAGAGTACCGGCGATTCAACCCAGATCTGTCACTGGGGGTGAGTGTTTGAAAAGTTTCAGCACTCCGTCCATCATCTCCTTGTGTTTGCTTTGTTCGCCCTAAGTTTGCAGGGTATGCCCAGACGTGGGTCACTTGCTCACTTTGCCACTGGATTCAAGCCAGCCTGGCTGATGAGGGCTGTTAGCCCGAAACCGGTCCCAGGATGCTTGATTCCGGTCCAGGGAAGACATGGCTTGGCAGTTCGGTCTGGACTGTTCCCATGAGGCACAGGGTCAAGACTGATTTGCATATAGCTGTGTCTGAACTGGGGTGGCAAAGTGAGCTAAAGAATGATGATGGATTCAACCCAGATCTGTAACTGTGGGGTGAGTGTTTGAAAAGTTTCAGCACTCCGTCCATCATCTCTTTGTGTTTGCTTTGAGTACCGGCACTTCTCAGCACTGCTCCAGTGCTTTTAATGGGAGAGTACCAGGGCTTCTCAGCACTGCTCCAGTGCTTTTAATGGGAGAGTACCAGGGCTTCTCAGCACTGCTCCAGTGCTTTTAATGGGATAGTACCAGGGCTTCTCAGCACTGCTCCAGTGTTTTTAATGGGAGAGTTTCGGCGCTTCTCAGCACTGCTCGA
This sequence comes from Calotriton arnoldi, assembly GCA_963921515.1. Taxonomy (NCBI): domain Eukaryota; kingdom Metazoa; phylum Chordata; class Amphibia; order Caudata; family Salamandridae; genus Calotriton; species Calotriton arnoldi. The sequence goes on from CAWUFW010008069.1 coordinate 37,775, forward strand.
GTGCTTTTAATGGAAGAGTACCGGCGCATCTCAGCACTGCTCCAGTGCTCTTAATGGGAGAGTTACGGTACTTCTCAGCACTACTCCAGTGCTTTTAATGGGCGAGTACCGGCACTTCTCAGCATCTGCTCCAATGTTTTTAATGGAAGAATACTGTACTTCTCAGCACTGCTCCAGTGCTCTTAATGGGAGAGTTACGGTACTTCTCAGCACTACTCCAGTGCTTTTATGGGCGAGTACCAGCACTTCTCAGCACTGCTTCAGTACTTTTAATAGGAGAGTGCCTGTGCTTCTCAGCACTGCTCCAGTGCTTTTAATGGAAGAGGACCAGTGCTTCTCAGCACTGCTATAGTAAGGCTTTTAATGGGAGAGTACCGGCGCTTCTCAGCACTGCTCCAGTGCTTTTAATGGAAGAGCACCGGTACTTCTCAGCATCTGCTCCAGTGCTTTTAATGGGAGAGTTCCGGTACTTCCAGCAATGCTCCAGTGCTTTTAATGGAAGAATACCGGTACTTCTCAGCACTACTCCAGTGCTTTTAATGGGAGAGTACCAGCGCTTGTCAGCCCTGCTCCAGTGCTTTTAATGGGAGAGATTCGAACATTCTCAGCACTGCTACAGTGCTTTTAATGGGAGAGTACCAGCGCTTGTCAGCCCTGCTCCAGTGCTTTTAATGGGAGAGTTCCGGTACTTCCAGCAATGCTCCAGTGCTTTTAATGGAAGAATACCGGTACTTCTCAGCACTACTCCAGTGCTTTTAATGGGAGAGTACCAGCGCTTGTCAGCCCTGCTCCAGTGCTTTTAATGGGAGAGTTTCGAACATTCTCAGCACTGCTCCAGTGCTTTTAATGGAAGAATACCTGTACTTCTCAGCACTGCTCCAGTGCTCTTAATGGGAGAGTACCAGCGTTTCTCAGCACTGCTCCAGTGCTTTTAATGGAAGAATACCTGTACTTCTCAGCACTGCTCCAGTGCTCTTAATGGGAGAGTTACGGTACTTCTCAGCACTGCTCCAGTGCTTTAAATGGGCATGTACCAGCGCTTCTCAGCACCTCTCCACTGCTTTTAATCAGTACTTAATTAGTAAAAATTAAGTGCAAGGGCCCTCGTCAGGAGGCCACTGCAGCTTGCACCAGACATTACCTCTGCTACACGCTGCAGATGACAGTACCTGTGTGTAAGTGAGACAATTCAGACTATGTGCGTCCCCCAAAACTATAAGAATGTATGGGCGGTAGGTATTAGTTGTTCTTTTTTGTATATTTAATTTATAAATAACTGTTGTTCTGCTCATCTCTAAAGAACACAAACAGTGCCACCATGTGATAGCTGTCATAAGTGCCGGTGTTGACAATTAAGTGCCGGTGCAGAGCACCGGAAACCACCGGCTCAAATTAAGCAATGCTTTTAATGGGAGAGTACTGGCGCTTCTCAGCACTGCAGTGATGCTTTTAATGGGAGAGTGGCAGCACTTCTCAGCACTGCTCCAGTGCTTTTAATGGGAGAGTACCAGCGCTTCTCAGCACTGCTCCAGTGCTTTTAATGGGAGAGTACTGGTGCTTCTCAGCACTGCTCCAATGTTTTTAATGGGATAGCACCGGCACTTCTCAGCACTGCTCCAATGTTTTTAATGGGATAGCACCGGCACTTCTCAGCACTGCTCCAATGTTTTTAATGGGATAGCACCGGTACTTCTCAGCACTGCTCCAATGTTTTTAATGGGATAGCACCGGCACTTCTCAGCACTGCTCCAATGTTTTTAATGGGATAGCACCGGCACTTCTCAGCACTGCTCCAATGTTTTTAATGGGATAGCACCGGCACTTCTCAGCACTGCTCCAGCACCAGTGCTTCTCAGAACTGCTCCAGTGCTTTTAATGGGAGAGTGGCAGCACTTCACAGCACTGCTCCAGTGCTTTTAATGGGAGAGTGGCAGCACTTCACAGCACTGCTCCAGTGCTTTTAATGGGAAAGTGGCAGCACTTCACAGCACTTCTCCAGTGCTTTTAATGGGAGAGTGGCAGCACTTCACAGCACTGCTCCAGTGCTTTTAATGGGACAGTACCAGTGCTTCTCAGCACTGCTCCAGTGCTTTTAATGGGAGAGTGGCAGCACTTCACAGCACTTCTCCAGTGCTTTTAATGGGAGAGTGGCAGCACTTCACAGCACTGCTCCAGTGCTTTTAATGGGACAGTACCAGTGCTTCTCAGCACTGCTCCAGTGCTTTTAATGGGAGAGTGGCAGCACTTCACAGCACTTCTCCAGTGCTTTTAATGGGAGAGTGGCAGCACTTCACAGCACTGCTCCAGTGCTTTTAATGGGACAGTACCAGTGCTTCTCAGCACTGCTCCAGTGCTTTTAATGGGAGAGTGGCAGCACTTCACAGCACTGCTCCAGTGCTTTTAATGGGGGAGTGGCAGCACTTCACAGCACTTCTCCAGTGCTTTTAATGGGGGAGTGGCAGCACTTCACAGCACTGCTCCAGTGCTTTTAATGGGGGAGTGGCAGCACTTCACAGCATCAAACAAGTGCTCCTGTATTTCCATATCTTTCACTGTGCAGCAAGTGTCTTAACCCTGTCATATATCTTAAATGCAGCCTCTTGGACCAGCTGAATATCCAGAACAGATTTAATGCCACATTTGCCCTTGTTATTGATTTCTTTGAAGCACATTTAAAAAAAAAAGTATAAGTTGACTGTTCGACTCTACTTTTCATGACTCTGCTCCTTGTGACTCCACCCCCTTTCTTCTGTCACACCTTGACCCCCAATTTATGGAGTCAGTTTGTTCCAGCACTGGCTACAAGACCATTTTGGGGACATGTTTTTGCACCTTAAGTTGCGGCTGCCTCCGCCCATGGAGAGCCGCTCACATGGTGCACCATCGGGGTACACATTTCAGAACCGTATATACAGCATTGCTGCTCCAGGGAGGCCTTGAACTGAGCTGGAAAGTGCATTTATAAAGCGCCTACAACCCCTGAGGAGGCGCAGGAGCGCCTCCTTTTAACCCTGTGAGTAACAGCGGGCACTCGTACGGAATCTGTTAACTTTGCTTTTACTTTGAAAGAAACCAGCAGGGCTCTTCCACGGGGAGGGCTTCCGGCCTCTCCCATTCACGTGGATCTTTGCAGCAGCTGTATTAACCCTGTGAGTTGTCCATCGGCTCTTTGGAATGATGAACTGTGGGAAGGAGGTATTTACATTCAGGCCCACTGACTGCTTCATAGTGTGGCAGTAAACTTTAAACTCTCGGGGTAACAGAGACTTCTTGGCCGGGCTTGAACGCTGTAACAGTGCCCGCCTGTGTGCCCAAGGGTGGGCATGCCCCTGCTGGGCACTGCTGGCACCGGTGAGCCGCCGATGGCAGGTCCGGGAGCTCAGATATATTGGGGCAGATGTACAAGCCCCTTGCGCCGCCGGTGCATCACGTTGCGTGACGCACCGGTGGCGCAGCCTGCTAAGTGATATTTACAAGAACAGGTAAAGTCACCCTGCGTGACTTAACCTGTGCTTGTAAATATCACCCCTGGTCACGCAACACTTTGCTTGTTAGGGGCGTGACATGGGTGTTGCTGTGGGTGTCCCACGCAACACCCATGTCCACTGATGCATTTCCAGATTTACGAGAAATCGTAAATCTGGAAATGTGTCAGAATGCTACGCCACCCCAGGGGTGGCGTAGTGAGGTGCAATGAGGAGAAATGTTTTCATTTCTCCTCGTTTGTTTCCTCTTTCAATGCGTGCTGCATTGTACAGCACACATTGGAAGAGGAAATCACCTCAATTTATTGTTTTTGTGCAGGAAGGTGCCCCTTCCTGCACAAAAACAATCTCCCCACGACGCAGAGCATCCTTGCACCATGGTGCAAGGGTGCCTGCGCCGGCGCATGGCAGCAGTTTGTGCGCCAGCGCAGGGGAAGCACAGAGATGCGACATATTGTTGTAAATATGTTGCATCTCTGTGCTTCGAAACTAACGTAGCGCAGCAAAATGACTTGCGGCACCCCGCTGCGTTCGTTTCTTGTAGATCTGCCCCATTGTTTTTCGCTTACAATCCCCATGCCGTTTGCACGGGCAAGAAGGTGGGGTGCCTTATCCTACTAAATATAGCGCAAACCCGGCCCAGGGGCAATAGAGCGCTTTACACGAGAACCGCTCTGTTTTCATGGTGCTCACCATCCTTTCATGGGGAGGGGCCCGGCCCGATCCCTCCTAGAATTCAACAAAGGTGTCACTTGTACAATGCTAATGTAAGAGCCGAGAAACGATCTGACCTTCTATTTATCGCAGCCAGCCGCCAGCACTACTACACTTAAATTACAAGAGAGCTCGACAGCTGGAATTACAGGAGCCTAGGCCGGCGCTGCACTCTGTGGGAATCCACCCAGGAGCACCTCTGGCTTTCACAGCCCGGGAACTAATATGGATTTGTGTGGAAGCAAAGAACTGTAGAATAAAGTTGGGGTAGGGTAAAAGGTCAGGCGACAGTTGCACTGTCAAGCCAGACCTAAAACTGCATGTAGGGTAATGGCTGCCCTCCTCCCATCTGTGCTGCTGCCAGAGAAAAACAACATACATGATCTACTTACCTCAGACACTTTAATATCATTACAATGGCATGTGTGTGTACGCCTGAAAGTTCAAGCTCAGGCAGCTGGATAAATAAACACAAAGCTCCCTGCTGCGTGGAGGGCAAGCACTTTTTTGTGGAAGCACACATCGTCTGCCCAATCCGAACATGTACTCCTGTTACCAACATGTGGGCGGAGCCAGAGCCCCTCTCTAGTGATGCTCACATAATTGTCTGGTGACAGCTGCGCTGTCAATCCAGCCCATCAAAAGGACTGCATCGCGGTGTCCGTGTCACCTGTAGTTTCTTTAATTTGAAAAAAGTGGACCGACCGATTGAAAGGAAATCCACAAACCAAATTACATATTGGTCGCATCTCTTATCACCTTTACGTTGCAAAACGTAAGCATTTTAGAACAGGGCCTAAAAAGGCCATGGAAATCCTACTGGAATTTCGGTTCTAATAAAAGAACTGCCCAAGACTGTACTCAGCTCGGGTTGTGGCTCTGTTCATTTATAGCCAACACGTGCCAGCAAACGGTACAAATGTACTGCACACTGTAACATGTACACCTTCGAACCCGCCAAAATCTGAGCAAACAATCTCGCTGATTTAAACGTATCAATAGTATTATCAATATATCTTTATATCGGGTACAATGATGCCTCGACGGCACCAAGGCCTCACTAGAGACCTGAACCGGACACAACCACCAGGCCAATGGGCACGTGCGCTGAGTGTGCGTCACAAGTGCAAGAACGCCACTGCTACTCGCCATCACCTCGTGCACGTCATCACTGGAGCGGTGCATGAGGGGGAAAGCGTTGCCATTGCATCACCATTACAGAAACATGAACAATCATGTGACATGTGACATGACCAATAACTGTGTGGCTTTAAAATAAAAACAGACAGTGATTGGTCATGTCCTTTAATCACCCCACCCCCATGTTGCCTTCGAAGCGTCCGCAGGGACAGGCCAACCTGCCAATGCAGGCTTTCTTCACATACTTAAAACTGCATGAGAGCAAAGCAAGGATTGGTTGAGGCAGATCACCCAGCACTCCAAAGAAGACCCCGGGGGGGGGGCTAGGGGGGTGCTGTCTGCTCAGTGGCTCCCTCACAGGACAAGGGTTCCCTGGACTTCAGCCGATGATGGCATTGCCAGTCTCTAGGATCGGCCATGCCCAGCAGTGCCATGTAGCACTGAATGAAGGAATGAATGAAGCAACATTTGTAAAGCGCGTGGTTACCCGGAGGCATCCCAGCGCTAGCGGGTACAGAGCTAAAGCTGCAGCAGGATCATTTGAGGAAGAGCCAGGTTTTCAGCCCTTTACGGAAGACAGAATAGCTGGATTCCATTCGTAGCTGAAGCGGGAGGGCATTCCAAAGTTTAGCCACATTATATGAAAAAAGTCAACGCTGCCCATCCCGGATAACAAACAGAGCAGCAAACCAGCCAGAGCCCAGTCCTTGAACACCAGCGGGCAGGGACTTTAAATCATGCATTGGTGCCTCACTGGCTGGGGGGCGCAACTCCCTAACGCCCCAGAGGACGAAACACCCCTGCTGGGAGGCTGCACCAATGCGGAATGAGGGCGTCACAATTGTGTCCTCTTCCGCCGATTAAGATAAAGGCCCGACCTACCAACAGAGTGCGCGAAATGCATGCAGCAGAGTCCACCCCCAAAGAACTCTAGCACATCAGCATCACACAGCCACTTAGTGTTACACAACATTCATTTGTTTTCAGGCAAAGCCCTGATAATGCTTGCAAAGTGGCATGACTGGGCATCATTAATACAAAGTGCCATCATTACCAGCGCTGCTTGAAATCTACTAACTCACACTATATAGTGCCAAGCCTTTGTACCAACTTCAAAAGGGTACAGGCGGCAATAATGACTCCCATGTAAGGCACACAGACACCGCCCCCAACAGCCAAACCCACAATGGAGCTTGTGATATGTAGACACACACTGATGCAATTGGGGGAAAAAAACCAAAGCTGTGAAGGGAAGCAATATACAGAGTGATGGCCACACAAACAGGAGTTACCTGAACACATCAGAGGAACTCGCTATTTTTACCTTTGGTAACGCTGTTTCTGGTGGAAACTCTGTCTAACCGCAGATTCCTCAACTCGCCGACTAGGTTCTGTTTGCTGGCCTGCTGTGGCCGCCATTTTTGAGCGGTTACGGTCCAGCTGACCGGCATTTCCTACTGGAGCTCCCTTTAAATTCGCTGCCTGGTGCTGACGCGCAGCGGGCACCCATCCCTGGGCAGTGCCAGGGATGCTGCCAGTTTTAAGCGCTCTGCTAGTGGTGCCAAGGTAAGGCATTAAACACATGCTCAACTTATGGGCCTTCGGCCTCTGGACTCTAACGGGGAGTATTCTGTCAACAGTGAGGCGGGCATTGCCATTCTTGTATGTTCCAACTGGATACCACGAATGCTGCTAGCATGTCTTTATTGCACAGGAAAGATCAACTATGCTATGGAAGGAGTGCAGTTGACCCTGGCAATCTGACCCATATTTGGGGAGCATTGATTAATTCTCACTCCCTGGTGAAGCATAAAATCGAAGTCCAGGATTTAATTCTCTCTCTGTCCCTAGACTGGTTATTCCTTCCCGAAACGTGGGCTAGAGCGGACTCCGGCCCTGATCTAGTTGAGGCTGAACCTCCTGGCTATACCATCTTACGACTTGATCGATGAGGCCGGAGAGGGGGTGGGTTGGCTGTTAGTGCTCGTGATGTTTCCAGTAGTCCCCATGGCCCGGTGGCTAAGAGCCAAGTGAACTCCCTGGAGGTAGCCTTTTTTAGGCTTTAGTGTTTAACTAAATACACTTTTTCGGGCCTGCTGGTATATCGCCCTCCGGGCCCTCTGAGGTATGATGTCACACCTTGGAACCTTATTTGACGCACTCAATTCACTAATTTAAGGGATTGTAATTTTCATTTTGACGACCCATCCTGCAAAGACTCAGCTTCTTTACTTGAACTCATGTCCAGTGTTGGGTTTGGTCAGTTATTAAATCTCCACCCATTCAGCGGGCCACACTTTGGACGGTATTTTTACCAACCATGGTGAACTCGATATTGGAGATGTCCAGGCTCTCTGCTCGACAGGCCATTGGGTGATCCTTTTTAAAGGTCTTTCCTCCCGCTCTACTTCTGGGACGAGATTGGATCCACCTAAACATTCGTCTTGCACAAATGTAAGCGAGCTGACTTCGGACAGCCTGGAGCAGGCGCTTGAATCTGCCAAGGCCAGACAGGACAGTTCTTCTGCACATACCGCTGAGGGCTTCCAACCCTGCCCGTGTCTGATCCTCCCTCTCGCTGCTCATTCAATTCATCCCAAGAGTTCTGTGAGCAGGCAGCCCTTTACTTTCAGGACACAATCCTTCACATTGTCTCGGACTTTAATGTTCCTGTGGAAAATGATCCCTTTGATTATTCTACTACCTGCCCCCGAGAGAGTTTTCCCTTGGATCTCCAGTCATCAAACTAAGGATTTTTTGCTGAGTCTCACATCTGGCTCTCTTAGTGACCCTTGTACGCCTAAAACCTCACAACGAGCTTTGAATCCTGCTGCTGATGTCCTGCAGAAGGTGTTTAATCTAACACTTCAATCTGGGGTGTCTTCTACTGCCTGGAAGGAGGCGGTTGTCACCCCACTTCTCAAGAAACCTGACACTGACCCCGATGACATGAAGAATCTTCACCCCATCTCTCTGCTGCCAGCCCCTGCTAAGGTCTTAGAAAACTTCTCTAACCAAGAACTGATTAAATTTATTGATACCCAGGGTGCCCTTGGCCCTTCTAAGAATGGGTTTCGAGCTGGTCACAGCACTGAGACGACTTTCATTCACAGGACGCAGCAGGTATCTTGGTATGGCTCGATCTGTCTGCAACATTTGATACCGTCTCACCCGTACGGATAGTGCAACATCTGCAGCAAGCCGAGAGAAGCTGGACCGCCTTGCAGCTTCTCCACTCTTTTTTGACCAACAAGGTACTCATTGTCAGCTGTGGTGGCTTTAAGGCAGAGGCATTTAGCCTTCCATGTGGGGTGCCTCAGGGCTCTTCCTTGAGCCCCAATCTGTATGTAGCCCCTTTGGCTGAATTGTTGCGCTCATTTGGGTTTCAAGCACTGTTGTACGCTGACGATACTCAAATTATCGTCTCCATCTCTAACAACCTGACCTCAGTGGTGAAGAGGTTCAACCAGTGCATGTCTAGCATTAGCAGCTGGATGAGAGACAACCCTTTGAAGCGGAATGCAGACAAGACTGAGGGTCTTCTGTTTGGGTCCAGGAACCCATCTGGTTAACATCTGGTGGCTGGAATTCCGTGGACCTCTCCCCCCTCCAGTAAAGGCAGCTTAAAATCTTGGCGTTATATTTGACGATACCTTGAGATTTGACACACAGGTCACTCTTACTACTAGTGCTTGTTCTTTGACATCATACGGATTCTGAAAAGATCTTTCCTTTCATCCCGGCGGAGTTGCACCAGTCAGTCATCATCGCCTTTGTCATCTCGTGGCTTGATTATAGTAATGCTCTGTACGTTATGTTATAGGTCACTTGTAGAGCGCATGTTCACCATAATGTTTCTTGGCGCTGTACCTTAACATTAACAACTCTTCCTGAACAAACTTCAGGCTGCACAGAACACGGCTGCCCGCCTTCTCTTAAACATCCCCAAGAGGCTCTCGGTCAGAGACGGCATCAACTCGCTTCATTGGCTTCCAGTTAGGAAGCGCCTCTCCTTCAAGGTTCTGTGCACTGTCTTTTTGGCATTGCATAAGAAGGGCCCCAAACAACTGTATGCACTTGTTCACTGGTATACACCTAGTAGGTCTCTCAGATCCGCTCACCTTAAAAAGCTACAACTCCCAGATTTAGGAAGGAAAGATGGGGACGGCGCTACTATGCAGTTGCCGCTGCTGAGCGGTAGAACACCCTGCCCGCTCATATTTTCCGAAGCAGACTCCATTGTGTCCTTTAAAAACATTTGAAAACCTGGCTTTTTCCACTACAGTTTCCTGTGTTCTTGGTTGGTTACTCTGTGGGGATCAGTCTGTCTCGCAATAGTGCTTTGGTACCTGAGGGTTTCCATGCGCTTCATGACATTTCATCATCACCATCATTATCTTTTGAATACTTCCCCAGGTCAGACTGGATCCGGAAACCTTTGAGCAGTACCTCTGCGCTGCGCCAGGTGGCACTATGCAGCTCCATACTGACGCCGTTCCGCTCTGGAAATTTACGTGCAAGCCAATTCCGGTGCCTCGCCCGCGCACTGACGTCAGTTGCATTTGAGGCTGTCCATGCCCCAGACGCAGAGCCCCAGTGTGGAGCTTCCAAGACCCGGGATCTTCTTGATGGACAGAGGCCATTTCAAAGAACAGGGAGGATGGGAGGGTCGGTGGGGGATATGCGGTTAGACAGAGGGGCAGATTTATCATTATATCACACAGCGCAGCAAGCCACCTTGCTGCGCTGCGCTGCGCTCCATGAATGGAAAGGGCAGGAATGCACCGTTTTAAAATCATACGGCACATTCCTGTCCTTTATCCCTGCGCTGGTGCCATTTTAACAGCCTAGCACCAACGTCGGCATCCTTGCACAACAGTGCGAGGATGCCTCCATTGCATGCAGCATTTTGTGCAGTAAGGGACACCTTCCTGCACAAAAAACAATCCTTAGAGCTTTTTTCCTCTTTCTATGTGTTCTGCAGAATGCAGCGCACATGAAAAGAGGAAGAAACGAGGAGAAAAACAGATATTCCTCCTCGTTACACTTCTCCTAAGGAGGTGGAGCATTTCGACGCATTCCCAAGTCTACCACTAGTGGTAAATCTAGGATTGCACCAAAATCCATGGGTGGATGCGTGTGAACACCCACGCTCCATCCATGCAACGCCTCGCAGGGGCAGAGGGATGCGTGTGAACACCCATGCTCCATCCATGCAACGCCTCGCAGGGGCAGAGGGAAGCGTGTGAACACCCACGCTCCATCCATGCAACGCTGCCCTGGGGCAGAGGGAAGCGTGTGAACACCCACGCTCCATCCATGCAACGCCTCGCAGGGGCAGAGGGATGCGTGTGAACACCCATACTCCATCCATGCAACACCTCGCAGGGGCAGAGGGATGCGTGTGAACACCCGCGCTCCATCCATGCAACGCCTCGCTGGGGCAGAGGGAAGCGTGTGAACACCCGCGCTCCATCCATGCAACGCCTCGCAGGGGCAGAGGGAAGCGTGTGAACACCCACGCTCCATCCATGCAACGCCTCGCAGGGGCAGAGGGAAGCGTGTGAACACCCACGCTCCATCCATGCAACGCCTCGCAGGGGCAGAGGGAAGCGTGTGAACACCCAAGCTCCATCCATGCAACGCTGCCCTGGGGCAGAGGGAAGCGTGTGAACACCCACGCTCCATCCATGCAACGCCTCGCAGGGGCAGAGGGATGCGTGTGAACACCCGCGCTCCATCCATGCAACGCCTCGCAGGGGCAGAGGGAAGTGTGTGAACACCCATACTCCATCCATGCAACGCCTCGCTGGGGCAGAGGGAAGCGTGTGAACACCCACGCTCCATCCATGCAACGCCTCGCAGGGGCAGAGGGATGCGTGTGAACACCCACGCTCCATCCATGCAACGCCTCACAGGGGCAGAGGGATGCGTGTGAACACCCATACTCCATCCATGCAACGCCTCGCAGGGGCAGAGGGATGCGTGTGAACACCCATGCTCCATCCATGCAACGCCTCGCAGGGGCAGAGGGAAGCGTGTGAACACCCATGCTCCATCCATGCAACGCCTCGCAGGGGCAGAGGGAAGCGTGTGAACACCCACGCTCCATCCATGCAACGCCTCGCAGGGGCAGAGGGAAGCGTGTGAACACCCACGCTCCATCCATGCAACGCCTCGCAGGGGCAGAGGGAAGCGTGTGAACACCCAAGCTCCATCCATGCAACGCTGCCCTGGGGCAGAGGGAAGCGTGTGAACACCCACGCTCCATCCATGCAACGCCTCGCAGGGGCAGAGGGATGCGTGTGAACACCCGCGCTCCATCCATGCAACGCCTCGCAGGGGCAGAGGGAAGTGTGTGAACACCCATACTCCATCCATGCAACGCCTCGCTGGGGCAGAGGGAAGCGTGTGAACACCCACGCTCCATCCATGCAACGCCTCGCAGGGGCAGAGGGATGCGTGTGAACACCCACGCTCCATCCATGCAACGCCTCACAGGGGCAGAGGGATGCGTGTGAACACCCATACTCCATCCATGCAACGCCTCGCAGGGGCAGAGGGATGCGTGTGAACACCCATGCTCCATCCATGCAACGCCTCGCAGGGGCAGAGGGAAGCGTGTGAACACCCATGCTCCATCCATGCAACGCCTCGCAGGGGCAGAGGGAAGCGTGTGAACACCCACGCTCCATCCATGCAACGCCTCGCAGGGGCAGAGGGAAGCATGTGAACACCCACGCTCCATCCATGCAACGCCTCGCAGGGGCAGAGGGAAGCGTGTGAACACCCACGCTCCATCCATGCAACGCATCGCAGGGGCAGAGGGAAGCGTGTGAACACCCACGCTCCATCCATGCAACGCCTCGCAGGGGCAGAGGGAAGCGTGTGAACACCCACGCTCCATCCATGCAACGCCTCGCAGGGGCAGAGGGAAGCGTGTGAACACCCGCGCTCCATCCATGCAACGCCTCCCTGGGGCAGAGGGAAGCGTGTGAACACCCACGCTCCATCCATGCAACGCCTCGCAGGGGCAGAGGGATGCGTGTGAACACCCGCGCTCCATCCATGCAACGCCTCGCCGGGGCAGAGGGAAGTGTGTGAACACCCATACTCCATCCATGCAACGCCTCGCTGGTGCAGAGGGAAGCGTGTGAACACCCACGCTCCATCCATGCAACGCCTCGCAGGGGCAGAGGGATGCGTGTGAACACCCACGCTCCATCCATGCAACGCCTCACAGGGGCAGAGGGATGCGTGTGAACACCCATACTCCATCCATGCAACACCTCGCAGGGGCAGAGGGATGCGTGTGAACACCCGCGCTCCATCCATGCAACGCCTCCCTGGGGCAGAGGGAAGCGTGTGAACACCCACGCTCCATCCATGCAACGACTCGCAGGGGCAGAGGGAAGCGTGTGAACACCCAAGCTCCATCCATGCAACGCTGCCCTGGGGCAGAGGGAAGCGTGTGAACACCCACGCTCCATCCATGCAACGCCTCGCAGGGGCAGAGGGATGCGTGTGAACACCCGCGCTCCATCCATGCAACGCCTCGCAGGGGCAGAGGGAAGTGTGTGAACACCCATACTCCATCCATGCAACGCCTCGCTGGGGCAGAGGGAAGCGTGTGAACACCCACGCTCCATCCATGCAACGCCTCGCAGGGGCAGAGGGATGCGTGTGAACACCCACGCTCCATCCATGCAACGCCTCACAGGGGCAGAGGGATGCGTGTGAACACCCATACTCCATCCATGCAACACCTCGCAGGGGCAGAGGGATGCGTGTGAACACCCGCGCTCCATCCATGCAACGCCTCCCTGGGGCAGAGGGAAGCGTGTGAACACCCATACTCCATCCATGCAACGCCTCGCAGGGGCAGAGGGATGCGTGTGAACACCCGCGCTCCATCCATGCAACGCCTCGCAGGGGGCAGAGGGAAGCGTGTGAACACCCACGCTCCATCCATGCAACGCCTCGCAGGGGCAGAGGGAAGCGTGTGAACACCCACGCTCCATCCATGCAACGCCTCGCAGGGGCAGAGGGAAGCGTGTGAACACCCACGCTCCATCCATGCAACGCCTCGCAGGGGCAGAGGGAAGCGTGTGAACACCCACGCTCCATCCATGCAACGCCTCGCAGGGGCAGAGGGAGCGTGTGAACACCCACGCTCCATCCATGCAACGCCTCGCAGGGGCAGAGGGATGCGTGTGAACACCCGCGCTCCATCCATGCAACGCCTCGCAGGGGCAGAGGGAAGTGTGTGAACACCCATACTCCATCCATGCAACGCCTCGCTGGGGCAGAGGGAAGCGTGTGAACACCCACGCTCCATCCATGCAACGCCTCCCTGGGGCAGAGGGAAGCGTGTGAACACCCATACTCCATCCATGCAACGCCTCGCAGGGGCAGAGGGATGCGTGTGAACACCCGCGCTCCATCCATGCAACGCCTCGCAGGGGCAGAGGGAAGCGTGTGAACACCCACGCTCCATCCATGCAACGCCTCGCAGGGGCAGAGGGAAGCGTGTGAACACCCACGCTCCATCCATGCAACGCCTCGCAGGGGCAGAGGGAAGCGTGTGAACACCCACGCTCCATCCATGCAACGCCTCGCAGGGGCAGAGGGAAGCGTGTGAACACCCGCGCTCCATCCATGCAACGCCTCCCTGGGGCAGAGGGAAGCGTGTGAACACCCACGCTCCATCCATGCAACGCCTCGCAGGGGCAGAGGGATGCGTGTGAACACCCGCGCTCCATCCATGCAACGCCTCGCAGGGGCAGAGGGAAGTGTGTGAACACCCATACTCCATCCATGCAACGCCTCGCTGGGGCAGAGGGAAGCGTGTGAACACCCACGCTCCATCCATGCAACGCCTCGCAGGGGCAGAGGGATGCGTGTGAACACCCACGCTCCATCCATGCAACGCCTCGCAGGGGCAGAGGGATGCGTGTGAACACCCATACTCCATCCATGCAACACCTCGCAGGGGCAGAGGGATGCGTGTGAACACCCGCGCTCTATCCATGCAATGCCTCCCTGGGGCAGAGGGAAGCGTGTGAACACCCACGCTCCATCCATGCAACGCCTCGCAGGGGCAGAGGGAAGCGTGTGAACACCCAAGCTCCATCCATGCAACGCAGCCCTGGGGCACAGGGAATCGTGTGAACACCCACGCTCCATCCATGCAACGCCTCGCAGGGGCAGAGGGATGCGTGTGAACACCCGCGCTCCATCCATGCAACGCCTCGCAGGGGCAGAGGGAAGTGTGTGAACACCCATACTCCATCCATGCAACGCCTCGCTGGGGCAGAGGGAAGCGTGTGAACACCCACGCTCCATCCATGCAACGCCTCGCAGGGGCAGAGGGATGCGTGTGAACACCCACGCTCCATCCATGCAACGCCTCACAGGGGCAGAGGGATGCGTGTGAACACCCACACTCCATCCATGCAACACCTCGCAGGGGCAGAGGGATGCGTGTGAACACCCGCGCTCCATCCATGCAACGCCTCCCTGGGGCAGAGGGAAGCGTGTGAACACCCATACTCCATCCATGCAACGCCTCGCAGGGGCAGAGGGATGCGTGTGAACACCCGCGCTCCATCCATGCAACGCCTCGCAGGGGCAGAGGGAAGCGTGTGAACACCCACGCTCCATCCATGCAACGCCTCGCAGGGGCAGAGGGATGCGTGTGAACACCCGCGCTCCATCCATGCAACGCCTCACAGGGGCAGAGGGATGCGTGTGAACACCCATGCTCCATCCATGCAACACCTCCCTGGGGCAGAGTCACGAAGTGCAGTGAATTGCACTGTCTTGCGTTATTCCTCATTTATCAAGCCACTCAGGTCCATGCAAGGTGGCCTTGTGTGGCTTGATTACTCTGAATTAGTGTTCCATCGCCCTTGCGGCTCCCTTGCGTGGTGCAAGGGTGATGCAACACATTGATGAACATGTACCAGAGTCTCAAAGGGAAGTAATTTGTTCTTCCAATCGAGGCTTCTAACCTCAGGCTCCTCAGCTTTGCAATACACCTAGGCGTCAGACTCCTGCACATCGGTGGGTGACATCGTGTGGCAATCTCATTGGCTAATATATCAAGTAGAGGGATGAAGAGCTCTATATTTAAAGAGGTCTTACGCCTATGCTCCTCCTAGAAGTAAACTGACTAACCATCAAAGTGGGAGTAGTTCCTCGTAAGCAAAGGGATCACAAGGTAGTGAAGCCACAAGGCTGGCCAATATCGTTGCTAGGGAACATGTCGACCTCACTTTATTGATAGCTGTCTAGGTACATTGTGACTGAAGGATAGCACCACTGTTTTTATTTAGTCCTGGTACCCCTACCCCATAAAGAATTGTTTTGGGGTACCAGAGTCTATTTTAAACACACTTCACTTTTCACCAGAAACACATCTGCACTGTCCCCTCTCATGCATTCACCTAAACGGCGTATTCGGATCAAAAGATCTCCGACGAAGAGCCCCCAGGCCCCTCATGCATTGCAGCATCGGCCAGGTGAGGAGCCCCCAGGCCCGTCAGGCATTGCAGCATCGGCCAGGTGAGGAGCCCCCAGGCCCGTCAGGCATTGCAGCACCGGCCAGGTGAGGAGCGCCCAATAATGAAGCATGACACCCCAACAGGTGTGTGAGGGCATCTTTTTAGATGAGAGAATCAGGAGGCCGCTCCACAGAACGAGGAGGTGAGAGGGCAGGCGAGAAGCTGCGGTTAGTCAGGTCAAAAAAGACTTTATTTCCAAGAAATCAATTCTTATAGAAATATACACACAATTCATAAAAAAGAAAAAAAAATTGAACAGCCTAAAACAGCAAATCATGATTATATCGTTCGACCCCACATACTTACAATTTATACAATTACAAACATATAAAGGTTAAAATGTCTCCGTATCATCACTCAATATAATTCACAGCCCAAGATCGCATATATATTTACGACACTTTCGAAAACATAATAAGATTTTATCCAATGACAAACTGTTCATATTACGCCTATCAGCATTTATAAAGTGCAAAGTACAAAGCAGATTATCGCAGCTTCAATGAACTCTCTAAATCTTGCTTCAGTTTGAGAAGAACTTCCCATCTTCTAACATATTCCTATTAGGAGATCCTCTCAGTGCAGTTAAGATTTTCTTACTAAATAAAAGACACCGATGAGAACCTTACATTAAAATCCTAAAAAAGGGGTAAGATCGCCAGTGTCCTGAAGATTTCACACAGATTCTGGCCTTTGGCGAAAGCTACATCTCAGAACGTAAGGCCACGTGTCAAATCCAGACCCGCGTCCCTCGCTTGGATTCCATATTTTTAAAGTACAGGTCGGAGTAACCTTTTCCTTTCCGCCACGAAGAATGCACAATATGTGGCTCACTGAATATTTCCTACTTCGCCTACAGGGGCACTGCCCCTTGTTCTTAGCAACTTCTATTTGTAATCGCTTGATACGCCGCCCAGGGTCGATTCCCACCCTCAAACGCAAGACTTCATTATGTAGGCGCTTGTCCGGTATGTTATACAGGTAAGGGAACAGATGCCTGCTCTCCTGAGAGTTTAACTAAGGAATATCTGAGTTTTTAGTTTTAGGATATTGCAAATCCTCTCCCCAGCTGGTTTCTAGAGCACTTTGCCCGAGTGTTCCAGGCCACTTCCCCTCTTTCGGTGCGCATCTCTGGGTCTCATTACCACACGATTCTTTTTATCGGCGTAGATGAACATTATTACTGGTAGGATTTGCTCTGACAATGTATCATGAGGCACCTCACCTTTCAGAGAAAAATAGAAGTGCAAGGTTCTGGCGTCCTCCAGGGCACTCCAGGCCACAGTTCTCAACGCCCTCCTTACCGTTTGAATCATAGCATTTTACGGGAGTTCAAGGAGCAGTTTCAGAGAATTACTTTCTAAACCTTCCCATGAGATCCGCCTATCCCAAGCTAACACCTCTGCTCCGTAAAGGGCCTGCGGAATTAGCTTACCCCGTATAACTTTACTTAGTGGCTCAAAGGTATGGCTCCTACACGTACGCTCAAACCTTTTCACCTCATTTACTACTGTAGCTAGAACAAGTCTCCGGGAAGCCATTTGTTTGTCCGTCCTCAAATCCTCTGACTGGTAAGACCCACAGACATATACTCTCTAATCTTCTCTAAATGTACAGCACCTAGGAACCACATGAATTTCTTTTTCCTCTTAGCAAAAAACATTGCTTTTGTCTTGTCCACATTTATCCTTAATTTGTTTTCAAGACAATAACCATTTAGGGCATTTAGTTTCCGTTGCAGCCCTATAGGCAAGAGATACATCACCACCAGATCAATACATAAGGCAACTAATGTGCCTACCTCCAACCTTTGGTGAAAAGCTATGCGTATCGCGTAATGTCTGGGGGAGGTCTGCAATGAAGAGACTAAACAGCAGGGATGCTGAATCGCAGCCCTGCTGCAGGCCGTTGTAAACCGGAATTATCCTAGTCAGGCTTCCAAGCCCATCGAGGCCAATCTGGACCCGGGTACCACTACGGAGCTTCATCACCAGGCCCAACAGGGCTCCAGATTTCTTCCACTGCTGGAGTTTACGCCAGAGAGTATCTCTGTCCACCCTGACGAAGGCCACTCGGAAGTCAACGAAGCAGCAGCAGAGGCAAAATACTGACTCCATTGACTTCCTTGCGACTCCCCACAGCGTGGAACAGTGATCCATCGTAGAATGTTTCAGCCTAAAGCCTCCTTGCTCCACTGGTAACAGTCCGGCATCGAAAGCCCAGACCGTTAGATGTTTTAACAATGTCTGGGCATCGAGTTTGGACGGGATATCTAAAAGAGAAAGGAACAATTAATTGCCCTTTTTATGATTGGACTTCACTATAGCTCCTTTCCAAGACTCTGGGAAGGAGCCAGTCAATGCTACCCATTGAAAGAAACCACTCAGTATGGCTCCCCATTCCCTTAGATCTTTTTCAAGATGGACAACCATCGGGACCACCTGCCCTAGAAGCTTTCATATTACAAATTATTTCCAAGAGGACGACTGCAGACTGTCGTTGGCGATCGCTTCAGAACAGGCCTGCACAGCTCACATATTCTCAGGCCTTCCACCTCCGTATAAAGAGGAGATAAGAACAAACCAATCTTTCTCACTTATTTGGGCCTCCAGAAAGGATGGCGACGAGAGTTACAGAGTTCACTAGAAGCCAAAACTACTTGCTCTCTCTTTCAACCAAGGTCGCTCGCATTTCCTGCCAGTTCGACCTACAGAACTCTCTCCTTTTGTGACCACATCATGTCCGATAAGCAGTTCTCGCTGCTATCGTTGCTGTTCTTAAACTGATATCCCTTGGATTTAGCTTCGAGTAGCGGCGGCTCCTGTTGGCCACCCTTCTACGCTCCCGACATCCATCATCATACCAGGTACTCCCCTTCCCTCCTAGGCTATTCTTTGGGTGTAGCGTTCCTTGTACTAGCCTAAACTGGACTAGCGATTGCTTCGCTGACCTACTGTACCAGTCACGCGCATCTTGGCCTACTTCTAAACAAAAAGGTTCAAATTCGACTGAAGAAAGGGCTTGTAATACGTCTTCTGTAAGCTGAACTAATTCTCTTGTGATAAACAACCTCCTGGTCATTGGTGGAATTTGGTAGTTGTAGAAAAACCCCTTTAAACTCCAAGCTAAGAGCAAAAGGATCACTAGGCTCCATATCTAGGACCCTAAAACTTTCCACCCATTGGAACTGGTGAACTGGAAACATCACATCATCGATGGGTAATTTACTACTACCAGGTTTAGATTTCTTTCCAAGAGGAATGTCATCCTGGCACCTCCCGTTTAGATTTATCAGATTCAGTTCAACTAGACAATGCAGAGCCTTCTCTTCTCCTTCCCCAGCGCTTCCTGAGAAAATGCATTCTGGGACGTTTAGAACTGAGAGCAATTCTTTCATACTTAATCAAAATCTTTAAAAACTGATTTTTAGTTAAAATCTCCCCCTGCCACCAACAAAGCATCTGGGAAGTCACAAATCAATTACAGAAAGTCACAAATCAATTACAGAAAGTCAGAAATCAATTACAGAAAGTCAGAAATCAACTCTGGGAAGTCAGAAATCAATTACAGAAAGTCAGAAATCAACTCTGGGAAGTCACAAATCAATTACAGAAAGTCAGAAATCAACTCTGGGAAGTCACAAATCAATTACAGAAAGTCAGAAATCAACTCTGGGAAGTCACAAATCAATTACAGAAAGTCAGAAATCAACTCTGGGAAGTCACAAATCAATTACAGAAAGTCAGAAATCAACTCTGGGAAGTCAGAAATCAATTACAGAAAGTCAGAAATCAACTCTGGGAAGTCACAAATCAATTACAGAAAGTCAGAAATCAACTCTGGGAAGTCACAAATCAATTACAGAAAGTCAGAAATCAACTCTGGGAAGTCAGAAATCAATTACAGAAAGTCAGAAATCAACTCTGGGAAGTCACAAATCAATTACAGAAAGTCAGAAATCAACTCTGGGAAGTCACAAATCAATTACAGAAAGTCAGAAATCAACTCTGGGAAGTCACAAATCAATTACAGAAAGTCAGAAATCAACTCTGGGAAGTCACAAATCAATTACAGAAAGTCAGAAATCAACTCTGGGAAGTCACAAATCAATTACAGAAAGTCAGAAATCAACTCTGGGAAGTCAGAAATCAATTACAGAAAGTCAGAAATCAACTCTGGGAAGTCACAAATCAATTACAGAAAGTCAGAAATCAACTCTGGGAAGTCACAAATCAATTACAGAAAGTCAGAAATCAACTCTGGGAAGTCAGAAATCAATTACAGAAAGTCAGAAATCAACTCTGGGAAGTCACAAATCAATTACAGAAAGTCAGAAATCAACTCTGGGAAGTCACAAATCAATTACAGAAAGTCAGAAATCAACTCTGGGAAGTCACAAATCAATTACAGAAAGTCAGAAATCAACTCTGGGAAGTCAGAAATCAATTACAGAAAGTCAGAAATCAACTCTGGGAAGTCACAAATCAATTTGGTTAAAGTCTCTACCAGAAATGGCATTACCGACGGTCAGTAAACTTTTTCTTCTGACAGATACTACTAATCACAGATTCTTCACCTTAGAACAGACACCCAAGCAGTGCCGCTCCAGCTGCAGGATCTGTGAGTGGACTCAGACAAAAAAAATCTTGCAGAACTGAGTAAGTGAAGTGCCCTTGCCACGTGATATGGCTATCAAGGCAATCGTACCTAGGAAACTTATCCACTGATGCCCTAATCGCAGCCTAGCAGTTGTCAAGGACATTCACTCCACATGCCAACACAGTGGTAGCGGCGTCAGCCCTGGTAGATTCGGCTCATAGACCTTCTGGGGGCGGCTTCTTGGCCACTGTGTTGTAGGTCTTAATGCAGAGGACGATCCTCTTCGACAAGTTCCCCTTCTACACAGCCTTCCCTTTCTTTGCTCCAGAAAACCCCACAAAAAGTTGATCGTCCACTGGATGGTCTAATATGATTAGTGTAAACACTTAAAGCCCTTTTGGGGGTCCAACTGTGGAGCCTCTCCTCCTCCTCCTTCAAGGGAGGAGCTAAGAACGCTGCACAGTGATGGATTGTCAACTGTGGAAAGGAGTCATAACTTTTGGTAAGAAGGCCATCCACCAATTTGGCAAAAATATGGTGTAGGGCGGTTGCGCCAACAGTGCCTGCATAGAGGAGTCCTTTGCTCCAAAATGGAGTCGGCATTCTCACCAAAGAGACGAGACCCATTAGAGGGCATATCAGTTAGCGAAGCCCGTCATAACCAGAGAATCTGGTGGACCTCAGCCACGCATGTCCACGCAGGATAACACTGGTATCGGCCTCCCGCTGATGCGATAGTATCCAGACTGGCTCCAAGTACACGTTGGCCATGCCTGACCATCACGTATCGTTTGAGCCAAAGAGGCCTGAAGGTCTTCAAGACTGCTGGCAAGATCTTGCTAGCCATGTCCCACGGGCATGCGTGTAGCAGCCCAACATGCAGGCCACTTTCATTGAGTGCAGGACCAAGCTAGCAGTGGAAAACATTTGTTTGCCAAAGGCATCAAGCCTTTTGGATTATCTATCTGGAGGGTTGGTCATAAATTGAGTATGGTTCATCCTACTAGTCGTGGCCTGTACAATAATACTCTTGTGGGTAGGGTGCTTGGTGAGGAAGTCCTGATCACTAGGCGCTCGTTATAATGTTGGATTACCCTACTGCCTCACAGGTGGCCAAGAACATGGTTTCAACAAAATAGCCAACAGAGGGGCATATTTACAAAGAAATGACGCAGCACTGCAAGCAATTTAGCAGCGCTGTGCTGCGTCATTTCTAAAATCCAGGGATGCGCCTTATTCACAAGAATATGGTGCACTCCTTTGTTTTCCCTCACGCTGACGCAAAAAAAGCTGTCTAGTGCCAACGCAGACACCGTTACGCCATGGTGCAAGGGTGCCTGCGTTGCAGGGATGATTGTTTATGTGCAGGAAGGAAAACCTTCCTGCACATAAACAATCATTAAAGGCAATTTGTCCTTCTATGTGTGCTGCAGAATGTCGCACACCTAGAATGAGCAAAAAACAAGGTGAAATAAAAGTATTTCTCCTCGTTGCGCCACTCTAATGCCTGCTCTTGCATGGCGTTAGATTTTGGCGCTGCCTCGGATTTACAGATCTTTGTCAATCTGGGGCAGCGTCAAAAAGCAATGTGGGAACACCCACAGCAACACCCATTGCACGCCCCTTGGATGCAGAAAACTGTGTGACAGGGTATGATATTTACAGCATTAAGCCATGCAGAGTGGCTTAGCGCTGCATTGTAAATATGGAGCAGTGCATTGCACCACCGGAGCATCGTAAAAAGTGACGCTGCAGTGGTGCAATGCCCTTGAGAGTGTCTGTGGTGACATCAGATGTTGTTGTAAATGGCGGTAGAATTTCAGTCAAAACATTTGCTTTAGACTCGAAGGAGGGCAGTAATTCTAGCACCTCGGCTACTCTACTGCAAACGAGGCGCTCATCCATTGGTGGCCCCTGCGGTGAGTCATTACCTTTTGTTTGATACCGTTGACCATCACCTTTTGTTTTCTACCGCTGACATCACCTTTTGTTTGATACAGTTGACCATCACCTTTTGTTTGATATG